>JAWWES010000081.1:123466529-123498858 GCA_035583135.1 Lophotriccus pileatus | reverse complement strand
GCCCGGGGAGCTCCCTGACCGGGAATCGAACCTGCGGTCTCAAGGGTACCAGCCCTGCGTCTTAACCACTAGACCACATTACCTTTTAAATATTTCTTTCACTTAATCTCTTCAGGCAACAGATACTGTCCCACAGACAGACCATTAATACTGTAATTACAAAATGCTAGTAACTCTATCTGCCACTGAATATTGTTGAATAACCTCGAGTAAATATTTTTTTATCTAGTTCACTGCCCACTTGAGTCATCAGAGGGACCACCACTGGCTTGAACAGACATTGGATGAGGCCATTACTTCTGTATATTTTGGCTTTCATGTATCTAGTGGTGATATATATTAAGTATTGTAAAATATTTCAAGATCTGTAGATGATAACACGACAAAGGTGGAATACTGCTGAGTAACCTGTAAAACAAGAGACAAAATGTCTTATTTTCTGAGACAAATTAATACTATCACCAACAGCCAGAAATTACTTATGTGACTCTGAATTGCAAACTGTATTTGATCTCCTTGTTTCTTTAGTTATAATGGGTTTGAAAAAGTCATAGGTAGGAGAATTCTAAAATATTTGAGGAATTAAAAACTTGTCTTCACTTGTGCTTGGCCTAAGGCAACATGAGTTAACTTTTCTCACAGAATTGATTTCCAGGTGCTGCCTTGAAATGTTCCCTAAGATGCTCATAGGTAGACTGTAAAACAGTTTTCTTATTGCTGAAATGAAGCCACTTTGTTGGAAAGTGTAACTGTTTGATAGTAACAAATGGTGCTAGAGGGTCTTTTAGTAATTTTACCCCTTGAATCTACAATGCAAAAACCTACATGGTGAGAAAACAGAATCAGGATACTGTTTATGAGAACTCAATGTTTATCTATAGCTGCACAGGAAGTCTTAAACCAAGTTTAGCTTTTTTGTCTTAGACATCAACCAAAAGTTACATCAACCATGGTAATTTACTTGTTTATGAAAGGTAAAGCAGGAAATCTGGGCTACAGTCTCCAAGAACTATATCTCCTTTCTTATCTCTTGGCCTTTCCTTTCTTTCTATCTGATTACTGCTTAGTCCTAAATTCTTCCCTACTGTTGGAAGTGACTTATTTCTGTTAAAAGTCTATGTAGTGTACACAGTGAGCACCTTCTATTCTTTTTTCGCCCTGAAAAAATATTCATTTACTGTGCATGTCTACAAAGTTAGTTCCGTCTCTTTGACCGGTTTTGGCTCTGAATTTTCAATCATAAGAAGAGAGCAAGGATGATTGAAGAGTAGAAGTTGAGAGGACTGCAGTTCCCTGAACTCCGTGCTGAGCAGGCTGTCTGGTAGGGATGCTCTAAGAGATGAAAAGAGTGGAGTTGAGATTGTTCAATTTCACTTTAGAATTTTAAGGAAAAGGAAAATTACCCTGTAAAGCTGCTAATTGTAGGCTTGTCCAAAATTGTCAACAAAAATAAAACACTGCAAATAAATACATCTCTTTGAGATTACTTAGTTTACCGTGTTTATTAGTTTCTTAGATAGACACAGCTACATGAAAATATGACTCTTCTAAAATGAGTTTACTGCGATATAGAAGGTGGACCTGCAATTTACGGTCACTGTAGAGTGACAGAAGCAACTTAAGCTTGATTTGCAGGGCTCTGTGTTTGCAAAATAAACAACATTTCTTATTTTAAAGAAACGAACAATGAGTAGCAATGTAAAGAGAAAGTGTCTCACTGATCTCTAGGTAAGTAAAGGAGGTACTTCTAGGATTGATCCAGTCTAACCTTCTTTCCTTGGAGAAGTGGAATAGAAAAAAATGGGAGCAGGATAAAGATAGAAAATTACTTTGCGTGAACTACATGGTGTTTTATTTATGTTTATTGTGTGGGGCTGCTGAAACATGATCTCCTGTGGTAAACAGCTGTTTGGAAAACTGACTGATACTGACCACCATATGCATAAGTTTAGCATCAAGAACAGCAGCTTGCATTTGCCCTTAACAGATTCACAATTAAAGCAATACGTTTTCTTTTACATCTAAGACAAAATGTAGTAACAAAGATTTTGTTTGGTAATAGTTGAAGAAAAATCCTTTCCCAGTGCTTCTGAGTTACAATAGCAGCATCCCTTCAGAGAGAAAAAGTATCCTATCCCTGTTCCATTTCTTTTTGCCACTGTATCTTCAAAAAGGAGAGAATATGTCTCACTTGAGAAAATATGCACCACCTGTGAGCAGGTGGTATATTTAAAAATATACAAGGACTCGTAGATACTGTAACCCAACAGTAGGATTTTGTGCATAATTTTTATATCTGCATCCAGAGTCCTAAAACTTCTGTAACTTCATCTCCTCCAATGAAAAGGTTTCTCCGAGGCAGATGTTGCAGAAATAGATGACAGGTTATTTCTGGGGCTGTCTTTACATATCCCATTTTATTTCCATGTAAGTTGCAAAATCAAAGGAAAATGTGTAGCAAGGTAGCAGGGTCTCTTTCAACAATATTGCAGTTGGGGTGATTATACAGGATCTCCTGGATAGACTGAGAAAACCTGTGACAACTCCTAGACCTCTGTAAGTCATGATAGTTGGGGTCATCTACTGCCTCAACTTTTTGAATTGATGATTCATCACAGTAACCTCAGAAAAAATGTGGTGAAACGTGTTGGAAATGCACAGACGTACTTGATGCTGGGGAACTGGGAAATACAAGGAAATGTTCATATCAGCATGTTCATCTGTATGCAAAATTATTAAGGTTAAGGTTTTAAATATTAAAAAAGTCATTACAAAGCTGTCCAATATGCAGATTTTTTATCCTACTTTTAGTGTAAAATCTATATTTACCCATCAACAACTACCTCTGAAGCAGTATGAACACATTCACAGCCTTTTAAGATTCATATTAAATGACATATCCACCACTGTGATCTACATCCTCCTCAACTCTTTGATGATTTATTCACTGACCATGAATTCAGTAATGTACCCAGCCATTAAAATAATAAGACTTCTAATATGCTCTTGATGAGATAGAATGATTTTGATAGAATTTAGAAACTTCAGTTAAGATATTTAATTTAAACCTCTTGATGGAAAAGTGTATGAATGTAATCAGTGAGTTTAAATGAGCCTTATTGATCATTAGAAAGCTTTTCTGCTACTTGATGTCATCTGTAAATATGGAAGGAAGCATTGGATACAGATTTCCCTGCTCACATAATTGAATCAATTAAGATTATTTATACCAATCAACAATAGCTACTCTCTGTGAATAATGAAGAAAGAGTCTAAGCTGATGTCAGAGGCTGCACTTATCCCTTGGCCCTATTTTCATCTGCTGATTTGGCATTGATTCATAGGTGAGTTTCCAGTAGATACCATATTTTAAAGCAGAAATCATCTCCATGTATTCAGAAACAGCACTGAGCTAGGAATTAAAAGAATATTCCTGCATCTGCCCACTCAGTTTCCTCTATCATCTCAGGCAAGCAAATGAGTTTAATTTTTTGTTGCTTTGTTTGTATAAAATATGGGGATAAAAAACTTAGCTGTCTTAGTTGAGTGATCTGTACATCTGTTTAATTACATAGTTCTTTTAGTTTAATCACATAATTCTTCCAGTATTATTAAATTAAGTATAGCTTTCTATGGAAATAAGTTGCTTTGGGGTAGGAAAAAAATTGAATCTGAATGTGGAAAAGCTTGTTAAGTAAAGAGAAGCCTCAGAGATAGTACTGATCCCTAAAAGACATAATTCAGTTAAAGCCATCAGGACTTCCAGGGGTTCTGTACAAACACATGCTATTTCTGTAAAAACAAACTACAGATGAGAACAGGTTACCTATCAGCCTTTCCACACTTGGCCCACAAATGCTTTGTGATGAAAGGAAACTCTCTGATTCGGGCACTGCCAAGCTAAAGACAAGCGGAAAGAGATCTTCCACCTCAAAGAGTTACTCCCTCCACTTGGATTGTTCCGTATTATGTACTTTACATTATTCAGTAGCTGGAACAAAAGGTGTATTCCAAAGAGATCTGAGTGCAAAGTGGACCAATATACTCTCAGATGGGCATTTTAGTTACCAGCCTGCTAATTAAGATGTTTTCTCTTCATCTTAATTCTGGTCCCATAAATACTGCCTCATCTCTTACATACAGGCCACTTCAGCAAGATAACCCTGATGCCTGGTGAGTAGAACCACTAAAACCTGGGTTTAATTTCCCTGAGGTTGCAGCAACCTGGAATCCAGGTTTTCAATGTGAACATGGTCAATGCAGCTATGCTGCAAAAAGAAAATAGGCAGTATCATCTGACTGATTTAAATAAGAAGCTCTGTTAAGCTCTTTCCTCAGGACTCCAAATTCTGGGTCTAAAAGAGGAGGAAGGTATCTAATATATATTCTTGAGTTAGATGTTAAAACTTCAAAAAAGTATTCTGAACATCTGCCACGGGTAAGAGTTTTTTACCCCTTTTCTGCTGTAGGTACCTTCCGCTCAGATTTTTGGTATTCTTTATGTAAATGTTAGAACACATGGCTGTCTATCTCAGCTAACTGTACAAAAAATTAGCTTGAATCCCCTGTTTGACTTGTCACCTTCTTTTTAGATCTCGTATATTCAAAGTTGTAAGTATAAAATATGAAATTTGAACTAATAAGCAGCTATGTAGAGTTTAATTGATTTTAGCTTTAATGTTTTAATAATCAGAAAGCAGTATTAATATTCCTATCTGCTATCTCCTCCTTGGCTTCTAATATTTATCAGGTGCTTTTCAGCAATAGTCCTCAAGCTTTTTATTTTTTGTCTACTTTCAGCTATTTTCCTGGTAAAGAATTGGCTTTCTAAATACTGAGCTGCAAGGACTCTTATTTCCTTACCTATTGAACATTGATCTTTTAGATCCATGAACACATTAGTTCCATGGACTGACTCAGAATACATGGACCTCAGACTGCAAAAAAAGCACCAGTTTAAAAGCTCAGTCCCTTTCTTGGAGGCATAAAGTAATGAAACACTAGGGCTACAATAAGCTTATTAAATTCATACTGAAATGAATCAGATGTACCATATTCAGTCTCCTGGTACTGCTGTGAACTTGAAGTATTAAAATGCTATTTTTAAGGTTTTTATTACTATGGTTCAAACCTTAACAGAAAATTCAACAGATTCTTTGGAACTTTATTAAAAGAATAAATATACTTAGGGAGATTTTTGTTGAAGGAAATTTCCTTTTACGTAAGGGTGAACTGAAACCATTTTAATATGCCTCAACATGCTAGATTTAGTGGAAGGGCTAACTGATTTGGGTTTTGTGGTAAATTTGCATCATAGAGCTTTTTTGAAAAGTAGCAGTCTTGGGTATCTTTATTTTTTGTATTTTCTTTTTTTCCCTTCAACTTAAGATGTTTTCAGTATGTTTCATTTTAATGAGATTCCCTGTCAGCTTTTGAACTTCTGTGTCCTTTCACATGATTGCTATCTTTTAATTTGAAACACAGACTGCAGATTTCTGGGCTGCTGAATCTTTGTGAATCAAGAGCCATCTCAACCATATTTAATGTGCATATTTTTGTGGATGTGTTCTGGATTTATATCTGGTATAGGTAACGTTGTTGTTCTCCATCGGCCTTCCTCTACCAGAGACATAATTTGCAAGGCAAAAAAGGTGAGAAAAATTTTCTGCTGACTTTTAAAAGCTGTTGAGGAACGAGAAGATCAACCTTGAATAAATGAGATTTTTACCATGATGAAAGTTCTTCAATTTTCTAATTCCTGTGAAGTCTGCAATTGTTTCTTATTCTTCAAAACTACTTTGTCTCAGAATTAATCACCACCACACCACACTACAGGACTTCCACTATGAATTTTAATTGTTTTTAATTCACTTCTGTATCCCTCCTTGCACTTCCTTTACTGAGTTTACCAAGGTGATTCTGGTGCTTTGGGAATTTTTATCCTTTGTCCTCTACCCATTGGTATCCATTTTCTCTACCTTGCCCAGTTAGCCTATACTCTCATTTTTGTTGTCACACTCATTGGTCAACAGCCAGCCTTTAGTTTATCCAGTCATTGGACGAGAGGAATTGTTTAACCTGCCTCTTACTCCCACAAAATAAAGCTATGACTATGGAAGCAAATAAGGTGCTCTGAGTGGGGTGAAAGCACAAACAGTGCTGAGGATAATGAGTAATTCATCTGGTTTTCTGCTCTTTGCTGTCAGAGTGAAGTGGCTTTGTGCATCAGCTTCAGTGGGATGGCCAAATGAGATAAAGTGAAAACTTATAAATAAAAGCAGAAAGAATGAAAATGTCATACAATGGAACACTATTTCCTTCCAAATATGTGTGTACTCTTATTGGATAATAGTTGGAAAAAATGAGACAATGAAGATTCTTCTTCCACAGCTGCTGAAAGGAGCAAGTAATATGATATGAAAATCATGTCATTAAAAGATATAACATATGAAACTAGAAGATAGATACAATACACTAGAACCCTTGGGGAAATTCTACTGTAAGCAGTAGAATTTACAGAGCCTCCTAATGACATTTACCCAAATAGGAAAATTATTCCTCTACACTACTTTAAATTTACCATAAAAGTTGATGGGTGTAACCACTAGTTAAGAAATGTACATCTGCTACCTACCTGAGCGTACAAGTTAAGGCTGTCACCATGAACCTGGATGGGGTGCCGACAAAATTATTTCTCCCATTAAAAGAAATAACTCCTGCATGTAGGAATAGCTTGAGGAAAGCCAAACTATCCCAGAAATACAGTATTTCTAATATTCATCTTATCAAATCTGTATGGTCCATCATAATAGTCTCATGAGCATGAACTACTGATAGTTCACCGTTATTTTCCCAGATATTGGATCAATGCTTTAATCTGAACCTTTTTAATATACTAGTGCTAAAACTCCCTACAAATTACTGAGATTTCTAAACTTTAGATATCTACAAGTTTCACACTTAGTTTCTAGATTTGTTCTTTTTACAGAAAAATGCTTTTTCTCCTTAATAGTACTTATAATATTTTCCAAACACTTCGTGTTCTTTGGGTAAAGAATTAAAATACATTTATTATGTTCTCTCTCTGCAGTGCTCTACAAGAAAATGTCTGCTTTTCACTATTTTTTTCTGACAGGTTCAAGCACTGAAACAATGTATGGGAAGTAATGGGGTGTAGCTCAAATCTGGGATAAAAAGTAGCAAATCAGAAGTGAGTATTGCTTGAAGTCAGTTTCTGTTGTGCTCGTTTTTCCTGGATGTGTAAGGAAAGCTGACAGGCAGAATTGCTTGCCTCACAGATCACTGGGTGAACCTTGATGAGATGGACATGTGATTGGCTTACCACATTTTACTTGTGCTAACATGGAAGGCACACAGTAGCTTTAGGGTCCCAGGTAAACAGCATTTTATCTAGCCTTCCTCATTTAAGCAGATTCCCAAAGATAGATGAGTGACTTAGCAAAGCAGCATCACACACTGACATTTTATGCCAGGTTATAAGACCACAGCAACCGTTCACTGATACATGTTAGTGTAACACTATTATAGATCTTGCAGAAGTTATAGTCTCATTTTTAGTAAAAAAATATCAGCAGGTCCTCTCTTCTATGCAGCCTCAGTATTATTAACAATAGTTGCATGAAGCTGGAAAGCAAATTACTTTCTTTCCCCTTGTGGCAATGCTTTGAGAGCAGAACTGTGGCAGAGAACTATGACAACCTGTACAACACCTGCTTTATCTTGCACAGAAATCAGGAAGGCTGTCAAATAGCTCCCTTCCTTTGCAGCAGATGCATGTAGGAATACTATGTTTGTATGTGAAGAAAGAAGATATGAGATTTCAGCAGCTAATTATGAAAAGGTTTTTGTGTGTTTGTTTGGGTTTTTTTAATTATTAGATATTTGGATAGAATAAATAATAGAAAACTAGAATACAAATTTTTTTCTTCCTATTCAATTAATTATGCATTTTGAATGGGTAAGCATTTTAATTTCAGAACTACTGAGAAGTCAAACACTCCATGATGCAGGTACCAAGAGCTGTGTAAGCACCGAAACATCTGTGCGCTGGTTTTGGGTTGTACCAATCAAGCTCCAGCCTCTGGAATGCTAATTTATTAATAGAAAACAGAAACTGAGTTATAACTGCTAAAAGTAATTAATAATTATAATCTCAAAGTAAATGCTTGAGCCATGCAGATCTGTTGCACACCCTTAGCTTTAATCCCATGGCGTCAATGAGACTACTCAAATGCTTAATGTGAAGCATGAACAGGGCAATAAATCTATATGTTTATTTTAACATAACAAAACCCCAAGGCATTGCACCAAACCTAGACAAACATAGAGCAAGTCTAAGACTACCAATACAGTAGTTTACATATCTTATATAATGCTCCTTTTTCCATATTTAGAAATGAAAAGCACAGACTGCTTATCACAAAATTTAGTCATTTCTATTGAGATTACATACCTTCTTTAGCACGCTGTTTGTTTTTATCATACCTGCATAATGCTTTGGTGCCTTTAAATTCCAAATATGCCATAGATCTTGGCCAAAGGAACTGAACAAATAAAGGAATTTGTTCTGTGGTGTCACATTCATTTGTTCTGTGGTGTCACATTCATGTGGTTTCTTCAAAAGGAAGGGGAAGGGAAAGGGGAAAGGGAAGGGGAAGGGAAAAAGGCAATCCTTTAATTGATGTTCATTTATTTGGTTGGCTTTCTGTCTTCTGTGCCATCACTACTAAGCATTGTATCTTTGTTCAATTTCCGTTAAATACTTGGATTTTGGAATGTTCCTTTCAAACACCAAACTTGATGAGCTGTTATGAAGTATTTATGTAGCAGGAAAAGTGCAATGCCAAGAATACATGATGGTGATTGGGGAAGAGGAAAAAAATAACTAAGGTTTATTTTACATTAAAGAAGAGATTCTGTAGTGAAACTGAACTATTTTAGCAGAGTAAAACTTAAAAAAAAAAAGAACAGAATTGAAGGTAAGAATATAGTGTGTATGTATTTTATCGGAGTTTAATAAAGGAAATTATTTGTATGGGAGTGAGGTTATTTTTATATCCCTTGGAGTCTGTATATCAAATTTAGATAGCTTCTTTAAATACATATGGTATATGTTATGTAGTTAGAAAAAAAAACTTACAGGTTTGCTGTTATAATGACTAATTTGATCATAGGGAGAGGTCAGACAAAGTGGATATGGTAGTTTCCATTTTTCATGTAAGACAAAGTAATGTGAATTTCTTTTGTACTAACAGAGGTGAAACTGCAGTTTCAGCAAAGCTGCACAAAAGAAAAAAAAAAAAGCTTTTGTGCGGTAGCACACACCTAATAAAGAATCCTAAGATAATAATATTTGTTAGATGTCTAAAACGGATAGAAGAATACACAAAAAGAACTCTGCTTTTATTTCATTTGAATGATAATTTAAAGGAAAAAAGCATATCAATGCTGTTGTAAGCAATTAGAATGTATAACAATAATAAAATTTGTATCCAATTATAAATATTTCTCTTTTGCCCTTTACTTGTTGCAATAAAACACAATATTTTATATTCTTCGAGATAGATAGACATTTTGTACTTCATAGTACCTTTAGTAACTGCCAGTGAAAGAGATTTAAAGTTTGACAGATGCAAACTTTTTGTTTTTCAAGAGGACTATGTATATTCTTACATCTCTAAGGCTAGCAGGGCCCACCATCCAGAAGCATGGGTAACAAAGACTCATGTAGTTTCACTGCTATGTTATCAGTGTCTAATTAAAAACAATTAGAAATTTCAAAAAACATGGCAATGACAGCATATGTCTTTGGGATAGGCTTGCTCTAAATACACCCGGAACACCATCTGGGATTTCAGATGGGTCTCTGTCTTACCTTCCAGTAGGAATATTTAATATAAAACAGCTTTGAAAATACAATTTGAATTACAATTACCTCTCTACACCATCTCTTTTAACAACAGGAGGTGGCAACTACTAATAGTACAAGTTGTTTTGGGAGTGACCCACATGCACACTGAGAATAATTGAATCAGCAGCACTCACTTATTTGTGTTGAGCAGAAGAACATCTTAGACTTTGAAAATTAAAACAAAAATATACAAATGAGGCAAAGCAGGACTTCTCAGATTAGGAGGTCTTTATTTTGTTTTTGTGCCATTTATGTGAAAGGGATGATTGTGTGCTAAAGATCATATCAGGATTTATTATAAATTCAAATGTGAGGGTTTTTTTACAATCCTTGTATTTTCTATCTCTGCACAAAACTTATTCCATACTGATGAAATTTAGCATTTTGGTTACTTGACTTAAATATGTACAGACATTCAGTTCATACATGTTGTTCTGATTGTTTAATGGTTCAAGAAAATGCTGAAATCTCCCTTATTCTTTCAACCTTAAAAGGAAAAAAAATAAGGAAATCTATTTAGTAGAAATTCTTTATCTCAGGCATATCTACAAGGCTATTCTTCATATCAAATATAGTAATTTCTTTTTTACATCACAACAATTAAGTTTTCTAAATTGCTCATGAGTCCTGAATCTACTTAAATCATGTAGTTTTTAAATGTGCTTTTACTATGTGCTTTACTCTGAAAGCGTATTCTAATCAAACTCATAAACTTCAGAGAGTAAACCTTTCAAAACTGCTCAGCTCACAGCTCTTCCATTAGTGTTACTGTCAAACTTATAAAATGAAAACCACAGAAATCCTTTCTGTTTCTATATCAGGTGTCAGATATTGTCCTGCTAGTTAATCTCTGAAAGTAAGAGGGAAGCTTAATAAAACTATAGCTAGAATTCTTTGACATGAATCCTGTTCTTACCTGTGGATTATAATGTAATCCCATTATGGCCTTTCAATATCCTTTATCTAACATGAAAAATGATGTCTTAAAAGCTTCTTTTTATTGAAACATAGTATGCTTGGTTTTCTTCTATTGATAGAGAATGAAATTTATCTCTAAATATTCTGAAATAGAGGAGTTCCACAGTTCAGGTATTTTATTAAAACTATTTACGGTCCTCAGTTTTAGAAACATTTAGATTGTCATTTTGAAGCAAGTATGGCCACATCTGCTTGAAGGATCTCTTGGGTTTTGACAGCGTATCACTCAGTGTTTGGTGATCATGGACTGAGTTAAAGATTACTAAACAGCCTGTCTGGCTCAGATGCAGAAACATCTCCTCTTGCTCACATATCTCCATCATCCCTTTGCCCTTTCGCTGTCAGAATAATTCTCCTGCTCTCTGTCGAGAACCCTCTCCTTTCCTCTCTCATTTTGCATGAGTAGAGACACTGTGGTATTTTGTTAGCTTTTTCTAGGGAAAAAAACTTTGCAAATCCTTGGGGCTGTATATGGGTATGATAAATAATAAGAAGGCATTATTTTTATTTAGTTTCAGTACACTTTTGCACTAAACTGCTTTTGTACTACTCACAAGTATGAAAATGCAGACAACAGCTCTGGAATTAATACTGGCCTTTACAATTTGCCTTGAGTGTCATAATGCAGGGGTAAATTATATGAAATAATAATGCAAGAAAAGCATGCAAGTTATTTTTCCTATAAAATGGACAGCCTAGTTTTTGGGCTTTACTTCATTCTGCCATATTCTTGGATATGTTATAGAGAACTCAAAAATTTATTAATCAAAAGTAAACCTTTCTATTCATTGTTATATTTTGCATTTATTTTACATTTCTCCAGTCTTTAACCCCTGTTGTCCATGACAAGTGAACAAAAAAAAATTGTATCTTCAAACTAAAGTTGCTTAGAACGGTAAATAATAATAATAACAACAACAATAATGCTGCTATCTGTACAACAGCAAATCAACTTTTAATTACTAATCAAATTACTATTGTCTGCTACTTCCTGAACTAAGAACTGCCACGGTTATGGGAAAGGGATAAATCCAGACCAGTGGGTTTCTGTTCCCCAAGTTGCAGTTTGCCGCACGATACCCCAAAGGACCGAGACACAGACGCAGCGTGCAGCTTAAAGATCAGTGCCAATCTAACTTTATTGGACAAAATGGAGAGTTTATATAGGGCAGGAAGGGGGAGGTTCTGGGAAAGGGGAGAACCTGGATCTGGGATTGGTAGGGCAACAGGATTAACAGCGAGAGGGGAGGGAGGTACAGAACAGAGACAAGTGGGGATTGGACAGAGCAGCTACCCCCGCGTAGGCTGCTCACGCAGGGCGCCGTCTCTATCTCTCCAGAGAGAGATGTCCACGACGACAGAAACAAGGAACATGGAATGGAGGACATTACCTACAGCTAGGTGAGCCCTTATTACAATACAGTACACAGTCTTTTAGGCAGAAGACTCAGGCAGGGTATGTTTCGTGGCATCCAGGTCTTTATAGATTTCTTCTTTCCACTCTCTGAAGTCTGTTTCAGTCCTCAGCCTATCTCCAGCAAAGAACTGGATATCAATTGTCTGGTATTGCCAAACCCAAATAAAATTGGAAGATAGAACTGTACTGTGAACTCCTTCAAGGCTTTTCAGCCACTAGTGTTTCCCAAATAGACTGACAACACAATTTTTTTATCTTAAAAAGTTAGAAACAAAATACTTTTAAAAACAAAGATGAGCTTTCTATGATCAGATTTCTCTTATCCCATAGAGTGTTCAAGGAAAATTTAAAAGACAAAAGGTTGCTTCATTTTTTTTTTCAAAGCAACTTACGTTCTTCAGAAGATAACAGAGGCTGTTTTGAAATTTGTGTCAAGATTTTAAAACATTTACAAAAAAGATAGTGACAGCAAGCCCCTAATGAAAATATGACCTTCCCTAATAAAACAGCCTGATGGCAAGGCCACTGAGCAGGGCATATTATGGTAAGCTGATTCTTTGGGGTTTTTTTTCTGTGTGTAATACATTTATGTTATTAGAATTCCAAAAATGATGTATATTTCATATACACCAAAAAAATAATATTAAGGAAGATGTAATGTATGGTAAGAGCTAAATGAAATGTATCTTATGTTCAAAGACCAAAGATGGGCTATATGGGGAATACAACATTTTGAAAGGCAGTCTGAGAGAAATACTAACTCTTTCCAAGTATCTAGTACAACCTCCAGGCTCAAGTATCTAATTCCTTAAGGATACCTGGTGTCTGCTAAAAAATTGAGTTTCTGAACAGGTAGATTTTTTCTAAGTTATTGCATCTGATCTTTGACCCACAATTAGGTTGCAGACACTCAGTTACACTTGTAAAACACTCTTTCCGGATTTGAACAGAGGCTAGAAAATTACCTAGCTCTTTTTAAATTATAGGACATGAAATGGAGTAAGTGTGCAAATAAGACATACTTCATATGCATAGCACCTATTTCAGTGATGATTCACTCTCTACACAAGCTTCATTTGTTTTATGCTGCCTGTCAGCCTGCAGCAAGATCATGACGGTGTAGAAATATCACAGTTTAGTCAAGCAAAACAATTATCCTTTGCTTTTTCAAACTGGTGAAGTTACAGTAATAAGCTTGGGGGAATTGATAATGAGCTTTGTAAAGGATTTACTCTTGTTTTTCTTTATTGGGGTTTTATGTGTTCTTTAGAAAGGGCTTTGCTTCTTTTCTGCTATAGCCTGGACACTCATACATAAATATACACCCTCCATCTGCCCAGAGAGAGAAGTCTCTGAAAAAGGAGTCAAAAAAAACAAGAAGGAAGAAAGAAGGAAGAAAGGAGTCTTTTTAATTCCCTGCTCTTCATCTTAGGAAGAAAGGAAAACAAATGAATGGGAAAATGGAATGACCTCAGCCATTTTGTCCCCTGCAACAGTAATCTGCATGGCTCCAGCTGTTGACCCTTATAGGAGCTGGGACTAATTAATGTACCACTCTAGCTACTACTCCTCTGCCTTTCTATCCTAGGAGTGAGATGGTCTGAACTAGACTTTCAGGAAGCGTATCACACATGTTCTTCTTCCTGAGAAGAAGAGAAGGAGAGGGAAGGAGAAGCAAGAGAAAAAAAAAAATCATCAGACTGGAAGTATTATAGGCTTGTACATGACCTTGAAAGGTGGAACCAGTGGGACACTCGTATACAGATCCTCCTACTAACAGTCTTCTGCCTGGCACAGACATAAAACTAAACAAAGTGCTGACTTAGTCTCTGTTGTCTTATCTATCAGGGATAGTTGTAGTGATAGGTTCAGCTCCTGAGCTAGGCTGAGGGCATTAACAAGCATAATGACAGCCCCATCAGCTGCTACCCTTCTTTCCCAGATAGCATGAAGCTGCAAAAAGGCTTCAGCTTTTGCCAGCCCTCAAAATATACCAAGTTCCCAAGTACTCTCTTCAGCTTGAGGAGGACTGCCATATGTCAGAATAAATCTTGGTTTAATCTAGAACAGAATAGCAAAATTCAGGTTGCATTGTTCAGTGAATGAGCCAGATGAAAACAGCAATATTTGCAGGTATGTGTTCCAACAAAAGTCATTACCAAATTCTCTTTCCATTTAAAAAAAACCCAACAAAACAAAAACAGAGAAAATGAGAAATGAGCCAAAGAATGATAGCTTTACAGTTTTCAAATAAAAGTGACATCTTTGACTCATATCATTGCTTTCAGTGGCAAGACAGATGTGTCAAGTGCTAAAGAAATGAAATAAACTTTCTTTTTTCAAATTATTCTGTTTTTCTTGTGGTGTTGTCATAGTATAGCTTTTCATGATAACTGTAACCTTCCACTCATTTTACTACTCTTATGAGAACAGAATAAAATAAATGTCAAAAAAGAATATGTTGTGGAATCATTGTGTAACAGGTTACTTCATGTGAAAAGGAGAAAATATCTTAGAATCTGCTGGGGATTACTCCTGCTTGTAACTGCAAACAGTAGAAAATATATATCTAATATCAGGTAATTACCTTTGAGTGGATGACTGAACTAATCCCACTGTCTTCTGAGTTTCCAATTAAAAAAATAGGCTTACCATGTCCTCAAGATATTATTTCAGAAAATGTGGCTTATTGGAGGGTCTATAAAATATGACCTATTAAAGATACCAAAAGAGTTGGGTTCTTATACTCTAGAGAAGCCTGAAAGGACATTTGTTAACAACCTTCAAACATGTAAAAAGTTTCTGCAAAGAGGAAAGTAATAAACTTCTTCCCTGTGTTTTTTTGGGATAGCACAACTAATTACATAAATTACAACAGGGGAGATTTTGCTTTGATATTGGAAATAATAGTTT
Source organism: Lophotriccus pileatus (assembly GCA_035583135.1). Classification (NCBI taxonomy): domain Eukaryota; kingdom Metazoa; phylum Chordata; class Aves; order Passeriformes; family Tyrannidae; genus Lophotriccus; species Lophotriccus pileatus. Next base: position 123,483,619 of record JAWWES010000081.1, on the reverse strand, counting down.
AATGATGTTCAAATACTGAAATACATAAGAAAGTAGCAGAACATCATTGAACATTTTTAAGCACAGGTCTCATACCTCAGGAAATGTTTGATCATATTTGACACTCGATCAGCAATCAAGAGTAATCAGGATTAACCAAAATCTAAACCTATCTGTCATGCTAGAATATAATGTAGAATTCTGTAGATTCCTTAGGTTTCTGTATTTTTCACTTGCAATTTCATTAAAAACCAAGGAACTCCAATTTGTATCAATATCAGGAACTAAAATGGATTTCAGCAATATTCCTATCTTAATCTGAGTAAATCTAAATAATTACTGATTCTCCTAGTGCTATCCATTGTGCGATTCAGGCTATTCAGAGAGTGAATTTAGTATCTGGATGTCTTGATACACCTATGACTGTGCCAGTGACAGTGTTAGTAGACTGGAGCTTTCTGTTGCTTCCCGCAGAGATTCAGAATTAGGGAGGTTACATTTGATCAGGTCTTGTTTCAAAATTTATCAGGATGCAAGCAAAAGCTGTATTTTAACCTGGAAAAGCTCAAAATATTGAAGTTGTAATCTATCATACAAAACCGGGCTGAGTAAAAAGGCCAAAAATGTTCCAAAAGCATTTACTTTTACATTTAAAATGGAGAGGTATGTATAGGTAAGTGGTAAAAATTAATATAACACACTGCAAAAAATATTGCTTTCAGTAAGAATTCTGCAACATTGTACTTTTCTACTGCACTCTCTCTACCTTGTTTTTTTCCTAGCTGCTGTCTATTCAGACTGTTTTCCAAGGAGAATACAGTCTAAGATATTAAAACATATTTTTATGTGCATTATGTAACAACAATTTATTTTTGGATGGTAATGATATAATTCTGAATTTTCTGAGAAAACTGGATCAAATACTTTTTGCGTTATGATGATGATGTGCACGGAATGTATTATTTTCATATTTCACCATTTAACATCAAGCTGCTACTGCAACAAGGTCCTGCCTTTCAGTTAAAACTGTACATAAAGTCAATACCCCCAGTAGCCCAATTTTCTTTATTTTGCATATTAAATATGATTTGTTTGTTGATGTTTGTAAAGTCTAGACTAATCAAATAATGTTCAGTTCTGAAATATATCTTCGTATAATCTATTTGTCTGTTAGATTACAGTATCTTGGTAACACAATAAAAATATTTCTCTTCTCAAGATATTTTTCACTTCGGTGCTCTTAGACCACTGTGTGATTTGAAGCAGAAACCTAAGCTAGGTATTTTTTTTGTTTGAGGTACTTATTTACAGGGATCATCCTTATACAACAGCAGATATAGTTCCATGAGCAGCCCTTACACTGATAACTCTCTTTCCAAGTAAAAGCAAAAGCACTCTTATCCTGCTTTATAAAGCAGCTGCTGGATTGTTTCTCTCCTTGTTTTTTAGAAATCTAAATCACTCAGAGAACAAGATTTAATACTCTGCCTCAGTTCTTGAAACAGGGTTGACTGTTTTTCTCATTTTTTGGACTTGACCTTTGAGGTATTTCTCTGTTTCAAAACTCCCTGAGCCACAGTCTTCAAAGATTTACCTGGATGTCTACTCTGTTTTGAGCACTTTGAAGGAACTTCTCAGGTGTGCCTGGCAGATACTAAAAGGTCTAAGTGACATATTAAAGATTTCTTAATGAACTGTGCAATTGCACATTTCCCATTTCAGGGTAGTCACGTATGCATTTGTGTGACTACAATATGGAAGATCCAGGACTCTTAATATAAACTTCATTTATATTTGTAGTACAGGACTGTAACAAAAAATAATTAAGGAATGTAAAGAAATAGTATAGTAGAAGAGTGGCAGAGCAAGAGTGAGAAGACATTATTGAGTCTAAATTCTCTATTTAATAACTCCTCCATTAAACATCTGAATTCTTAATTCACCTTGTACCTAAAAATTTCACTCTCTCCAATAAAAGGGATGCGCTTCCACAGTAAATTTAAAACAAACTTACCTAAACACAGCACCTTGCAAAGGCATATCCCTTCTCTGGTCTCAAAATGCTACCACTGAAACTAATAAACCCAGGACGGTCAAAAGCACCTGTGAAAGAGCAAGCAGTCTGTTGTTCCAGACACAGCACAGAGTAGCATGAATGTTGCAGTACATTTTGGCTGTATTGCTCATCTCTGGCTTTCACATTGCAAAGCATCTCCTCTTCAGAAGAAGCGGGAGATTGAGATAGCTTTTTAGTTTTCATGCCAGCTAAAAATTTACCCAGAAAACTTCAATCTGCCTTCTTTATTTTGTATTGTCAAAGGCTTTTATAGTAAATTCTGCTGCCTGACTGAAATAGCCACAGAAAAGCAACTGTTTCTACAAGGAAGATGAAGGAACAAGTCAGCAAAGCAGCCAGATATTTGTTCCCCATGTTTCTCTGTCACATATGCATGCAAACACCTATTTACTTAACTTTTCTTCTTTTATTTCATAACATTTTAGATATATTTCATTGTCCATGACCTCTTGAACTATTTCATCTTAGAAGGGGATCTGTTTTTGGTAATATTTGAGACCAGTTCAGTATGAACTTCTACTATGCTAATATATCAGCAGACACTTGTCAGAATAATGATGTTATAACTCAGTATTATAACAGCTGCTGACATCAGTGGTTTTGGCTGAGTTGTTCTTTCCTGATATAGTAGTATTAAATTAGTGTCGATAGTAACTACACAATCCAGCTGTATGGACAAAGATGTAAAAGAAATATTGTGCAAGCTTCTGCATCTTCTGATATATTTAGTTGAACATTTATTTCTCTCTGATTCTACACAGTAACTATTGCAGAAGAAGAGGTTTCATTTTTTCCAACAATTCAGTTTTATTGACAAAATATTCTTCAAGGTTAAAAAGAAAAACATGGACGAAATACTCATTAGAGAAGACATGTTTTTATTTATTTTTTTTTTAGTTACCATATAAAGAAGTAATTTCCCATATGTAATTTGCAATAAAATACTGTGGTGTTTCACAAATAAAAGACTTTTCCCCTTTTCCACCTTTTTGTGCTTCAAGAAAAAAAAAAAACAAAACAACCCAAAACTTAGCTTCTCAATACATCATCTTTATATGTTATTATAGGTACAGTTGAAAACAATCTGTAACAAGTTAGAGAAGAAATAATGATGTATATTTTTTCTCTTCCCTTCTTCACAAATTTGTTCAAATATGAAATAAAAATGAAAATCCTTTTGATTTGCACACAAACAATCTAAAATCTTTTTCCCAAAGCCTGCCTCACATCAAACATCTATATAAATTACTGTTTCTAACAAGGCTGGATAAGGCAATCTGCAGACTGCAATATCCTTACTGAAAGCATATATACAGGAATACTTCAGGAAAAGTATCAATTGTGGGTTTTCTTATTCCATCTGGAATTCAGAAGTAATAGAATCTTCAATATTCCTGTTAGTTTTGACCTCGAGCTATTTCTGACCAAAGAGAATTAGATGAGTTTGAGCAATCTCTACATGCAAGCGCATGATTAATATTTAGCTTATTTTTCTCTTTTAAGGTTCAATAATCCGGTATTACAGGTTTCAAAATGATCTAACCGTGTATGACCTGTCAAGGCAAAGATTGACAGCACTTTTCTGTTAGATAAAATTTAGCACTGAAAACATGAGGATACTTCTATATTAGCAACTACTGGGGTGTGATAGAAGCAGGCTAACAGAGTTGAAGTTTCGGTGCTCGAGGCCTGAAATCCACACTGGAAATCCATGTTTCATTACCCCTTGTGCATAGCATCTATGCTGGAGTAGTTCCCAGCCATTCTCAGACAGACTTCTAGTAACAGCTAGAGATCACCTTGATGCAGTCCTCGGGTGAAGTTTCATCCAAAAGGAATCCATACCTCAAGAGCACTCTGTGATGAAAGTTAAAGGGACAAAGTGGAAAGAACTGGGAGCTTCATTTCCAAACTGTTTGCTGATCCAAACTAAATTTCTAATGCAGATGCAGTCTCCACACAACTGGCAATTTTCTGTATTTTGCTACTTTTGCTTCCTGATTTGAAATTCTAGCAGGATAAAAAGACACTGTAAACACTTTCTTTTAGTGGATCTGTGTTTCAATGTTTATTTAATTTATTTTTCTATTAAGAATTTGAGTGCTTCAATCCTGAATGAATAGGTTAAAGAATATAAATGCAAACAGATCACTTTGGAAGATTACCAGGTTTGTGCACACAGTAGGTTGTATCAGTATTTTCACCGGGTTACTTAGCAGGTGATTTCCCTGTGGATGTTGGACACTGAAATAATCTCTTAAGAGATCCAACAGCAGAAACGTCTGAGAGCTAAAACAGCACATCACATCAATGGTCAGTGACCTATGAAGGTTAAAAATACATGTTAACTGTCTATTTTGTCTAAAATCTGCTTACTAAAGGATATACCTGAGCCATAGACTGCAGCAAAGAAGTCCATAAATTTGAGTTTCCATGATAAATGGTGACTAATTGGAATGAGCTGCTTTCCTTCATTAGGACAGCAATCTGCATTTTTAACATCCACAGCATCCACTCAGTTAAATTTTCTTGAACACCAGGATGAGAATGTATTTCAAAATCATGTAATTTTTCCATTTTTTTGTTTTGTTTTCCTTTGTTTTTCATGGACTATTACTAATGATATTCCCTTGAAATTTCACATTGGATTTTATAAAAACTTTCTGTAGGACATTTGTATTTAATTGTCAAATCGTAACTTTGGGGTCAAAATTATATTTGTTTCCTCACATTTTGAAGACCAAGAAATAGCCATAACAACCCTAGAATTGCTGTATTAGTTCTGGGATACTCTGTGGAACTTGTCCAAACTTCCAAGGTATGCTAACAGTTTCAAGTTTCAGTTGAAAAAGTACTGCTGATTGTCCAAGGAGATCACTGTCAGGTACCCCCTTAACTGGGGAACTGCTGTTAAGATCCTTGTATATGTAGCTAAAGATGAGTCAAATGAAGAAAGTTTCTAGAGAAAAGGTAGAAAAGCATGAATGAAACAATGTAAGTTCCTTCTTTTTTTACAGCTCCTTATCTTGCTAGAATGAGAAAGGGGGAAATGATTCATAGAAATCATACTTCCTCTCAGCCATCCTCCCTTCAACCTTAATTACTTACACAGATTAATGCTGGCAATAATTTCTCATCTAACTCCAGTGGAATCAAGAGGGACCAAGGCAAAATAAGAGTGTAGAAAGCTGGTGTTTAGACATGGATTTCTGTAGACTAATTTCCACATATTCTAAAATATATATAACTCTTATTTATTTCTTTTTACAGGTATATAGTAGGACATTAACATATAAGCAAGAATTATAACCTTTAGCAGCATCAGTACTTTACTGATGAAATAAAGCCTCCTTCTCCTTTGCTAATTCCAGATGTATAATAAATGTCATTCTAACTATTCTTCTATGATACTGGTATTTATGCTGCTTATGCAATGTACTGACTCTTTGGGCCACAATCAGATGGCAAAAGCCATGTACTACTCAAAGCAGTACTTGGTCTCTACTTTCACAGAAAGACTGTAAGACCTACTACATGTCAACTCACAGTAACCAGAACTTACTCAGGCCAAGTGGGAGTCTGACAAGTCAGGAAGATTTCATACAGTGGATCTTTCTGTTCGTGTAGCTGTAATTTCCCTTCTGCTTTTCAGTCTTAGACATGACTTCTCCTTTACTGTAAGGCTTAAAGGCAAACAATAGTGACCCTAAAAATTTCAAAGAGGCTTGTATAATCATTCTTAAATCTCTACTGAACCATTATCTGCTGCTCCAGACATGATTGATTTAGAATTTTCAAGAGTGAGAATGAAAGTTATGCCAAAAGTAAGCAATTCCAGAAGAATGACTATGACACCCTGGGCAAAAAAAAGTAACAGAAAGTATGGATTCTTTCTCCCTTAGATAGCATTATATTCTTATTAATAGCACTTCTTATTCTGTTGCATTGAACCAAAGGGGTTTCAATTCTGTTAGAACAGGAATGGAACTTGATGCAGCAATGATTTTTCATTAAATTGAACTTAGAGTAGCTTATGGTGATGTCCAACAAGGCATAAAGGGAAAATTAACTGAGGCCTTACTATCATGGCATTGTTTGAGCCAAGTATTCACTGGAGCTCACTCAGGAGAAAACAAATAACATATTGGAATGATTTTATCCTGGCCTGTCAAGCAGAAATAAATGCAGACATTGAATGTCAGGGAACCTTAGATAAAATATAGAGGAGTAAGCTCTTCCACAGCATAACTTTCAGAAAAAAATATTGCTAGAGAACTAATATATTTTTGAAAGCAAGGCCTGTTATAGTTCCTCTGTTCCTTAGTAGAAGATAAATATTTGTACCCACAACAATTTAGGAGAGTCATAAAAGACCTAAATGCTGGTAACTGCTTCTTATCCAACAGTTAAGGCTGCTGGAAGTTATGCCAGTTTCAAAGACCCAGATAAATCAGACTTTCTCATTTCATTTTATGATTCTTGAGCTATCCTCCTCTTTTTTAATGAGACTCTCTTCTCATTTCATTACTCATGAGATAACCTCACTTGTCAGTGTGGACAGAACAAGCTATAATAGAAACTTGAGTGAGCTGTAAGTTAAAAATGTAAACTAGAAAGTATAAACAGGGATCAGACAGTGTAACAGAAATATACAAATGAAAAAAACACCTTTTACTAATTTTCTTGTAATAGAAAGAGAAACAAGAGTCAAACAGTCCTATTGTGTGATGTACAATCACCAGGCAGCAGAGCTACAGAAAAGAATAGAAAAGACAGAAACAACAGGAGCACTAAGTGTATTCATTCAATATGTTTTCAATTATTTCTGTTGTGGTTTTGGGAACAGTAGAATTTATTTAGCCAGAAGTGAATAGTGTAAGAGAGGATACTTGAAGAAAAGTCACAGTGGTTAGAGCAGAAAATGTGGTAGTGAAGCTAAAATTATACTTAACTTGAAGGAACAGAAGGGGGTACAGTTAAGCAATCTCAGCAGAGCAGGTTTTGTACAAGTTTATACAATGTAAAGTAGTGCTTTGTTGAGATAGCCATCTCTGACAAAGCACCAGTAGAAACATCAAGCTGAAATGTGGTGCACATCACATCTTAACTCCACCAGAATTCTGATTCCTCCACATGAGGAGGAATCTCAACCCTTAGAAAGCAACACGAATATGGATGGTCTGGCAATGTTAACATAAACACCACTGAGCTGGCACAGGGAACATCATCTATTGTCTACTTTAAAAATATGCAGAAAGCCTAGTCTATTTGTTGTAGTTAGAGAGTTATCCAAGAAATTAAAGACTATATGTTGCCTTTAGAATGAATATATTCAAGGTCAGTCAAGTTTATTCTGCAGGAAGGAGATTAAGGCCATACTTCTCTGTAAAATGACATAGTCATAAACTATGGAGATGAAGGGACGGGAATATTCTCTGTCCTTGCTGAAGCAGTACACTAATTTGTACTGTAAGTTAAGTAAGAGAAAGAGTTCTTGATTCTGTAGATTATAGTGGGGCTATTAAGAAAAAATTATTCTCTAAAAAGATTATTAAGCACTGGAACAGGCTGTGCAGGGGAGTGGCTGAGTCACCATCCCTGGAGGTATTTAAAAGACATGTAGATGTGGCACTCATGCACATGGTTTAGTGGAGGACTTGGCAGTGTTAGGTTAACGGCTGGATTTGATGTTTTTAGAGGTCTTCTCCAACCTAAATGGTTCTATGATTCAAAACCAGATTATTTTATAACTTCAGAAAATGTACCTACCTTTGCAATAGTATTGTGTTAATTAATCTTTTTTATTCTAATTTTTCTGAGGGAAAAAAAAGTGTAATGATATTTCATTCAAAGATATTTCAACAAAAAAGTGTTTATATTGTGTAGCTGTTTTCCTCTAGGGTTTCACTCAGCAAGCTCCAGGTTTGGGACTACAAAGTAGAAATAAAAAACAAACAAACCCAAACACACACAACAAAATAAATCCACAAAACCATTGTCCTTTTTAATTTTGTGTGACAATTGTATTCAAGAGGTAGTTAACCTGGCCTGCAGGCTCATCTGATCATAGTGTATGTGTGTACTTCTCTTGCCCTACTGCTGAATGCAGCTCCTAGGCAGTATCGTATAGGACTGTAAACTACCTTCGTATATGAGCTGAAAGAAGAGGCAGAAAGTCATGAAGAAATAAATACCAGAGAAAAATATGGGCTCTGTTCATGGTACCTAACTGCAGCTTCCTTAAATCTAACTCCCAGTTTGTGAGTTGAAGAAAACACAAAAGGGAAAAAAATAACACCTCAGCCAGTCCGATAATAACATTTCAAGGAACTGGAAAATACTCAGCAATTTGAAATATACTTAATGGCAGTTGGTGCAGAAAAGCAAAAGTGAAGTCATCAATCTTTCCACATGTTGCAGGAAAAAAAACATTTAACATTTACAATAACTAAGTTTTCAGGAGAAAATGTAAACTGCAATATAGTACTAAATATCTTGTACTTCAATACAAATTAACTTTGAATAGATCAGGTTTTTTCTGTGTATGAAAACAGTCTAAGCAAACCACAGATCAGATCTGAAATGAGGACATAGTCAAACATATGTATTACAAAGTGATCTGTGGAGCTACAGACATGTTTACAGGGAGGCTGCCTTTTGTGAAATAAACTGTGATAAAGAAAGTCTTGCAGATAATATAGGAGAAATTATTAAACAAACAAGACCAGATCTATAATAAAGGGTATAATAAAAGCTGTATCATCGTACATCAAATGTACAAAAACAGCATTACAATTAGCACCTAAAATGTCATATTTCTTAAATCTCTCCATTACTGAGATTGCTTATAGTTTACCATCTGGAAACAGCCATGTCAACAAATTTAGGTGCTTATGTTCTAGACAAAGACAACTAAATGAAGAAGATGCCTGGGTCCTGCACTTCTATACTCTTCCTTCAGTAAAAGGAAGCTATTAAATTTTGCTATTACACTGTCAGTCACACAGATAATAGTAGTTACTTATAATTCATTATAGAATCATACTATTGTCTGTCTATCCCTGAATAGCATTTTTACAGGCTTTGTAATAGGTGGAAACAAATGGACAATAAAATGACCCCACTGTGTTGATCTCAGTGAAAAGAATGAAAAATATCCCATAGCTTCCTAATTAAGAGGCTTCTGTGGTAAGTATTTGTAAAAGAATTATTTTTAAAGCAAAGTATACACCAGGCAGTTTGATAGAGTAAGCACTTCTTTGCCAGCACTTCTCTCCTTAGAGATATGTCCCCACAGGGCAGCTTCAAATCTGATTATTTCTCCTCTTCCTACCTGGTCCAGGCTGGACTGGAGCTTCTCCATTTTTTCATCCTGAGGGAGAGGAATAGAGGAAATCCAAACTCCTAGACCAAAGCTTAGATTCTGCCACCATATGCTTTGGCCTTACCCCAAGCCGTTGATGCAGCTTGTCTGTCAGTCTACCCTGCCTGAATAACCAGTACACTAAATGTTGCTCACTGAAGAAATTGTCCTAAGTTGGAAAAGAAAAAAAGAGATCAGCAATACCTTAGTTCTATTAAACAATTTATTCATTTTTAGTTATTCACTCCTTGCTAGTTAACATACAAGCCTTATTCGGTTTGTCAGTTATGTGTAATCCTTCCATACATGAGATAAATTTATCAGCCTCTGTGATAATAATGATGAATGTTGCTGCCCCAACCCTTCTGAACAAAGAATTAGATGCCTGCCATACAAGGAATGCAAAATTGGCTCTTTCAACTCCATTTTTTGCCACCAACCTAATCTGAAGTATTATTTCCATTTCCCTGAACTGTTGTTACCATTTCATATAGAACAAACTTTTTTTTTTTGAGTTACAAGATATTTTTATAATCAAGGTGAATAGCTCTGATTCACATCTGAAACGCTCTACGATATACAGATGTAACGTCAAGATTAAGTAGAGATATTAACAGTCCAGAGTTCTTTCTGTGAAGACATTAAAATAAATGTGCATTAATAACATTTTAATAAAAACTGACATTATTCTACCCATGACATTAATGCTTTGACATAATGGTTATAATATCTTCTACATAATATGATCAAATTACATTAAAAGGAAATAGACAAGCAAATGCATTAAAAAGAAGAACCTATATATATTAAACCATGTCATCATTAAAACAGTAATAAAAAGCACTCATACATTAAATTATGTAAAATATAAAAATTGGTGCTCTTATTGACTAGAGATGTTTGCCACGAACTTTAAAAACATTATGATGACTGAAAACAAATATGACATATTTGCATATCTTTCCCTTTTTCAAATTATGCAATTCATAGCTTATTAATGAAAAGTAAATTGTCTTTTCTGATATATTTCTGAATCATATTATTAATATTAATATTTTCTACTTTGTTTTTTAACTGTATGACTTTTAATATGTGGGTTCTGAGAGTAGGACAATGAATGATCACTCTGTATTTTCCAGATACTTTTGTAAGAAGGCACAAGAAAAGACCTTTTCTAGGAAGAACTGATTTGCTCATGAATTTTTCAAGAAAAAGTGAATGACACTAACATTGATTAATATAAGATTTAGGCCAGTTGTATGCTGGTCATCTGATCATCTTTGTCAGCTATGGCAACTTGATCTTGCTTGGTTTAATAGCACAGAATATGTGATGTCAACTCCATAAATATCTTCAACTTTTTTTATTACAGTTGTACAGTTATGACACTCATTTTAAAGATCTTCTGAGTTTCTCATTATAACCTTCCCTTCTTTCTCTTTTAATATCAAACATTAGCTGTATAGCCTTTACTATGCCACAAGCCACCAAAAATAGTGGGGGTTTCCAGCCAAAATTGTTAGGTGCTAATAAGATCCAGAAGACACTCTGCAGAAAGGGTGTATCCTAAAAATGAAACTGAATAAGAGCAGTCTCAGGCTCTGTTTTCTTGAGAATTCCTGCCAGAAACCTATTAAAATGGAATGAAGATATAGAGAGATAATTGAGGTGATTAGCCATATCCCTGATAACTGCTCTCTTTGTAGGTAGCATTAGTCATTCTCACATATTAATTCACACAGTGCTGCACACCTAGCTGATTGTTTGGGTTTTTTTATTCTCCAGCAATGAAGGAGCGTATCAATTGCGATGCCTCATGTAATTGCTTTACAGTTTTCAGAGCAGTGAAAACATCTACCTGTTTTTAGCCTTTGCTTTCGGGAGAAGTCACATTCCAGCATGTACTAGTCATGGGTTTATTGGTCTTATTTGGCAATATGAAATGTTCTTCTGAAAATTTGTGTCCAGTCTTCCTCATCTGTGTTGCTGTCCAGTCCAGTAGCAAACTTCCTTGATGATTCCAAAGCCTCAGTATAACTTGATGAATTCCTTTAGAATGAAAAAAGCCCAAATCTGTTTCTCCTCAACATTAAAAATCAAATACATATTTTGGATTTTTAGTCAAAATGTATTTTCTGACAATTTTGAAGCATTTCAGGAGAGCCTAGGCTTTTTTAAAGAAGTATTACTTAATTAAAATTGGCCACTCAAGGGGAAATTGTCAAAGTCAGCAGTTCCAGAAGTTTTTACTACTCTGTCTTCTGAGGAAGAAACAATAGGTTTCAAACAAACAAGTCATAGACAAAAGGTTTTCTGAGTGAGCCAAAACATGGAGCTGTAGCAAAACAAGCCAAACAGAACAAACACATTTGTATGTGATCATGAAGTAATTTACTAGTATTTCAAAGTACTTCACCTAGTGGTTACAACCTCTCTGTCTCCTCTAGGGAAGACAAGCCCTCATTGTAACATTTTAGCTTTAATATTGGTTGTGCCACTGTAAGATTTACTGATTGCCCACTTGATACTGCAATCACCTCATTTTCTTTGGAGTTTCTTTTGAGAGGATAGTGACCTACTGCCATTCTACTGTACTGTGTACAATTTACGTGACACCAAAATGCCTCCAGGTTCAATGTGCACTATTGAGAGAAAGATAAATTATTACTGTGGGTTCTCTTTTGACTGTTTAATAGCACAGAATAAGTTCAAAAGGAATTAAAAAAAATGCCCAGAACAGGAAAGTAGAATAAATTCTATCATATTTTATTTGTAGTTCAGTTTGAAGAATATATATTTGGATGGGAATATCTACGCTTTGACTAGTGAAAAAGTAGTTTATCAAAGAATACAGACAATATAAACACGAATCAAAGAAAATATTAATTGAATATCAAAGTATGTTTACCTGAATATTTTTCCATAATAAATAGTTTCAGTTATTATTTTGATTAAATACACACTTGATTATATAATTTTTTAAAGGCTGCAGAGAAACGCTTTTCTATTTTTTGTTAATGATTAAATGGTGAAAATGAAATTTTTTGATTGGGGTTGGAACAGAACTCTGGAGATCATCTAGTCCAGGTTCTAAATTTGATTTTTATCAAATTTGTAACAAAAGTTGTAAAAGGCTTTTACCAGTACTTAACAATATAAAAAATAAATGAAAGCAAAATAGTACATTATGACAATGTCCAAAGCTTAAAGAAGTTCAGTAATAGAAACCTTCAAAACTTTGACAAAAATGTCCTTGAGAGTAAACTGTTGCCAAACACTTCACTGAGATTGTAATGGAAAAGAAAAGATAAGCACCATTATGAAACTGTAGGGTTTTAGTTGTGGGGCTTTTTCATTTTTGATTTGGTGGGTTTTGGGAGGTGGTTGCTTTTAATTTACAGTGGAAACATCCAGTGTTATACTCCTGCAATGTGTGATTTCTTGGGGATCAATCAGATGTGCATGTGGTAGGCAGGCAGAAAGGACATAATGTATTGAAAAGAATGGGAGTGTTTAGATTGGCTAAGGGCACATGTAAGGCCAACACCATCTGCAGCAACTCTGCATAACCACAGGGCAAACATTCACTTGATTTTTAACCAATGTGATTTTTACACTATCCCTCAAACCACAGCTACAGGTGAGCCTATGCTTACATTTCAGCTTTAGTGACTGAAGTGAGGTGTGAAATTCACTTCTGTTTCATTTGTTTTAGACAGCCAGAACATACTGCTTGAGGAAGTAATTTTTCTGTCCCAACTGTTTGCATCAGTTTTGTGTGAGTAATTCCTTTGGGTACAACTGAGAGAATAGCAAACAATCAACCAAGTAATTTTAAGTTAATTGTGGTTAGCAAAAAGCACTACATATGTACTTAATATTTACGTTTTGCCTTAAGATTGACTTATAAAGCTGAAATAAAACTCTAGCTGAGAAAAGGAATAAAAAACTCTCAGCCTTTTTTTTGTGTTATTGAAAGCCCAGTCTTCTTGTGAAGTTGAATTGCACACATCTCTGTCATAGTCTCAAGCTGCATATGATTCTCTTCTCTAGGTTTTCTTTATGAATTCAAATCAGACCTTGACATGTCCAAACATTGGTAAAAGACCCCCACCTTTCTTTTGACTTGTTCCGATGGTGTGCTTTATGGACCCCGTTTTGTTGCAGTGAGGAATCACTTGGAATTTGGTGGCTTCATTATATACTAAGCTTAAACAAACTTTAAAGAGCTTTTTTGTTTGTTTGCTTGCTTTGCTACATAATTATAGTTTACTTCATTCTCCACACACACACACAAAATATGCAATATGACCAGGTTTATGAAATTATATCCAAATTACCTAAAGGTCTGGTAACTTTCACTTTGAGGTATCATAGTTTAATTAACATCTGACTTAAAAGATTTGAAGTGGTACATCACAAAAATTCCTTTAACTCCTTACTTTTTATGAACAAAAAGTATTTTTTAAGAATTTTTTAAAATTTTATACAAAATTGTGTCTTGTGACTTAGAGTATGCATCTTCTTATCTGCTATAATTATTCAGTGAACTCAAGAATATTAAAACCTTTCTTCATTTTCCTATTGGTTTAATGAAAAATCTAATACAGTTTAAAGATGTAGTACAGTCAGAAATTAATATTTTCATGGAAATTGACATAAAAAATGGAATCTGGTAGCAATGACTTAATGATCAGTTTAACCTCCAGACTGAGCTATGGTCAAATCCAGGTTTATTTAAAAATTGTTCAGTAATCTTCTGGGTGAATTGAACCACAGAATCACAGAATCTTTTAGATTGGAAGAGATCTTTAAGATCAAGAGTCCAGACATTAACCTAGCACTGCCAAGTACACCACTAACCACATCTCTGTTTTCCTGAAACTCCCAGGCTTATAAACGTTGCACCAGAACACCTAAGTGGAATGCAAATGCCAGTTGCAGATTTGTACAAACATTGTTTCTTTCAACAATTTAAGGAAACTCTGGAAGTCTGAAAATATCTCTGAGTAAACACTGCGGTCATTTACTCCCAGCTTTCATTTTGACTGCACTTGGCATTTGATTGCTGAGTTTATGATAAAATTTCAAAAAGCACCTGCTAAAAAACAAAAAAAAACTTACAAAAATTATCTAGCATTTTTTTTCCCCCTGAGCTTTAGACTTGTGGCTATTAAAGCCTTAAACACATTATTTGGCAATGTAGTCTGTAGACAACCATTAAAACAAAATAAGAAATGCAAAATCCTTCTATGCACTTTGGAAAGAATTCTAACACATAGCTAGTTGGAAGGATGGAGAGGATATAATTTTACCATTAGCTTTCTGTCCTGAGCCCTGGTTACAGAACTGGTAATGCACTCAGCATGGTATTGCACTCCAGGTAAGAGTTGCTCCAAAATGCAGAGAGGACTCCAGATGCTTCTCCATCACTGCAAGAGAACTTGCACTCTGTGCTCTCTTCCAAGCATGCTTCACGACTAGTCTCTCCCCGCTGTGCTTCCAAGGGCACAGCCCAGCAGAACAGCTGAGTGAGATGTTTACAGGGGCCGAGGCTTGACCTTCCACCAGCATTGGGAGACCTGATGGTTGAAACCGGAACACAAGAACAGCTGTAGACAAGATACACATGTTTGTTTCCGTCTGAAGGCACTTGACTCGTGAATTTGATGCTTCTCAGTCCTTTCCTGTTGTTTGCACTAATAAGTTATGTTTTGGACATATCCTGAGAAGCAAAACATTACACTGGGGCAAATTAAGTATGAATACCCATTTTTTCCAGCTAATATTAACACAACATTCCATATTTTAAAATACAAAAACACTGGGGTTTGTTAGTTTTCACAGATATTGACATTATTTAACGATTATCCTTAGGGAAATTCCAGTCCCACATTTTAAAATGTATTCTCTGAATCCTTCCCTATAAAATCAAGATCAATGGATATTCTGGGATAGTTCTCTTTTTTGGTTGTTTTTCTGGCAGAAGAAAAGGGAGACAGCACAAAGGTATAAGGATTAGTAGACTATGTATTTTAATGACTGTGTATTCAGATGGAAAATGTTCTTTTTGGAATGAAATGGTTCCTGGTGGATCACTCAAAGTTCATGCAGCAATTAACATTAATTATTTCAAACATATGCTGAAAACTTTTGAGCAGCTAGGTTAATTATTGAATGTGAAAGCAGTGCACTGATGTAATAAATACAAGGAAATTCAAGTCTAGGGGGAATGGTGCCAGCAACAAGAAGAAACCTCAATCCATTCCCATAATAACAAGTGCTAATGCAACATAGCACTTTCAGACATCCTTGCCCAGCTCCAGAATCTCACAAGACAAATTTGAGATATTATGTCTGTGGAGAAAATACCTCACTTTCCATGCATGTCCTATTCCTCTCCCACTCCTGAGACTAATATTTGACACAAAAGACATCAGAAAGCTTTTTCAGATTTCTCCGTGGTCTTCACATTAAGTTAGAAGAAATAGATTTCAGGTAATGGTCTGTGCTTCAAAAAAAAAAGACTAACTGATTCATAATAATTGTTTTTCTAATATTCCTGCTGCTTCTTTTCTGCTGAGACACTACGTTGCTGAGAAAAATTTTGACTCTTTGCTTCACAGCAGTAGTTCCAAGATAAAATATTTTATTATAGATAAATTATAGATAAACTTTCAGTATCTGCTATTAAAATTATTTGGCTTCAGTGATGCCACCTTTCTTTTCTCTGCTCTAATTGGGTTAGCTGGAATTATTGAGCAAAAAATATAACTCTTAAAATAGGAAGGAAAATATTAAACAGAGATTTCTCCAAACAGCCTCTGACCTGCAGTAACCATATTTCCCTTATGTTGTACAGTTTAACCTCGTAGGAGTAATTGATTCAGTGTGATTTCCTCAACTGTACATCTTGTAGCTGTTTCAGCTGTTTTCCAATAGTCATATTGATTAAACTTTACCAATACTTGAGGGTTTATTACTACACAAACAATTGAATGATAGCATTTAAAATTATTGATTCATTTCCTAGAAGGCTCAGAAAAGTTTTTATTTTCTGTTTTAACATGTTATAATAACTTTATTACTTTTAGGAAAGAGATATACTTAATTTTTTAATATTATTTTATTTTACATCAAATGGGTGCAAGGTAGGTGCTTTATCTTTCTTTTGTTTTTAATTCACTCTCTTAAATAAGAATTAACTGATGGAACACTGATTTTCAAAGTAATTCTATCTCCTCAGCAGCTTATTGGCCTATGACCTTTCTGCATGCACAAAAATTAATACCAAAAGAAATCTGAAGCAAATCTCATAAAATTAAGTTCTGTCTTGGATTCAAAGACATTAAAGTGTAGGTGGTTTAATACAAAGATTTAATATAGTGGATTTCATCCTTTCAGCTGTAACTTTTCAAATACAGCAGAATTTTCTCCTGTTCTTTTAATAAATATGCTTATAAAAGTTAATGAAGGTAACATTTGGCTTGAATTATAGGGAGAAAGTAACTATATATTTATCCAGATGTTAAGGGCAGCAAGGTTAAACGGGAAGTCATTGCATTGCTTTCCAACACAATTTGGTGTAAAAAGTTCTGTAGAAAGCAATTAAATAGAAAGGGGGGGGGGGGGGGGGGGGGGGGGGGGAAAAAAAAAAAAAAACACAAAAAA
>JAWWES010000081.1:123415301-123453731 GCA_035583135.1 Lophotriccus pileatus | reverse complement strand
GGCGTTACCAGAACTTCTGATTGGTTTTGTCCCGGAAATCAACCTGGACAAACCATTTCACAGTCCCCCAGGGAGGGGGAACCTGCTAACCCACGACAGTGGGTTTTGTGCTTTCACTGAGTATCTCCCGTCCTGAGAAACGGGAGCCCAGTGTTAAAAATAAGAAGAGATATTGAGAAGTTTGAGGGTTACCCAGTAAACTTTGCTGGGAAATTTGTCTTGGGCTATCAAGGAGGGCAGTCGAGGAGGAGTTTAAAAGCACAGGTGAAAAAGAGGCAGTGGTTTAGAGGTCTGCAGGTAGATCAAGGAAACAGCAATCCTAAGGAGGACTAAGGAAGAAGCAGCATCAACCCTAGGAGAGAGAAAAAGAGAGGAAGCAAAAATTTGGGAAGAAAGCTAGGAGGACAAGGTTGCAGAAACCTGGTTTGGTTAAGCTACAACAGAACTGAAACTATTTCTTTATACTAATCAGTATTTCTTGGTTCCATAGAACAGATGTATGAAACTTTTTCAAGCCCTATGGACAAATATATTGGTTTGGTAACTATAGTATGCTTACTTCTGCCTTCCCCCCATCCCTGATAAATGTGTCAAGAAGACAAAAAGATTGACCAAAAATTATGTGGGTTTAGATTTTCCCCTTCTAAGTTATCAGATCTACAGAAAAGAGAGAGAAAAGAGAAAAACCACAAAAACAAACACAAAACAAACAAACAAAAACCACCAAAGGCTTAGGGCAGCTGCTTTTTAAGCTGAGATCAAAAGTCTGATAATTTGAGAGGAGAATGAAGAGATCGTGTTCAACGTTTACAAAATCAGGAAGATAATGAATAAGAGGTGCAAGAAATAGTGGTTCTCTGAATTTTGTCATACTTGCAAGGATATGTAAAAGGAGAAAGTGTCTGCCCTTTCAAGGGTATCTGATCAAGGGCCTGTTCAAAGCAAAAGGGAATAACAAGAAGAGGAAGAAGACATAAACAAGAAAAAAACACAAACCTGGCTGACAGACAATAAGGGAGGCAGTAGTGAGAGTCAAACCTGGTCAGTCACACTAATTAATAAGGGTATGTGAACTGTTGGAATGTTTGTTTCAGTGAGATTATCTGATCATGGACTTTGTCAGGTGGGGTATTAAGGAAAAGGGACAAAATATAGAGAGACAAAATACAGAGAGACACAGATTTGAGACTTGGCAGACAAAATTAATGGAGACAAAGTAACAAACCTCACCAGTCACGCTAATTTTGGTGGATTATCAAGAATCTGCAGACAAACCAGGACTTTGTAACGGATAAGGATGTAAACTTGAGGGTTGTTAGAGGTCAGTGGAACTATGTAAACTGATGAGGTAGCATGCATGGGAAAGAAACTGGGAGTAACAAAGTGGAGAATAGGAACAACAGAGTATTAAAGGAGACAATTGCATGTAAAATGAGGCTGATCAGTATGATCACCTCATTGAGCCCTGCCCCTGAAAACCACAGCCTGTTCTGCCTTCTTAAAGTACATCTCTGAGTAGTCTCACTCTATCCCATGTGTACATGTGCTACAAGAACTGTCAGGTACTGGTGGAATAGACTAGATGCCAGCTATCCGAGAAAGACCAGAGTTGTAAACAGGTCTCACTTATACCAGTGGCAGATACTGGAGCAGGTAGGGGTCTTGGCTCCAGGCACTAGAGCTGGAACAGTGTGTGCCCCAAAAACAGCTACCAAGATGGAGTGGCATGAAGCAAGTGAGAGGCTCAGGAGCAGGACCATGGGTCACAACTTGTCTGCCTGCTACAAGTTGCTATGGGGGGCAAGTTTCTGTATCTTCCCTAAATTGAGGATTGCGCATGTGTCCATTGCTAGCAAACCTCAACCTGGGCTAGACAGAAAGGAGGAGATCCTGGGGTCAGACGGGATAATCAAGTGGGTAGAGGGGACCTCTAAGCATGGGATGCCTGTGGGATGAGTGTCTGTGAACTGTTTGCTAGTGAGCACCAGTTAGTGAACAGCAGACCCACAGGGCAGGTGAGGAGGCCTGGGATCCACAGAGAGGTATAGGGTAGACAGGGTCACTGTGCTGGCACTGAGGGGATCCAAGAATGTGCATGTGCTTGGGAATCAAGGGATTGCTGTGTGTGCACATGCACTAGTGTCCTACCTCTCCCACCATGGAGGACAGAGACTTGGCTCTGTTTTATGCTGATTCTGTACACAGGTGCTGTTGGAAGCAACAGCATTTCTTGGCAGTCTGTGGCCATACCAGTGTCCTCTGGGGTAGGGGAGACTACCCAGAGGGTATTAAATTTCTCCACCTTATTACCACAATGCATAGTGAAATCTGACATTCCAGGGAGTCTCAGCAGTGTCAAAATCAAAATAGAGAAAATTATGAGAAATGACCCATAAGAAAAACTAAAAGACTGGGAAGGGATGTGCCATAATACAAGAACTGTGAATGCTGGAGGAGCTGGAACAGAAGGAAACAGAAAGAGAGACCAGATCCATGTGCTTCCCTAAATCAAATCTCTTACCAGTATTGTCTGAGACAGAATTTTGGCTTAAACAGACTTTTTATTTCTCTCTTGTAATTACTGTAAGAACAGTTCTGAACAAACATTGCCTTTTGTTCTTGGAGCAAAGGTGGGAAATAATTTCCTCCAGCAATTCTTGTTGGGCATATTTATTTTTGAAAAAGGTCCAGCTTTAGAACAGTATTGCTCAAAAGAAACACATACACTTCCATCAAGCTAGCTACTTGAGGATATGCAGTACAAAGACAATTTAAATCACCTCAAGAATTTAATTCCCTTATCCTTAATTCTGGTTTGAGTAGTATATGAATATAATCAGTTTTTTAGTATAAGAAAAAACAATCTGTGCAGAAAATGCTTGATAGAGTAGGTTTTTTTAATGTCAATCCAAAACCTCCTGCCTCTGTCTTTGGCTATAAACAAGATTTTTTTTCTGAAACAATTGTATAATTCCCACCATTGTTTTCTTTTCAGTAACATTGTAAAAGCTTATTTAATTACAGCAAAGGTAACCCTTATCTTTTTTTAATTAAATTACTTATTCTGCTCTTATAAGTTCAACATATGAGTGCGCAATAGATCATAACCATTGTGGATAAATGTTAACATCAGTAAAAAAAATTTCAACAGACACTAAAACACCGTGAGTTAAGATAATAAGGTAAGTCAATATCAGTGTAAGCATGACGATTTACACTATTTAAGGATTTTATACTGTGTCGAAAATATATTTCTGTTTTCTATTCAATTATCTTCAGTTAACTCCCTCAGAAGCAGCCACATTCATCATTCTCCCCTGATTCCCTCCCTATATTTCTAATTTCCAAACTCACTGTTCTAATTCATACTCAGCACTTCCCTGCTTCAGTATCTCCCATAAATGTTGTTAAAAACCTTGTTCCTTCATTCTGAATTATTAATGGTGACATCCATCCATTCATGATTTGCAGATTTTGCATGCAAGGACTACTCATAAATGCTGAAACAACTCTACAAACTTTCTTAGTAATTTCAATCTCACTTGTTCAACAAACCTCATGATCCTTTTACCCACACTGGTAAAACTCAGAGAGAAATCAAAATACTTATTCACTGAAACATATTATCAGGTTTTGAGAGATTGTATTTAACTACTTGTCCTAACTTTAAGGCATGATTATGGCAACTACATATAAAATAAGCCCGCAGGTACTCTTTAAACTGTGGGGGGTATTAGCAATAATGAAAATGTAAAGAGAGTCCTTGTTTCTGGCCTTTATTTTCCCACCTATTTTTGAACTCTATTTAACTTGTGGTATGGTTCAAGGGGTTTACCATTCACTTCACTGGGCTTTCACCTCCAAAATTTTCTATGTATCTCTCTTAATACCATAAAAAATTATGTGGACTGAGTTAGTCATACTGTGTCAATAAAATCTTGGGACACTGTCAATATACAATTTTTCTTTGTCTGATATCATCTTTCTTCTGAATTCTCATTGAGTCACTTAGCCTGCTACCAAAGAAAGTGGAAATATTTTTAAAATTTAAACAGTAACAGGAGAATCAAAAGACCTTTTTGGTATGAATCCAGCTTACCCATAGTATAACATGCTAACATGGTTTTCCAACTACTATAGAGAATATAAAAAGATGGAATATAAGGCTGACCTATAGAAATAGAGAAAAAAATTTTAAAGATGTAGTGGTAATATTTCTAATCTTACATATCATAGCTAGCTCTTAAGAGAAGGTTACTGTAACAAGACTATCAAGTATTTCAGAACTTTGTGCTGGCCTTTAAAGACATAAGATACACACATTTTCCTAAGGAAAGTTCTGTAAGTGAATATCAAAGTCATAAGTAAAATAGTGTAGCATATATGAATAAGAAAAGCACATACAAAAGACCTGGACAATAAATGTGATTTTTTTTGATTTTTTTTTCTACTGAATGGTAGCAGCCTTAATGAAAATAAACACGTGACTGTCAAAAAAGGCTTCAAAGATTTTTCTCAAGTAGAAGAAAAGAATAAACATCTTTCCTTTAACCAAAATCAAAGTTCTCCTTTTTTGCTTTGATCATTAAATGAAAGAGAGTCTATATATGCTATTGTATTGTCTCGTGCGGTTCCAGTGGAAGCTTCACATGACACCAATATGATGATTGTAGAAGCTCCAATTTTATTGAGTATTACACTGGTTTTTATACAATTTAGTAACTGTTGAATATTTAAATACTTAGTTTGTTATTGGCTACATATACAAAACACACACTGTTCATACAACTATTATTGGTCAATGACATCATCTTATTTTTTACATTCCTCTATGTTTTTATCTATCTACTCCCATATACTCCAGCAGGCCTAGCTCATCCTCCCAACTGCAGGTGCCGTCTGTCTCACCCTGCAGCCGTTCACTCCCTGTATTTTCTCAAAACACTCTATCCGTGAGACTCTTCATATTCTCACGAGCTGATCTATTGTGGCCTAAACCCAGAAGGTTTCTAATTCTTCCTACAATATGCTACTGCAACATAGTCTAGAAAATTTTTATGCTTGCTATGAAATCAACAGCTGCCACACCCACTAAACTACAATATTAAACCAAAACTGGAAATCATACCACTTTTGATGAGCTAATCCCATGGCCAATTTATAAAACTAAACATTCACCATGAAATAGTACAAGTATGCCTTTATTTTTTACAGATGGATTTTCATTTATTAGAAAACCATGTTTTTTCTCACTCTTTTTAGAATCTCTAAGTAAAAGTATTAAAGATTAAATCAATGAATGGAACATGTATTCTAGGTAAACTAGCAAAGTTGCATTGAAGTCTCAAGTGTCCCAACAGACAAACAGACAGATAATTTTTCAGGTAGTATCTCGTCTAAGATGTAATTAGGAGCCTAATTCTAAATAGACTTTTTTAAATGACTTGAGCAATGTTATTATGTATGACCAAAAGTGTTGTTGATATATTTACTATCCTAGTTATCAAGAATCACTGAATCATAGAATCAGCCGGGTTGGAAAAGACCTCTGAGATCATCAAGTTCAACCTCTGATCCACTACCACCATGGTTACTAGAAGCCAAAGTCTTATCTATGGACCTTGAAGCAAAAAAGACACACTGGAAATGTCATCAAAAGAGCTTAAGTTCCTAAGAACAGGTAAACTAACTTGCTTATATATAATCTAGCTTAATTGTAAAACACAGCAGTGATGAACAGATGGCAAAACATCTGAGGACATTGAAAAGCAGCCAGTTCAGCTCCCCGGATGGGTAAAGTTTAGAGGCTCTCTTCCTACTTCCCAGAGAACTTTTCTGCCATTCTACTAATGAGAAAGAAATATACACATCTGAAGTTCAGCGGTGAATTCCCTTCAGCCACAGAATTTCGAACATATCCTTCTCTCTGATATTTCCAGCTATCTGTCATAGGTACTCCAAATGTTACTATGATATTGTCACTCCAGCACCAGCAACGTTCTAGTTTTCACTTAGTCCGAAATAAACTTAGGACATCTGGGGTCAGGCTTATGAATCAGTCTTCTGAAGCTGCCCATTTTTCTTCCAGAGTTAGGTGCTAAAAACATGATATTTAAAATATTTTATTTAATACCTCTCTATTTACTAATATTTTCTAAATTTAGCTTTTTAATATACTCAGAACACCACAAACAGACTTCTTTGGCATTTGTTCCATCCTTCACAGGTTGCAAATGTGGTTTCTAACCTGTTTTGTCACTGATGTAGTTAAGAAATACATTTAGTGCATCCTGACGTGGATTTCTTCTCTTGGTACTTCTACTAGAGCAGTACTGGGAAACTGCTCCAGAATCTATCAATTTAAAATACTTTTTTCCCACCTGCATATACTTTTAAATACTAAAAGTCTATGCCAGGCCACATCAGGTGTCTTATCTATTTATAACCATGTGTTTAAATACTGCAGTTATTAGACAATTTCAATTGAGAGACTCTGCCTTGGAGAAATTCTAACAATCACCCTCCAGGCATTTATTTTCAATTTATTAAAGCCTACCAAATCTGGCTGCATCTGCCTGATCTCTCTGGGGCTCCCCCGCCCTGTCCACAGCCTTGGAGCCCGTTTCATCCCCATCTGGGGGAGCCCCTACCACTCTTGACCCCTGGGCTCCAGGAAGCCACTGGCCCCCACAACTCCTTGACAACATTAAAGCAAAAGTCATTCTGATTTTATCCTTTATTCACTTCCATGTCATTTTGCACAGCTTTTATTAACTTCCTTTCTTTGACAGAGGAAGCAAAAATTTTATTAGTGACAATTTATCAAATCTTTTAAGAAACCAGAGAGAAACTAAGCTACTGCTATTGTTTTGCAAAAAAAAAAAAAAAAAAAAGAAAAAGAAAAAAATTGTGTTACTAATGAAATCACACAATGACTATTTAATTTTCTGTCTGCTCACACACCTTCTTACTTTTTTTTCCCTATACTTAATTGGTAAGTAATAAAGTCAATCACTCTTTCTTTTCCAAATTTAGGAGGGTTTCGTTTCCAATTCTTATTGTGTGTTATCCTAGATTTCAATTTTTAAAATGTGGCCACTGGAAATACAATTTCCTTAACTACTTCTTTTCAAAGACTAAGATAGGAATTACACTGTCCTTCTAAATCTTGGTTTTGCCAGTTCAGCTTCCAACTTACAAGTCATGTGTGTGAGATACATTCAGTATTTTATTTTGGATATATAATAGGGGTTTATTTTCAGAGTCACTGAATATCACTACCCTGTACTCAAGAACACATCCAAGATGTAGGGCTAGAAAATGTTTTCAGCTCATTATAGCTTACTCTTATCACTGAGTAATCAATGAATAGAGAATCTTCAAATGGGCAGTTCTTCTGTTTTTATTCACATTTCTTCCACTGAAATTAGTGAGATTTAGCCTCAGCACTAAGTTGGAACATATGACTCTCAGAATAGATTATTTGTTGTTGTTGTTTGTTTGTTTGTTTGTTTGTTTTTACTTAGTTGTAAAGAATAGCTGTGTATTGAATTAATGGACCTTTTTAATTTGAGTGACAGACTCTACCTGTGTATTTCAACTTAGTTTTCTGGTAATCCCACAAACCTTATAATTTAGGATTGCAAGGGAACACCACCACTTCATGAAGAAACATAAAGGTGACTTTAATCTTTTTGAAGAGCATTTCTCTTCATAATTCTTTAATGGAACTTCAGTCCAGGCAAAAGACATTTTTATTCAAACACTAAATGCTATACAAACCTGAAAAGATAATTTTGTAATCCTTTTATCAATTTAAACAAAGACTGCAGTGGTTGAGTTTAATTAAAGAAAAGTAAATTGCTTTCTGTTACCCAAATTAATATGTATCTATGAACCATGACCCTTTTCTTTCATTTACATTGGAAAATTACTCAAAATGATAGCCCTTTTCAAATTATTCGTTTAAAGAAGGAAAGTGAATATCATATTAATTGAAGCTGGGGTGGCAAATTATATTTTTTTCTATTATTTTCTACAGGAAGTTATCTGAGAAAGGGTGAAAATTAATTTGAGAATTACCTTCACTTTTATTCCTTTTATTTTTCACTTGAGTATTTTTACTCTGGTGTAAACTGGTGTATCAAGATTAATTTTTTTTAAACTTCACTCTGATATAGCATTCTCAATCAGAAAATGTAGAGTAACGCCACTGCGTTGATTTTACAAGTGGGGTAAACGAGGCACAGTGAAATAATTGTGTCGTCTACCATTTTATGAACAATAATCAGTCATAGATCTAAGAATTCTAGACAGATTACCTGAAAGGTGATTACACCTCTATCCCCTGAAACTCCTCAGCAGAAGTGCTACTTTACATCAGGTAAAATTTTAAGAACATTTTCTCGAATAAAATTGGGTTTACCTTTCAAACCAAACCATGTGAATATCATTGTATAAAACATGAACTTTGCAAAATACAATTCAATCTTATCTGTGTTGCCCTCCGTTGAACTACTCTGTTCTCAATATCAATGCTACAACTAAGAAATTACCATGTGAAAAATTAAGTATATTTTCAGATTATGATTGTAACAGGGCTGTAATTGCAGATCTAACTGTTTGGATCTACATGATTCTAGTGTACAGTCTTGAGTCAAGGCTTGCAGTCAGATTTGCCACACTTCTAGATAATTTTTAAGCTTTAGTGCCTTTATGGCCAGACTGTTCATTTGCTGTTCAGAGGGTTTTACCAGTTTGCAGCAGACTTGGCTTTCTATTTGGCACTAGTGCATTTAAAATTTCACATTACCAAAACAGGCAGTCAAACCAGATTCCAGAAGAGCCTTCATTGTCAATTTTTGCAAAGATAAAAAGGTTTCCTAAACAGGCTGACATGATTCTAGGAGCAAAATCCATAAAGGTCTCAGTTGACTGGAAGCTGGCGAACATTGTCCTAATTTTTAAGAAGGGCAAGAAGGAGGACTCTGGAAACTACAGGGCTGTTATTCTCACTATGGTGCCTGGTAAAACCATGGAGAAAATTATTCTAGAAGGTATTGAAAAACACCTGAAAGGGAATGCTGTCATCGATCACAGCCATCACGGCTTTATGAGAGGAAAGTCCTGCTTATACAACTTGATTTCCTTTTATGACAAGATAACCCACCTAGATGATCAAGGGAAGACAGTAATGTTTTTGGATTTCAGTAAAGTTTTCAATACTGTGTCTCACAGGATCCTTCTGGACAAAATGTCCAGCACACAGATGGATAAACACATCATGCAGCAGGTGAGCAATCGCCTCACGGGTTGAGCAGAGATGGTAATAGTGAATGGCGTGACATCAGACTGCTGACCTGTTCCACAGGGTTCCATAGGGCTCCATCTTAGTCCCTGTGCTCTTCAACATCTTCATAAATGACTTGGATGCAGGACTGGAAGGGATACCAAACACATTTACAGATAACACAACACTCAGAGGAGCTGTTGAATACCTCAAAGGCAGGGAGGCCCTGCAGAGACCTTGATAAATTAGAGGGCTGGAAAATCACCAATCATATGAAGTTCAGCAAGGGGTAGTGCTGGATTCTGCACCTTCATGGGGCAACCCTGGCTATTCCTACAGACTGGGGAATGAGATGTTGGAAAGTAGTGCCATGGAAAGGGACCTGGCAGTTCTGGTTGATGACAAGTTGAATATGAGTCATTGTGCCCTGGCAGCCAGGAGGGCCAACCCTGTTCTGGGTGGCATCAGGCAAAGCATCGTCAGCTGGTCGAGGGAGGGGATTGTCCTGCTCTGCTCTGCAATGGTGAGGCCTCACCTTGAATATCATGTGCAGTTTTGAGCACCAAAATAAAAGGAAGATATTAAGCTATTGGAGACCATCCAAAGGAGGTCAACAAAGATGGTGAAGGATCTTGAGCAGCAGCTGTATGAGGAGCAGCTGAGGTCACTTGGTCTGTTCAGCCTGGAGAAGAGGAGATTGAGGGGAGACTTCATTGAAGTTTACAATTTCCTTTTGAGGGAAAGAGAAGGGGTCACCACTGTCCTCTGTGGTGACCAGTGACAGGACCTGAGAGAATGGCCTGAAGTTGTGTCAAGTCGGGGGGGAGGGGGGGTGGTTAGGCTGGATATTAGAAGAGGTTCTTCACCCAGAGGGTGGTTGGGCACTGCATCAGGCTTCCCAGGGAAGTGGTTGTAGCTTCGAGCCTGACAGAGTTCAAGAAGCATGTGGACAATGCTCTCAGGCAGGATGGTCCTGTGCAAGGGTTGGATTCAATGATCTTTGTACATCTCTTCTAACTCAGCATATTCTGTGATTTTGTGAAATGTCACAAGCTTTAGCATGTTGGGTAAGGTTGTGGGTAAGGTTTTATGCCAGACTGAGAAGCTAACTTTGTGCAGAAAAGTAGTAAGAATATGTTTGTTATTAAGAGGAGTTGACAGATTAAAAGAAGAAACAATTGATTCTGCCAAAATCAGGCAGAGTTTCCAACAGGAAGGAGACAGATTTCTCCCTCTGTCTCTTCAAACATAGAGACAGAATTTTGCAGAATGTTTTTAAGGTGACATCACTCAGCTTTGCTGTTATTATGAAAACTTGAAAAGAAACAGAATATTTTTCGACTGACAGAAAAGCAGAGTATATCTGACTGAAAATCCATTGCCTCTTCTCAAGACAGCTGTGTAATTACATTTATTTAAGACTCAACTGTTTAAAATTTCATAATCAATTTATCATTCCACGGACTTAAAAAATTAAACCTTTTTCTACATAACAAGCGTACCTGGGCACTAGTAATTCCAGCAGTCTTAATGTAATGAGAATAATAGGTATGCATTCATGTAAGAAATGAATATAATTCCATGCAGAGGTCCCTGAAGCATCATAAACTATGCACATGATAGTGAAGTGTTTTGCCTTTAGAATCCTCAAATGGGTAATTTCCTTTTTAGGCATACTCTTACATACTTGTATTTGTTTATATACCATACTAACTAAAATAATCTTTCTTGAGTGACCTTAGTTTGACTTCATGTCATCTTGTGATTTCTCACACTACTTGAATGAATTGTAGTCTCTGAGATGATATCTAATTGTCAGTGAAATTTAAATTTTCTCTCTTTCACCTTTTTATCATACAAACATCCACGTTTGGAATCTAACCCCTTGTCCTCGCTTCTAAGCCTGGATGAGGTTATTATTCATGCAGCTGTACTCAAACAGTCTATTCCAGAACCTCCATTTAATGAATTTTTTGCCATTTCCCGTCCTTGAGACCAAACTGTTAAAATAGTCACTAAATGTCTGTCAGAAAGCGAAGGTTGTTTCATTCTAGATGATATCACAGTGCACTTCATTGCATGCAGCACTTACCTAAGAGACCATGCCCTTAAGACTTAAACTATTTTTAAACCCTAGGTAAAATTATGCATTCAAAATCTATAGTTTTATCAATTTTCAGGCTCAGGACATGAATAAACATTTCATATATCAACTGTTTTCCCTTGGTTTAATTGCCCTTTTAGTGAATATTTAACTGCAGTGTCAAAATAAATTATTTTATCATCAGGTAAAAGCCACTGCTCTCTCAACAGCAAGTGAATTTTGTACACTAACTCCAAACTGTGCACACTATAAAAGCTAAACATTTGTAAAACATATCTGTCTTGCATCCCATGGGCATTGTGTTAGTTAATAAACTCTGTATTAAATTAAAGGGACTATTGGATCAACCAGACTTGCTGTAAGAAGAAAAATATTAAGGAAATTTGTAACCAAAGATTAAATCTATTTCTGGTATTTTTTTATGAAATAAGGAAGTGTTAAATTCAGTTTGGCAAACACATATATATTTGCTGAATATAAAGAGATATTGTTTTGGGGTTTTTTAAAGAAATATGAGGTTTGTTCTTTTAACTGGGAACTGAATTCAAATTACAAACTTCATAACGGAACATTTCAAAATAAATCTTGCTGTAAGAATCATCTTCTTAGATATCTGGGGGACAGACAAGGTAGTCATCTTCCTTTAAACCAGTGGGGAAACAGAGGTGTTCCTAAAGGAAAACTCATATTTTCTATTTAAGAAATTATTCTCTGTAGGTGAACCATTCTTCCTTTTATAGTCTATTTTACTATTATGGAACTTATATGACTAAATTGAATTAAGTGGATAAGTAAGTCCTCATTATTTTAGGATGCAGTTCAGCTGCCCTTGAGTTGGCAGCGCATATTATACAAGCACCCTAAGTTGATCAGTCACTCACATGGGGCTGGTAGGTGAGGTTCAGAAGATCTGTTCTTTTATGGAGCAAGAGAAACTTTAGGCAGCTCAAAAAGTGTTAGACATCTGTATCTTGACATCAGAATAATTCCTTTGATGTCCTAGTCATATGAATACTGCTCAGCATACTCTAGCTGTACAGTGATATACGTACACAGTGATACATGTTGTTACATCAGTGTTATATGAATGATTTAGGAAAAAAACCCTAACCATTACATTTTGTAATATTTAATGAAGCTAGAGGTCCCAGGAAAAGTGTTTGTTGTCCCAGAACTGATGGAAACACAATGTTATATCTCATGCTTTATTTACACAATCAGAATCTATGTACAGAACAACCTAAGTGAAAACACAACCTTCTTTTCTCCTTTAAATCTTTAAAGGAAAGAATGTGAGGAGACTTATGGATTTTATAAAATACACTGAATCTTTTTTCTCTTCTCTTGTTTCTTCAGATGAACTCATGTTTCAGCAACATATTGCATGCAATATTGATGAGTTCCCTGGTGAAGTTCTGACTGCCATCAAGAAGTGCTGAGAGTTCTTCTGAACAGAACGCAAAAGACAAATTTTTAACATGAGGCCCCAGCGTTAGAGCAATGAAATTTCCAGTGAAAAATATTTCCTTTTGCAGTAAAGCCTGTTCTACTTCATTTGCATAGACATGTTATTCTTTTAAGTAAGTGAGGTGAATTTCACTGCTCCTGTGAAAATTCATTCTTTCTCCATTTACTGTTATATATCTTTCAGGCACAACAGGATTCATGTAGATTTGTAAGCTAAAGAATGTGTCCTGGTCCAGTTATAAATAGGATTTCTCATGCATATAGAGAAGGCATAACTTGTATTTGCAGTACATTCCATTGCATTTCTGAATTATGTGTCTATCTTATTCGCAGTAAAGCCTGTTCCTTTTGAAGTGCCTAAACTCACTTTATTTTGAACAATAAGTAATTTTTTTTTATGAAAAAAGAGTAAGCTACATATATTCTGAAATGAGCGTATTAGGAAACCCTCTACCCTGTGTTAGAAAATTTACATACTTTCGTCTAAGGAGTAATTATTTTATTGTGATTTAAAGAAAATTGTACCGTTGTTAGGACTACTTGGATAAAACTGTCTCCTCTGGTTAATATTGTGTTGCTAGTCAGCAAATTACCCATTGATTTTTTGTTTCAAAAAAAAAAAAAAAAAAAAGGCCTGTATTGAGCCTATGTGTACAGAGATATCCTGAAAAATATTGACTGCTCCAGAAAGAAAAGAACAAAAGTTTTCAAAAGTTTTTCACTTTCTGGATGACTTTCAAAAAATAATTTTGATAGAATATTATGTATGTATTTCGACTACAAAAGTTGAAAATTAAATAGTATAAAATTTCAGTACACGCCTGAAAATAGAGTTTATCAACCAAGGTACAAAAATCGGAAAAATTAAAATCTTAATATTTTTAAATATTTGCTTATGATTATCTCTATTTAAAAGTCATATGTTCAGATTCAGTGTCTGTCTTGCTCTGATACATTTATGCTTGGTAGAAGTCTTGTGTCTCAATTTTCTAGATTATGTTTAGTTTTAAAGTTTTCTTGATGTTTATCTAAAGATCCTTCTATGAAAAAAAATGCAAAGGGATTTTTCCAGAGTAATTTTGTTCCAGCTGTTACCATAGGAGTTAATATTCCACAGAGTCTCTCAGCTCCATTTTTATTTCCTTATGCATTATAAAAGGTCCTAGTATTGGTGTTTTTTACAGAGCTTCACATATGCACAGAATTAGCTTTTCCTGGGCTGGGCATGATTATTTAAAAGTAACAAGTTCTGCAACTATGTAACATAAAAGCATTTGCACAGTAGAACAACCTCAGCTTTTTGCTGTCATTTGATTAAATTGATATGATAGTATTATTAGATTTCTTTTGTCATTGCAGAATTATAGTAGTGCTGTTTAACATTTATCTCAGATATCTGCAAATTAGTTACATTCCAGAGGACTTCATAAGCTTTAAATAAGAAATGTCACTTGCAGAAGGTAAAATACATTTTTTTTTTTTTACTACATGAGATTTACAAATCTACACAGTAATTGTAGCATAACATTTAAAAAATTTTTCTTGTGGTACAATTATTTAGGTGTTTTTCAGACAAAAGATAATTATAAATCTTTTTTCTATAATCACATCCACAATCATTTTTAAAGACTTTTAAAACATGTTGGTATTTTTTTAAATACTACATGTATACAAAGGAGATAGGTAATTCAACCTTTTGATTTATGGATAAATCAGTGAATATTGGGGTCTTCTTTACTATTTTTATCATGTTTGAATGTTTTTCTAGGTAGTATATTCTGATATTAACATGCAACTGCATCAAACTGTCATATAAATAGTTTGTAAAAAAGTCTCAAGATACTATTAAGGGCATCTCTCCTTACCCAAATACAAGTAATAAATCTTTCAAAGTCTGAAAATGGTTTATAAATGAGGTTATCTTACTAAATTATTGTAGACATGCATTTTCTTCATGTTAGTAATTAAATATCCTTGTAATTTTTTTTCCTGTAAGTACAAAGCTATTTGAATGTAATCGCAATGGCATGGACTTTGAGCCAGTTGAAAACGTCTGAGGATTTCCAGTGAAGTCAGAGAGTTAAACCATATATTATGGTCCAGAATGGAGAGTTTTCCTTGCTTGGGGTCATTTAGTTATGTTCATATCAAGAAGGGAAAACAAAATCCATCAACATAAATCATTGTATTTCCAACACCAAAAATTTGAGCAATATTTTTCAAATACCTTAAAGATAGTCAGTTAGAAACACTAGATTGTGATGAGAGAATACTGCTATTAAGCTTTTGACTACTTTGATGTCTGCAACTCCCATTATTCAGGGATTTTGATCTCTCTGATCAACAACTTAAGGTAATATCAATATTGTGACTGAAGTACTATCAGAGACACCACACTAGCTTTGTACTGCTGACAAAATCATCATTTCCAGTACAGCTGTCACACAGCTAAAAGTTTGCAACTATGGAAAAGAACACTTCTTACTTAATATGACTTTTACAAAGATCTTAGTACATTGCTTTACTCATTAGATGAACAGTCTACTCGGGCATAGCTAAACATACTGTACCTACTCAATAATGTTACCATTTTGCAAGATAAAATTTAAATCAGTTTATTAATGTTAATTTGTTTTTCCAAAGGCTTGTAGGGTTTTTTCATGACATCTTCATGTCGGAGGAGGTTCTTTGCATTTGCCTATTTAAGACAATTTATAATTAATGAAGATTAAATATATACAATCACGTCCAGTGGACTGTCAGCGTTTTGCACTGCTTTATCACTAGGGATAGCATGTTAATTTTGGCACAGAAAAGCACCTTACCAAGAGCAGCAATATAGCCTTCATCTGGAACAGACACATTTTTGTTATTAAAAAACATGCTACTGTCTTTTGCTAGCTTTGACACTTAAGCTCATTTCTGTCCTTATCCCCAGGATGTGTGACTGATCATATGAAGTAGTTGGGATCACTGTGGATCAATATGATAGTCAGACTAGAAAGTAATCTTCTGGAATATCCCATAGGGCAAGATGTGTAGAATTTAACAGTGGTAAATAGAAATTTATTAGATTCTCTTTCCTTTTAAAATTTAAAAGAGAATAATCATTTATACCATTTCCCATACACTCTTTGCTTTATTTCCAAGTTTTGTGATAATAGAATTCGAGGAGATATTTCTAATGTATATGTAATTGCATTCATATTGTTTATTTCTAGATAGCTGTTCTGTAGCATAATATATTTTGATAGCTATGACAATAGTGAAACACAGTCTTAAACAGCACTTTTACTCATCTAATAAAGTACCAGTTCAGAAAAACATCTGCTAGTGATCAACTTCCTGAGCAATAAACAATGCAGTAGATCTGTCTTCCTGTTAATAAGACTAGCATATGAGTGGATTAAAATAAATTATCAGCTTCACATTAGGCTTCAGCCTGAGGACAGTGTTCCACTGGCTTGAAGGTTTGAGTCTAGCTACATTTTTCATTTTTTAACAAGCAGTCAAGGCTGAATGCAAAGACTCAGGAAACGCCTCAAGGTCTTAACCCACCTGATCATTATACATCAGAAACTAGCCAAGCCATAAACCATTATTACTCGAGCAAAATTAATTACTGGAAAGCTATTTGTTGGTTTTACATTTTGCCTAGAGAAAAAGTTGATGCATTTCCTTGGCAAGCATGGAAAAATAGCCTGGCGTTTTCTTTGATGTTTGAAGCCTCTCCGCCTGCTGGAAACAAAGAGTTAATATGCCAGCAACAACAAATCATATCTCCTGTTGTACAGGCTCTGGTGTGTGACTCTCACATACTACACGGATCCTCCTTTCTCAGATGAGGAAGCGAGGAGCTGCCCAGAAGGAATGGGCAGCGCTGTCCATAGTGCTGAACACCAGGCACACCCGTGGTCCCAGACATTTCGAGCTGGGTTTGAGGCGAGGAATTGTTTGCCTGTCTTCATGTCTGAAACAGCAGAGATAGTGTGGTCTGTGTGGACTTCTGTAAGACAGGCACAAATATTGTACAGAACTGTTGCTGCATTTTTTTAATTCACAGAATCACACAACATACTGAGCTGGAAGGGATCCACAATGATCATCGAGTCCAGCTCTTACCCCTTGCACAGGACCATCCCCAAGGGTAACACCACGTGCCTGAGAGCATTGTTCAAATCCTTCTTGAACTCTGTCAGGCTTGGTGCTGTGACCACTTCCATGGGGAGCCTGTTCCAGTGCCCGTCCACCCTCTGGGTGAAGAACCTTTTTCTAATATCCAACCTAAACCTCCCCTGACACAACTTCAGGCCATTCCCTCGGGTCCTGTCACTGGTCACCACTGGAAAGAGATCAGTGTCTGCCCCTCCTCTTCCCCTCATGAGGAAGTTGTAGACTGTCACATGTTTGTCTTTGCCAAGGCAGAAATACAAACTCTTTGTCTCCTAGATGAGATCATCCATTTGCTTCCTTTTACACATGAGTGCAATTTTCTATTTTATTTATATATATATTTAAAGATATAAATTTATAATATATAAAAATTTATTTTATAAATAAAATATTTTATAATATTTGCATATATATTTCTATGTTAACATAATTAGTTTTCAATATATGAAAATGTCTTTCTTGATGCAGTTCTTCAGTATATTTTGCATATGATTTTTATCCTTATTTTTATTATTACCCCATGCAAATACATTTAATAGAACATAAAATTACTGAATTCTGTAGATGGTTTGAAGCTCTAGCCTTCACTGAAATCGCTATGCTACTAAGAAGTTATGGATCACATGATGCAGTCAATTAATCTTACTACCTTCTTTGTGGACAAAACAACACAGCATAATATTTGTCTTTTAATACCAACTATATGTTAAAAAAAAAAAAAGCAATCTCAGTGCTGAAAAACACTTTGAATCAGGAAGAATGAGATCTAAATGGTAGCTGTATGGACATGCCTGATGTTACTGCTTCAATTTGATGTCAACTTTACAGGCATGAGCATATAACTAGGCTACTATCATAGCAAGAAAAACTTCCAATACAGTTCCATTTTCATTTTGTATAGTCCTGCTCCATTGCTTCAAGCCATCACTTCCTCTCCAAGTTCACTATGAATTTAAAAAAAAATAGAGTTGCATTAGTATTTGCTTTTTAATTTTAAAAAGAAGTTCCTTGTCTCCATAAATATGTCATAAAAAAAATCCCTGGAAATACATATTGATCATCTTTAAAATTATTATTAGAAATGGCAGAATATATTTAACTTAAAATTCTATAAATGCACAGGAGTATTAATTAAAACAAACAAACAAAAAATTTTGTTGAAGTTATAAAAATAGAATTACAAAGAAACTATCATCTGACCTAAAACTGAGTCTTAGATTACTTGCTGATATATTTCTCCTATGCACTTTCTTTTTATTTTAATGTGTGCTAGGACTTGTACATGTTACTACAATAATATTAATAACTACCATCAACATTATTAAATATACTTCTCATAGGTCTGATGCTGACTTCATGGAATTTAAATGGAGTTGGCTTCATCCTCTTAGTTTATATTCTCCATAGATGTTTTAATAATATCAGATACTCACATAAAAAGAAAAGGCAAATATTTATTTATTTGTTCCTTCATCTTATATGCATCATTAATTAAAACATTATGAATAAGTTCCTACACTTATTTTGGGATTTAGTTTTCAGTCACACATATGTGTACTTATATATAAATATAGGTGATACAGCATATATAATCACACAGGCTTATTCCATGTACATAACTATCACATAGTATTTTTATGATAACATATTTCTTATAATCAATAACTGATAGTATCTAAATTTCCCCTTCTGAATATGCTAAATTTCAAGTATACAATCAGTAAACTCAAAAATTTACAGGTTTCCTGTAAGAGTCTAAACTGCCACAGCAAAAGAAAAGCAACACAGTGTGTTTCCACAGTGTTGTCAAAATGAAAGACAGAAGTACTGTTGGGTTTTTTATATTTCCAGGGCTTATTTATGTGGCTTCAGTTCTGACTTTAATGTTAATCAGTAATAAAGTGAATTCCTTTAGACAGCTCTTTAAAATTCTCAGGAATGTTTTTGCAAAATGAAACCATGTAGCTCTCATAAAATGAACTCTGTGTGACAGCTTGCTGACTTCCGTCAAAGAACATACACTCATTTCTGAGAAGCTGAAGTTTAAAAAAAAAAAAAAACGAAAAAAGCACAGAACCAAATTTTGCAAAATGTACTTACCAACCTCAGTTTGCCCAAGAACAAGATGCTGAATTGACAGGTATGCACATCTATGGAATTTGGGTGTATCTTTCTGTGAATTTTCAAACATTTGGATTGTTCAAAGGTAAGAGTCTTTACGAAACTTTAGAACATTTTTAACATCTATTTTCATAAATTTCATCCACCTTGACTCACAAAATATTTTAAATTAAATGGGTTGGACTGAATGCACAACATTCGTACTGTGGATTTTTATTTTACAGAGAGAATATAAACTGCTCAGGTAGCTAATAGTCCTTTTGGGAAGAGCATAAGGGCCATAGCACCTCACGGGTCCCCTTCCAGACCATTTACCCATAAATCTGGGTTTAACCTAACAATAAAGTCCATCCAATTGCCTGCTCTCCTGTTTTCATTTCACTGTAAATACATTTTAGTTGAAGCTGCTTAACACTCATACACAAACCATTATAGTA
The DNA here is from genome assembly GCA_035583135.1 of Lophotriccus pileatus. Taxonomy (NCBI): domain Eukaryota; kingdom Metazoa; phylum Chordata; class Aves; order Passeriformes; family Tyrannidae; genus Lophotriccus; species Lophotriccus pileatus. The sequence continues at coordinate 123,434,140 of JAWWES010000081.1, read as the reverse complement.
GCAAAGCTATTCAGTATTCAAAACTCCAGAAGGCACAAACATAAAATTATGCAGTGACTCCAAGATTCCATTTAGAAAGAAACAAAGCAGTTGTGTCTGGATAACTTTTATTGAGCGAGGGGATAACTTGTTATGTCTCTGTCCCCTCCTGTAATAAAAAGGTGGAATGTTATGCACTAGCATGATTTTCTTTTCAGTTGTCTGAGGCACAATGACCTAAACCGAAGCCTTCCAGGCCAATCATAACAATATTTTCCCCTGAACTCTATTTCAGTGCTGCAAGATTAGGCTTACTATGAAAGAAGATATAGAGCACTACTCCCCCAGTAGCATAGCTATGTTTAAACATTCCACATTCTCTCAGTTCATAGTTTTCAAAGTTTATTAATATCTTTGCTTACCTGACACAGTAGCTACTGCTATATTTTAATAGGCAGAGTAATTTTTATTGCTATAAGTACTGGCACTAGCAAACAATCCATTTGGATTTGAATTTTACTCTCAAAGAAAACTGATACTCCCAAGCAATACCGAATACCATGAGATACTTGAACAAGTAGACATAGAGACAGACAGGGAGAGCACATGAGAGAGAGAGAGAGAGAGAGATCAACATCTCAGGTGACTGTTAAGAATCACAGTTGGTAGTAACACCAATCATAAATCAATGAGTCAGTTGATAGTGAACTATGAAACAGTAGAATAAATTTCATTTTAAAAGACTGATAATATCTTTCTATTTAAAGCAGGTTCTGATTTCCTTATCCTTAGTCGTGCTTGGCTATTGAGGGCAGGTGCATCCGATCAAATGAAGCAAGGCAAAGTGCAAAATATCAGTAGTTACAACTTTTTTAAGGGATACTCTTGGAAACGTCTCTTACAATACAAAAAAAAAAAAAAAAAAAGCTTCTTGCAAATAATACTTCACAGATCTACATTGCATATGTAGTAAAGAGATCAAAGGATGGAAAAACTTTCAACTCTGCATATAACATCTCAAAATACAGGTCCTTTTTCTAAAAAGAAGCAGTATATAAGATCTACTGCAACCACTGGATTTTCACAAAGAGAAACATAATATTTTTCTCCGTTTCTTATTCAATTTTCAAATTTACCCTTGTCAGGCACTGGGAAATGAGTAACAAAAAAATGACACAATTGATAAATGCCTGTTGGTTTCCTATAAAACAAATTCAAACCCATGAGTATTTTGAAAAGAATTGATTCTCAGCTGTCATAGCTCCCTGACAATGAATCTTCAGCCAGTGGAAAGATTGTTAAACAAGTCAGAAGAATCCTATATAGCTATTTCTGGAACAAAGTTTGCCATATACTTCAAACAAGTATTAAATTTTGAATTGCCATGTCAGTTCTCTTCAGAGAAATAGCTAGATGAGACATTTTTAACTAAATTTTACATTTTATCTTTTCATAGATAGTTTTTTTGGACCGAAAATAATTTTAATATCTGGATTTTTTTCAACTTAAAACCAAATACTCTAACAGATGTTGTAATTTTATCTTGTTTGAGTGAAATAAACATTGCTTTGTGTTCACATCATGCAATCTTTCAAAATTCTCTGTGTTTGGTTGTATTGCAGAACAGGAAAAGAGTTGTGTCTGTGGAAATTCCAGTAGGAAAAAAATAAAGCCAAACCTATTTCATATTCAGTGTAACTAATCAAGACTGAATATGAAATTTCAGTCTCTCTTTCCTGAAGGTGGGAGGATATGGAAGTGGAGAGTGAGAGATTTCAAACGTGATGTTTGACACAAAACACGCCAGTAAAACTCTTCAGTCCTTATATAGAACTCTAAAAGAGGCAAGGATGTGTTAAAATTATTCTGCTTTCCTCCCAGGTCCAGTTTTGCTGCATATTAGAAAGATTATTAAAGTATTTCAGTGCAAGATTAAGGGTTTTTTTTCTCCATACCAGTCTAAATCTTACTCTGTTATAAGACGTAAGTCAAGAAATATTTTCAGCTTAGGCTTTTCACCTTGGCTTTAAATATTGTACAAAAGGTTTTTTTTCTTGTCTTTGTGTAGTCAGGAGAGGCATTACCTTTAGAAAAATATTCAGTCTCTTTAAAACACTCTCTCAATGTTTTTTGCCCTCAGTGTACAGTGGTTCATCTTCTAGGCATTGGTTCTTATTATGGTTTAATTTGCAACCACATTCTTCGATAAATCTGTTAGCTGACTGTTCTTAGATGTTAACATGTTTCCCAGAGCAGACTACAGATTGTTCCAGTAACTCTCCTTTGAACAATCTTTGCCCTTTTAGAACAGACTGCAAACGTAGGTGGAGGAGTCTGATCATGCTCTCAGATACTGTAAACAGGAAAAAAATAATTCCTGCACATCATGATTAAACAAACTGCACACAGTGCATCAAAATGTAAGCATTTCTAATGAACAAGGGCTATGGTGTGATGGTTATGCAGCAGCAGTGGTCTTGCAGTTCTTCTGCAAGATACAGTGTAGAGATTCACAGACCCGGAAATGTCACTCTTTCCTATGTGCACCTTGTGCCCGATATTTCTACCAAGTTCAGCACACAGACGAAAGGAATGCCTGAAGTAAAAAGTATCATTCCGTTTTTGCAGATATGGCAGCATCAGGGGAATTTCTCTAGTCTTGGTAATTTTGCATAAAAATAACATCTCCTGGTGAGATTTTGTTGATTTTCATTTTCTGAAAGGAGCTTACAGATTTCTCCTGTGCATTCTGTGCTTCTGTTAGCAATGTACTGCCTTGGTAGGCTTTATTGTAAGATTTGAATGTGAAATGGATTCCTGTAAAAACTTAATTAGGCTAGGATGGAAACCAGTTACTTCTGAATGCCAGGACAGTCTTGCTTTTTACAGCATTACAGTGAGGGCAGTCTCAATAGTCTTCTGTTTAAACACCAAAAAATTTAGGAAATCCCCCCATTTGGGATTATTTTCTCATAGAATCAGTTATAAAATGAAGATATAGACCTGTAATAAGATTTTAAATATCACTAAAGCAAGTTTCCTTCATTTCTAGCAATATGTAATTTGCTTTACTTAGCTGGAGACAATAGCAAGTGTTTTGCTAAAATTTCTTTGCATTGCTGAAAAAACAGATCTGGTGCCTTTTTTTTTTTTTTTCCTATTTTGATGGTTAATTTATCATATTCTAGTTTCTGTAGAATGACATGACCTGCAGAGACAGCCCTGAATTTTTATATTTATTCAGCTTCTGCATTTTTGCTCTGTGTTTAAATTCTCTTCAAAAGAATTTGTAAATAAGCCCAGACAAAACACCATTTTGAGAGATTCTCTTGTGACACCACTAACTGTTCCTTACTGTCACTTCTGAAATAGAAATTCTTTAAAAATTAAATCAGTTTACACAAAATATGTCAAGTCATCAGTGCTGTAGGAAATACTGTGAGTTCTTAAGACTGCAACACTTTATTTTTTTAAAGAATTCTCTTAATCTCTGTAAAGTATTTGATCGGGTAAGACATTTATTTATGTTTGAATTGGCAAATGCAGTCACCCAGATAATTAAGTAGCTGAAAAATATTGATCTGTTAAGCATATTGTGGTCAATGCCAGAAATGTTTAGTAGAGTAATATTAAAATTAATACATTCTATTGCCTTCTAAAATTATTGGGTTAGGTCCAAAGTCCACAACTCTTTTCAATAATCTTCAAAGATTCATTAGAATCTTAGTTTCTACTATTTGTGAGGGAGGCAACATAAAAATGTTTAGTACAATTCTGAAACCTGTAAAAATATCTGTTAAGATATACTCACCATGATGCTGTAAAACTGGTCACATTCACTCTGGTCACAGATTTCACCAGAAGACTGCAAAAAATATAGTAGCACAAATTAAGATTCTGTGGCCACAATGGACATGTAGAGCCACTAATAAATACAAATCAAAATACTGGTGTTACATTTTTTCCTGAACAATGTGCCCGAAAGCAACAGCAATATTCCATGCTCTCAACAGGGCATGACTTAGGATGTTCCATTGTAATATAAAATTAATAGTTACTTATAAAAGTATTATTTTAAAACTGCTAATTTATTTAGACCAGGTAGACCAACTAGCTTTTCCAATCGAGATCTGTTTCACAGACTTTCTCTCTACATTTCTGCATTATCATGAAGTGTTTGACATCGTTCCACAGGCTGGCACCCAAACTGTTCAGTCATGTGAAGTAAGTGTTATATTTGCACCTGTTGGACTTTATCTATAAAATCCCAAGTGATATAAAGAATGTAAATAATTGATAATGGTTCATGGGCTTATTAAGTACAAGAATGTTCACAGTCTTATTAAGTACAAGAACTAAAAGGTAGGAAAATCAGCTTAGGATGCTGGTTCAAAGGAAAGAGAAGGAAGATATTCTTCATGTAATTAAGCTGTAGAGGTCCTTGCCAAAGAGTGCATGTTAAAAACCCACAGAGGCTAAAGAAGTGCCTTACTTAAATCATGGAAGATCTGTGGCAGCCTATTAACTATGAAAAGATCTCCATTGAGTAAGAAAGTCCCAGAACTGCAATTTTTTGGAGACTAGACAAATAGTCTCAGGAGGGAGTTATTACAGGTATTACTGTGCTTGTATTTTTTCCTAGACCCCCACTGTGACCACTGCCAGAGCTAAATAAAACTTCATGTAAACAGGAGCCCATTTTGGGTTTCTTAAGTACCAAAAATATCACCTAGCACCTATAATTCTAGTTCTACTTCTATTTACTTGAGGAAAGACCACAGAATAAGTCAACATTATCTAAATGTAAATAATTTTTTACATTACTTAAAGTCAAGATGTCAGATACATGAATGGCCTCTAAATACATTGTCACTAAGTTTTAATTTACATGTAGATGGCTGAAGAATTATTTTTGCCCATTTGATTTTTGGCCAGCCATTTTCACCATCTTGTTTTCTTTTAAAGTAATTCTTATAATTTCTTGCTGACTTCTCTCACTGCAGAGAAGGTGCCTTTCCATTTTTTTCTCAGCAGTGGAGCTGTAGGTTTGCTTGTCTTCCAGCTCCATCATTCCACAGAACGTTCATGTCTGTGCAAAAGACATTAACACATTTAACAAGTAACAATAACAGCCACAACAAAGCTACCAAAACAAAAGCATCATTAGAGCCTTTGTCTGCAAAGTTTCTATAATTGGAATGTATATCTTCTATGCAAATGACTCTATTAAGACTTATGATTTTTTCAAAGACTTTATTTGTTATAGGTTACAAATTAATATAAATTTTATTAAAAATTTGGGGATGAAATAAAAGAAATGTGAAAGCAGATCACGGAAGGTGGTGCTTCCCCTCTACCCCACTCTTGTAAGACCCTACCTTGAGTACTGTGTCCAGCTCTGAGGTCCTCAGCACAGGAAGGACATGTTGGAGTGGGTCCAGAGGAGGGTCATGAAGATGATTAGAGGGCTGGAGCACCTATCCTGTGAGGAAAGGCAGAGAGAGAATGAGGATTGTTCTACCCGGTGAAAAAAAGGTTCTGGGGAGAACTTGCTGTGGCCTTTCTGTACATAAAGGAGGCTTATGAAAAAGATGGGGACAAACTTTTTAGCTAGGTCTGTTGTGATCAAATAAGGAGTAACAGTTTCAAAATGAGAGTCAATTCAGATTAGATTTAAGGAAGTTTTTTACGATGAGTGTGGTAAAACAACAGGTGCTTGCCCAGAGAGGTGGTGCATTTCCCCACTCCTGGAAACATTCAAGGTCATGTTGGATGAGGCTCTGATCTCGTTGATGATGTCCTTGTTCATCGCAGGGGAGTTGGATGAGATGACCTTTGGAGGTGCCTTCTAAACCAACCTATTCTATGATTCTATGAAATATTTATGTCTCCAACTGCATTACAGGCTTGTACATGCAAAGTGTAGACACTAGAAATTACCATATTCACATTGATATGTTTACCTCCATAAGCTTCTAATTTTACTATTACCTACATTTTTACTAGATACCTCCTCTCAGTTGTGTGATACATCTTCCTCAGTCTGAAAAATTCAGCACTCAACACATACATCAATCCTGTCTGACAAACTCACTTCTAACATCTGAACTAAGAAGTAAACTCTAAGCATACCTGCTTCCACACAGATATAGACAAGCAGAAAATTCTGTGACAGTGACTGATTTTTATATCCTACTATAACTTGGGCTATAGGAGACTTCCGTTTAGATTTCTGTTTTGGAACAGACTACTCAGACTAGAGATCCACAGGTAAATGATCTCCATCCCCTTACACAATGTAAAGAGAAGTGTCACCACCCCACAAAATTCTGAAAGATTACCACAACCATTTCTTCCTCCTCCAGTCTTTTGTGACAAAGGCTCCAAACATCGTTTCAACCAAGATATGTGTGTCTGTCTTCTCACTTCAGCATTTCCCAGGGGTTATCAGCCACACACTGACATGGATCAGGCCAGCACTTACCTGAATTCTGTTTGTTTTCTTGTCTCACCTCATGGACAGGAGTTTAAATTCTACCTTCTGAAACAGAATCTGTAAGTTAGGCATCGTGATGCTTAAGTCCTCTTCAGATACACAAACCTTACTGTCAAATACTATTTTCAGTCATGTCAAGATCATGAAATTTATTCCCTGTTAAAAATTGCAACCCAGGTCAAAACTTTTACATTGATTTTCACCCTTGAGTGTGTCTGTTAATTTTCTTGGGCCTGATTCCTGTTTTACCACATAAAATGGAAAAATGCTTAAAGGCAGACACTTCTTGAGAGAGCAACACCTTTATATCACAGAAAAGTATCAAGGAAGAGCAGACATGCAATGATTTGCAATAAACTTCTTAATTTTAATCATCTAACATTAGGATGCCTCAAGGACTCTATAGTTGAGATGAGTCATATTCAAAGCTTAATTCATTAGTAAAGGCAACTTATGACATGAAATGCAACCAGGGCTATACTATGAGAAGAATTAAAAACTGGACTATCTAAAATAAAGTAAAAGATTGAATCTTCTGAACCAGCATAGTCTACCTTTCTGGAAGGTTTCACATTCAGTACCCCAGCTGAATGAGGTGAACTTTGAGCTGAATGCAGAAACTTTGATTACCATCAGTCCAGACAAAATGCAGAAAGAAGCATGTCTCTGGGGAATTCAGATTGATAAAGACTGCAACAGAACATTACAACTCATACTGAAGAGGAAAAAGCATGAAAGTTGAGAATCTAAAATGTAGACATAGTATGATTTATCAAATTTATTAATAAGCTGATTTTGTTAATCGGCTGATCTTTGTCTACTCAGGATCTCTGTCTCAATTTTTTTCACCTATCATAAAAAATGTAAAAGCCAATCAAAGGCAAGCTTTTATGCTCATTAGGCTCACTGCTCAGCCTCACTAGTGTTTGCATCAAATTCTCCCACAGAGTTAAGACAGAACTTTAGTATTATGCTTTCAGATGCTTGCTCTTTTGTACTCCCAGATCTGAGAGAGAAGTCCAAGGATGGGCTTTCTCTAGCAAGCTGGTTTATCTTTGCTGTGCTATTGTCAAGAAGAAACACACTGTTCTTGAGAAACACACTGTTCTTGTTTTAAGTTAGCACTTGTAACACAATATTGCAGTGTGTTCAACTTATTCTTGTCTTCTTAGTGAATATAATTCTGATCAATATCCAGGCTTAAAAAAGAGACGACAGTTTAGAAAACTTTCCAAGAATAGATTTGATAAAAAATGAAACGGAGGAGAAATTTGCACTAATTTTTCAACAGGGGTTGGTTTCATTAATACTGTAAAGCACCATTAAGGCAATTTGCTCTGTCAGGTTGAACTCATTCAAAATTCTTAGTCTTCATAAGTTATTGTACCTGGCAGTGAAAAACAATTTCTCACAGTATTTTCAGCATTTTGGAATAAATTTTAGAGTAATTAAAGATAATTCTAGAAATAGAATAGTGGAAAAGTATTTATGCCTGGGCAATTTATAATTCAGATTTTTCAAGAAGATTTCATATTAAATTCATATTTATATTGCTATTACCAAATTACAGTATAATTTGCTTGTTAGTGGGCTCTGAAAGGGAAAGTGTATTTTCCTCCTGTATTTCTAGTGCCTATTTTTATATTTCAATCAATAAATAATTTCTCTCCTAAGTACAAGTGTTTTCTGGAAATCAAGGAAGAAGAAATAACAATGGGGAAAAGAATATAAGGAACATTCTTGGGCTGTAAATTTCTTAAAAAAATTGTATTTTAATTTGAGAGATAATTTTTAATCAGCTTTCTTTTCATGACTGGGATTGTCTCATGCTCTTTTTAAATGTCAGTAGTTGACTGCAATTAAGAAACTGTGGAGAAGGGGAGGGGAATTAATTCTTCAAGGAAAGAAGACTATTTACCTCCTTGAACTTCTGCTTGGAATTAGAAAGCATTTCATTTTCTAGTTAATTTGATTTTGGGAGTTAAGGGACAAGACCAATATCCTGAACTATTTTTCCTTCTTTTTATTTCAATTTTATTGTGTTAAATAAGCTATTCAAAAGCTTAGTCTATCCATTTTTCTACACAGATAGGTTTGGGGATTTATGTGTCTTTAATCCAGAAGAATTTTGGCAATACAAATTATGAGTTGTAGCGTTAGTCACACCATTTATTTTCAAAATAGTTCCTTGATATTCAAATAAATTTTTAACTTTAATATTTCTTTTGAAATATCTGGAAGTTTAATATTTCAACCCTAAAAAACTCCACTGTTTTGGCGAAAAATGAAATTAATAAAGAGTTTTAAAACCAAGACTTAAAACTTCAGAACATTATATAATACCAAACTTTCAAGTTTTTCATTGGCACTTTTTTTCCTTTTCTCATTTTTGTCAATATTTCCAGATTAATAACTGCAACTGGCTGACCTGAGAAATTGCATATTGCTAGCAGTGCATCCTGTGATTTCGGTGCCAAAGACTATAACTGTAAATATTTACAACAGTTTCCTATCATGCCGCCAGATGACTGCTACGAAACATGCTGGGCTCATTTTTTGCTCTTGCTATTTATTTGCTGAGGAAAGAATGATCCATGTCATGCCAGTCGGCATTCATACTCAGTTTGGTGATAGATTCTTCTGTCCCAAGTAACATCACTCTGTCTTCTGTCAGCTCTATAACTAGTCTGAGCTAGCACAGCTGGAGACAATCAGCTATACGGCACCTTAAGAAGGATGAAGGTAGAAGTGTTTCTCTGTCCTCAGCACTATCTATGATACATTTCTAATTCAGAGCACCAAAGACCATGGTACCATATGTCTCATTAAGGTATCTCTCCTCATTCTCACTTCTCTGTCTGCAAACATGACAGTTGTAGGAGACTGTTACGTATCCAACTGATAATTGGTACAAGGTTCTAAGTCGCCTTGATCTTACACAGACTTGGAGCTTGTCAGGACACTGTCACTGCATTCCAGCAGAGCTCTTATTAGCTAACTGTACTTGACAGCACCTCAGAAACTGCATATTTTAAATTTAAGCAGATTGACATAATAAAGGTTATAGCTTTTTTTTCTGGATAATTGCTGTCAACATTGATAAACATATATTTCTTCTCCAGTCCATCAGAAGATGGGTGGGAATATGTCTCTTTATAGTTTAAATTTTGCAGAAATCATTTATTGTTGAAACCCTTGGCTGATGTATGACATTATTGGCCTCTATAAACATAGATGTATATATTTATATGTATCTTTTCCCATTTGACAATTATATCTCATCTTTCACAACATTAATGAAGACATATTTAATCCGAAGAGGAGAGGGAATTCCAATGATCAGGACTGGAATATTTTTTACTATCCTATGATTTTATTTATCTATATACCTATCTAGTGGTTTGAATTTCAGACAGTACAATTCTTTCTCATCAGAAACAATCACACTACTGTAGGAAATTGTTCCTTTAATGACTGAAGCAGAATAGAAGAGACAACTTAGGCTTATTAAAGTCATCAACAACCTTATTTTGTCAATTGTCCTGCTATTTTCTATGTGCATAATTCTGTACTGTGTAAGTACTGGTACCTGAAAATGGTCATAATCAGTGCAATTAAACTCAGCAGAAAACTGCTGCACAGGATTGTTAAAAACCTTTTTGGGATTCAGCTACAGCTGTTCAGCAACTAAAGCACAGAGGTAGTCCCTAAAGCAGTATGTGGAAAAATACAAGAATTCAACTAGCATAACATCTTGATAGAAGATTCCTAGCAGTGTGTGGCTGTCACAGCTGATCTTTCAACTTTTGTGCTCATTATCACAGAGTAGTAGAGATCTGCTTTGCAGTGAACTCTTTCCAGGGAGGTAATAATTACCTATCTTTGCATTTTCTGATGTGATTTTCTAGAGACTCCAGCCTATGTTTCCAAAAGCAGCTGGTGGTTTGAGGTACTTAAGTGAAACAGTTTGGAATGAAATACTGTTTGTTCTCTGAAAACCAGACCTTTAGAGCTTCCTCAAACTCTGCATTTGAAAAATGAAGGAACACATTATTCAAAGGTTACCTATGAAAATGCAGGAACATTACTTGCCACTATCAGGGAAGATATTTTACTTTCATGATAGGAATAGATGACTTTGATAGAAGTTGTCAAAGTGTTGGATGGCCAAAAGATCGGTCATGTTACTTGAGAAGAAGAGAATCCATCATCCTGCTCCAGGAAGAGCATTCTGCTGTCATGGAGAGTTTCATAAGAACAAAAAACAGTTTACACAATATTGGGGCAGGAGTTTGATGCATGCTTCCTGAGAAAGTTGAAGCTGAGAAAAATAGTTCTCTTCAAGAATCACACTTCCAAAGAAGAGATGAAATGGAGATTGATGCAGGATATTTCACTTGCCTCTTTGTCCTATGCAGTCAGTTCCTGGGACTTTTAGTCATATATTCTAGCATGTGCATTGCATAGACCTAAATTATTCTGTGAAAAATCAAATATATGCCATGGCATCACAACCAGCCACAAATCCACTTAGACAGCTTTAAATTAAAGATGTTATGTCTGCAGAACTAGTAAGAAAGGGTTTAATAGCTCAGTCACTCAAAACAAACAGGTTCCTTTATGATAAATAGCCTTTAAAGATACCAGAACAAAATCTCAGGAACCTGTAGAATACTAGACAAAATAGGGATAAAGGGGAAATCTCTCCTTGAACTTATTTTAATGAGGAAAAAAGTGAGAGAGATACATAGGTAGACGAGAAAGAGAATGACACACATATTGTGGTGGTGACTGATGTAGGAAGGATGGGATCTGATGAGAAGCAAGTCTGATAGATTGAGGGTTTAGTGTTTTAATAGTGTATAGGAAGCTTCCATAATTTGGCATATTTTTAATAGCATTTGTGGGAGGGGGTTAACATTATTACACATACATTTTTATTTGGTATAGAGTAGTTTATAACAAGAAATAAAGAAATATAAAGAAATAAAGATTGTGCAACTTCTAGGAAATTATTTTAATATTTATGTTTTATACAATCTGTTAGTTTTATCTACTGTGCTTACATAGTAAGCAATGAGTAGTAAAGTAAAAACTCTTGTCTTTGTTCAGAAATGTTTTCTACAGTTACAGAAGAATTAAAAATAAGGAAAGAATGCTGAGAGTAGAATTTGACTCTTAAATATAGCAAATTCATGCTACTGTGTATATATCAAATATTTCACAGCATATTGGGTATTTCTCATCTTCTACCATGAAAAAGCTTGTTCATAGCATATTTGACATTGAAGAAGTCCAAATTAAGAATTCCTGAGGGGATTCTTCCATAAAATTGGCTAAATTCATAAACTTTAAAACCAGAGACCTGATGCAAATCATCAAGCAAAATGATTTAACCAATTCATTGCTTTGGCACGTACCAAACACTCTGAAGCTTTCTTGGTAAAATAATTAAAATACCTCTGAAAGTAGTTGGCTACACATTTCAACTACTTGAATACACAGTTCTCTGCCAATTTACATAACACAGTATTGTAATGGCAACTGAAATTAGCTATTCTCCCCCTACTTACTTTGTAAGCTTTGCTTTATACATTTGTGTGATAAGGGTTCAGCTGAGACACTTCACCATTTTTGGAGAGAGATTTTCCTAGTATTTTTGCGATGTCAGAATATCTTTGGGTATGCAATGCCTGAAGACATTTGATGGAATTGTCCTGGTGGATGTTTCAATTCCTATTCACCTTGTGGGAACTGAGGTGGGAAAGAGGATAATCAAGAAAAAGGGTAACACATATGAATCTTTGGAAATTACCTGTTAACTCATATGTCTTTACAGTTGGTATTATCATTAGTAACCTTTGAAATTCATCTCAGTTCAGCCCCCACAATATATATGTGATTTCATGAGACCAAAAGAAAAATTTGGTATGAAATAAGATTGTTCCAAAATTTGTCACTCTATATAATACAAATCCTCTCTTTATCAATAATGTCTTACTCTGTCCTGGCAAAAGTTTGACATTTGTTCCTTTATACCACTCTCATGGGCATCTTGCTATAAGTGATTAATTCAATTACATCATCTAAACAGACTCTAGGGGGTCTTATGTCAGCTTTATGAAGTGTAACAGACTATGTCATATGTGACAATGCCTACCAGGAGAAATTCTCAGAGGTGTTGCATGCATTTATATTTTCAGTAACAATTAAAAAAATTACAAAGGAGCTAAAATAGCATGAAAGAAATGATCTAACAATTCAAATGGAAAGAGAAAAGAAGGAGATCTGGTCACAAACAGCTAACCTGCACAGCTGAAATAAAGAGAAAAAAAAAAAAAAAAGTAGTTGCTCTATATGGCTGGGGGAACTAGATGATCTTTAACCCAAATCATTCTATGATTCTATATGCTTCTTTTAGAGAGCTAAATGCTGTATTCCCCATTTAATATATCATTAACTTTAACACTTACTTTTTTTTTTAATCCAGCCTTCTTTACACTTAGTTTAAATCTATTTTGTCCTGCTCTTTAAAGTATTTATTTGACATTAAACATTTTCATATATCTGGCTCTTTTATTTAAAATAAGGTGGCCAACTCTGATAGGACAAGTCCAAGTTGTCTGTATATTAGCCTGAAAAATGGACAGTGGAATCAGAGGTAAAATTTCAATATGTGCAGGAGCTCTCTAAGGGAAGTAGGTCTGTTAAGAAATGCATTAGGCAGTTGGGTGAAGTAGTAGAAGAGAAAAAGGAGTTACTGGTAAAATTCACTTGTTGGCTGTTCTACTGAAAAGTGGGTCTAGAGAGCATGTAAAGAAATGACTGAACAAGGGTTTCCATGAGAGATATCAATGTGATTACTGGACAAAGTTTGCAAGGAAGGCTTTCAAAGAAGTAACCACAATTAAAATCAAACCTAAATAATTTATATAAACTTTAATTTTGAACTCTAATTATGTGGTAAAATGCCTTGCTTGACTTCATCTTGCTTTCTTCAACTGAAGAAAGTAATTCTTGATGAGGAACCCTTCAGCACTGGCTTTCTCTCAGTCTAAGGTTCTCATTTTAGATTTTCATGCACTGTGCTCTATATGCCAGTTCTGGTCAGCTAATACTCCATCCTATAGTTTGGTGATTCACACCTAAACATATCTATCAAAAGCTTTACAATCCTCAGAGTGTTGCATAAAGGATTATGAACAGTAGTAAAAAAGTAAATTCAGGATTTAAAAACTTTTCTTTCAAGCTGATTTGAATGCATGTCCAGAAGCATGCTGAATTCAGTGAAGTTTAAACAGTTTAAGGAAGTTGCTTTGAAAGTCAAGATATTTCATTTTTTTAGTCTAAAACATCTGATTGTCCTGGTTTCAGGCAGGACAGCATTAATTTTCTTCTTAATACCTGTCACAGTGCTGTGTTTTGGATTGGTATAAGAATAATGTTGATAACACGTTGATGTTCTATTTGTCACAAAATAGTGCTTACCCTAAGTCAAGGACTTTTCAGTGTCTCATGATCTGCCAGTGAGGAGATGCACAAAAGGCTGTGAGAGAGCACAGCCATTACATCTGATCCAAACTACTCAATTCCAGTTCTCCTCCCCAAGGATGAAAATTTCATGTTTTGTGCAGAGCTTAAATTCGTGATCATGCATCTTTGTTGGTTATTTTAGTATAGCAGACTTGGAAAACCTTGTGGCTTGATCATATTCATATCTAGAAAAAAAAGAAAATATTTCAGCATAGCATCATATTTAGCCTAGCACACTAGCACACCTAAGAAAAATGTTTTGGATTTGCTTATAGAGGACTACAACATGGAAAGTGATTTTTAAACTGAAATAAATTAAAAGGGAGATGTGCTTATTTCACCCTAGGAAAGTCCAAGGCTGCTTCACATTTAAATTTTTATCTTTATATTTGATTATAAGACAGCATAATAACAGTATGTTATGATAAGATCAAAAGGCCATTGAGTTTTGTCTTCTTCTGAATGAAAATATATAAAAACTGGCTGTTAGTGGCCAGCAGCAAGAAAGTAAATGCTGAAATGCTGCTAAGTGACATTAAAAAAAGACTGTATTAATATCTTCCTCATTCTCTTATAAATAATATATAAATGCTACAGTGGAAAAAGGAGGTGCATGGTTTGTGCACATTCATCCTTGAGTTCAGTGAAATTTTGCTCTGCATTGACATATCACAGCTTTCTTCAATAATCTCTTTCTTCATAAAGAACTGGATATTGAATGAGCAAAGCCAGAGAAATCTACCTTCTTCCATTTCTACTGTGAAAATACCCAAGTTTCTGGAAGCACTGAAAGAAAGCCTGAAAAGACTCAGAAATACTCAGTCTCACTGTCATGCTTTTTCTGCTCTGTGATGTAGGTAGAAGTTTGAATTTGGGTTGTGGGAATTGCTTTCAAGTTCCCTGTTCTTTATTCCTCAATGCCAGGGTTCACAAGGACAGTAAAACTGGACAGGCAAAACATAAAGCTCTTAATCACCTCCATCAAGCTAATCAAGTGACAAAGGCTTGAAGAATGGGCTGTAGATTGAATAAAGACAGGACAAA
This sequence comes from Lophotriccus pileatus, assembly GCA_035583135.1. Lineage (NCBI taxonomy): Eukaryota > Metazoa > Chordata > Aves > Passeriformes > Tyrannidae > Lophotriccus > Lophotriccus pileatus. The sequence goes on along the minus strand of JAWWES010000081.1, from coordinate 123,419,088 downwards.
TTCGAGTAACACTCTTCCCTATTTAAGTGAAATTCCAAGACACCAAGAAAGGAAAACAATTTGGTCCGTTATAAAGGCAATTATTTCCTAAATAGATGGCAAGGACCTGATTGGATCTCATGATTCGTATCTGTCTTGAAAAGTAGATCCTGAATACTATATGGTCTGGGGGTAAAAATAGGGCAAAAAATGTAAGCAGAAAGAGTAGTCTTTATTAAAATTGAGTGAAATATGCCACTTTTACCCATAAACCTTTCCCTGTTGATTCCATGGATTGTACGTCCATTCTCTGGAATTTAGATAGCTTTTTTCCCTGCTGAAACTTTAGTTCATGCTAATTCATAAAGGCTGTAAAGGGTCAGATTCTTGAACTGCAGAATTATGCAAACACCAGTGGATGTTTAACAGAGTCTATATCAAGAACTATGATGCCCAGGGAACTGCACTAGATTAGGGAAAGTGGAGAGTTTGTGTTCTGTTGTGAGTCTATCTTACCTTCTGTGACCTGTAGCAAACTCAGGGTAAGAAAGTGGCATCAAATTGAAGCAATTATGCCTAATCCAAGTTGATAGTTGCTGCTGGGAGAACAGTTACACAGGTCTGGCAAGTAGGATGGAGAAAGTTAGAAGACAGGAGTTAGGAGGTACCTGAAGGAAAGAGGAGAGTTAAAAATGCCTCAGAGAGCTGAAAATGTCTCCCTGCCACTCTGGAAACATGATCTACCATACGAAAAATACCCATATATGCAAGAATTCTGTATCATTCAGTTGCCTCAGGATGTTCTTCAAAGTCCTACTGCAAACCCTGTTTTCACATTTCCTCACCTTTTTTCCCTATTTGCTTTGCAGCCTTGCCACTAATGTAGGGGTTGGCTTGACTGGGCATTGAGCTTCATGCAGAAGGGAATTCCCTTGAAAGGTTTTAAACTGTCACAAAAACAGTGCTGAAGTGATCTGTCAATCCTCCTTTTCTTGGCTGAACAAATATTTTGAATTTGATTTGTAAGGAGATTGAGTTCACATTAGGGAGATCTTTGCTTACAGAATCTTTACTAAATCCTTTTTTTTGCATGTCGTTCAACACCAAAAACCCTCATTTCTTTGTGTCTATTATCTGTGGTCTGTCCTTGCGACAAATAGCTGTATGCTGTTAAATGAAATTAGAAAAATGTGATAGATATTAACAGCTGATAACTTTGAAATTTAGCATTTCCTGAAAATACTGATTTATCTAGATTCCTTTTCAAAAAGCATACATGAGATGGATAAGAAACAACATGCCATAGGAGGTTAACTAAAGCTCCACAGGAAGAATCTATACATCTGGCCTATATGCTAATTTTCTAAGGACTCAATGATTTTTGAAAATTTAGCAAGTAAGCAGAGATTGCATCTTCCCTGAACTGATGGATCGGTATCAGAGAACTAAGACAAGACATTGAGGAGAACTTTTATTTTCTCTCCTCAAGGCCTTGTTCTGATCTTGTGTTCTGGTTGTTTATGCATAGTGGCCAAATCTACAGTGTCAAAGATCATTCAAAAGAACAAGAAGCTACAAATTTTTTTTCCATAACTTTATTATTCTTGAGTTAAATGATAAATATTGAGTCCTTTTAATTTCTTTCTGACCCTTTATATTTTTGCTATGTTTTTCTTCAGAGTATCTTGCAAGGAGATTACTACTTTAAGCCTTTTATTGCCTACAAAACCAAGTCACGAGGAAAAAAAAAATACAGCACAAGCAATACGTTATTATACTTTAGTAAAAGAAATATGTGCTAAATTTAGAATTCTGAAAACAATGGCTCTTCAAATTAATACTCATTCTCATGTTCAAGACACCAGGCTTCCAACTGTCTCAATGCAAAGCAAGCAGTGTATGATTTGTTCTGGAAAGATGTGCTTGGTGTGTTTATAAATGGAACCCTATAATGCAGTACGTGATATGGCATTTACATTGATTGTCCAGGGAATCCTTCCAGTTCTGAGAGAAGAAAGTCTGCTGTTTCAGTATGATGATAAAATACACAATTGCAACAGAATTTAATATGTCAGGTTACTACCATTTGAAATGCACTAATACTGTAAAAAACAAGACTAAAATATACCACTAAATACAAATATAGCAAATTCAAATTTCTTTAAGACAGCTTATGCCAACATTTCCTTCAGTATATTTTCATCTAAAAAAAAAATAAGGTTTTTTTGTAGAATTTTAATTTAAGCCAATATAGAAATAAATATCAAAGCCCATATTTACTAACATTTGAAAACTCCAATTTACTACCAGAGCTAAAAGTGTGTTTTGTTCTTTCTAGAACAGTTTATAGAGCCACATTTTATTTTTAAAGAAATAAATAAAAACAAGGATTTGTCCAGGATAATAATTCAAGTCATAGGTTTTTTTCATTAAATTTAAAAAAAAAATGTAACAGAAGACCTACTAAACAACTTAGTCAAGTTATCACTGAGAAATATTAACACGCTTGAGTTAAATTTATTAGAAGTGAAGGATCATAAACTACTGACATCTATAGCCAAAGGAGCGGTAACAGGTGAGTCCAGGTGGCTGGGATCTTAAACAACAGAAGAAAGATGATTAGAGAAAGACAAGCTTTCAACAAATGTTATCTCTAAAATGTAAGGGCTTTTTCCTAACTTTAACTGAACAAATTGCATCAGTAAGCTAAGTATGATTCATTACAATTGGAAATGGGTACATTATTTGTCCTTTACAGGACTGCAAAATTTATGGTATTTCTAATTTCCTTTTCTGTCCTCAGTTTTAATAAATATTTTTATTTCGTATACATAGACATTTGCATACATATTTGATAGATACAATTTGTAATTTAGCAACATTGAAAAGCAGATGTCCATAGTCAAAAAGGAAAAAAAGTTAGAAGGTACAGAAAAATTTATGAAGTTTTATTATACATGGAAATTGGTATAGGTTAGACCCTTATAAAGATTAAAGAGAGGAAGGAAGAAAAGAAGAAAGGAAGATCATCAGTCCTAGCACCACCTGCGCTTTGTGAGTGTACCTTTTTATAAATAAGTTTTCCCCACCCTGGGCTAAGTTTCTTATTTTCTATGCTGACTAATTGTCATGTGCAGTTCATTTTTCTAGACCTTTCTGGAAATCAGTTGAAGGGCTTCGGGGGTCTTTGGTTGTCTTGACCCCTCCCTACTGGACCAACCTTTTGATATCACTCCATGCCTGCTTCTTTACTTCATTTCTGCAATTGCACTGCACCATGTTGTGTTTAGCTCCAAGAGCCTGAATTGTTTGCCCAGGAAAGTGCTGCCCTACCTCCATACATCCTCCATCTCCGATCATATTCTTGCCTGTTTGCACAGTGTGTACTTACCAATAGATCTCAGTTGGTTCCGTGACTATCGGCCTATCGATATTTGAGACATACACATTAGCCCCTTATCTTCTGTGCTTCTACCATAGTCACTTGTTTAAATAGACCCTTCTAGTTGTGCGAAACTATTTCAGCCAATTGAAGATACCAAAGATGTGGCTAACTGTGAAGAAAATCTGATGCACTATAACTTTGTCAGGACTTATGTGATGACGAGTTTGGACAGAACTAAGTTCCATCTTAAACTTACTCAACTTAATCTAGAGTTCCTAGACCTCGTCAACTTGCTTCTATTATATTAAAACTAAATAAACATAGAAAATCTTTGATCTTTTAATTCTAATATGTGAAATTAGAATTCTTATATAGCAACAGAGAAATAAAATGCCTTTGGGTGTTCCCAGTCCTCCATGGGGG
>JAWWES010000081.1:123393296-123415201 GCA_035583135.1 Lophotriccus pileatus | reverse complement strand
TAATATGTGAAATTAGAATTCTTATATAGCAACAGAGAAATAAAATGCCTTTGGGTGTTCCCAGTCCTCCATGGGGGTTTTAGCTGCTACTAGCTGTTCTCATGCTTTAGTGGGTAGTGAACATATGTTTCCTACAAGCTTTTTTTGAAAACTCGAGCTACTGCAACTCTTAACCCACATGACAACCTGAGGCTTTGGAAATAAAAAAAAAAAACAATGCTTACAATTGGATTATCTAACTTCTGATATTCTTTCACATACAAAATTAAATGCAACAAATCACAAGGTTTTGTTGGGATTTTTAATCACAGTTCAAAAAGAGCTGGCTACATCACACTTAGATTTCCACAGTAGCATTAGATACTTTTAACCATTTCATAAACTTTGCCAAAGTGCAGAAGCCTGCATGCATCCTCCAAGATGTCACCATAGTCAATTTATGTTACCCGAAGTTTACAAAGTGAAAAAAGACAAAGCAACGAGTACTGACATTGCAATAATTAAATATAGAAACAATTTACTTTTGTTTTTTTTTTTAGAAACACTGACATCCTTTTAGATCCACACCATCACATCAAAGCTGCAGTCATTGTTGACTGTGTCTCTAGTGGCATCTATTTGGATATGTTCATGATCAGTGAAAAATGAACTGCAGTGGACAAGAGGAATCAAAGAAAAAGTTGTAGGATACAGTAAAAGTTGACAAGAGTGGTTGCCTTCTGTTCTCTGATTTCTTTTGTAAAAAGATCCCTCTCTCTTTCATCTTCACAGAGAAATAAGATCTGAAATGTTCAGGTTCTGGTTAACCTCATCTTAATATTATTAGAATTCATTGAATAAAAGAAAGGAAATTGAATTTGTGCTGAAATAGAAAACATCCTTATGAAAACCTCTAGGCACCCTGTAAATTGCTTAAACAAATTATGTAATTAAATGTGCAAAATAAAGTTTCAATCTCAAATTGCTAGAATAGGTTTAAAAACTCAACTCTGAAAAATAGCCACACAATTTTTATATTGTCTCATTAAGCTCTATTACTACCTTAATTATCAATAAAAATTTACAATGCAGCATATCCTGGATGTTTGTATAGCATCAGCCCCTTCATTTCTTCTTACCTGACAGCCTCCTAATGTAGAGTAGCCCAGATGTTGCAGTGAGAAATGCCCTTCTTGTGTAACTTGATATTCAGTACCAGGTTAATCATGAAATTATACTAGCAAACAAAGAATGCCATAGGTTGTGGCAAATGTGGAGGATGCCTCTGCATGCTTTGATTATAAATATCTTTTTTTTTTCTACAAACATCATCAAATTAAGAAGCAAATCATCACAACTTATATCAGAGATTGAGCAACTCCACTTATGTCAGCAACCTAAGCCATGGAAGTCACAAAGCCACTGAAGCAGTTGAAGTCATGGTGATGAGACAATTAGGTTATGTTTCAACAAACAGTGACAACAACTGTTTGTCACAGGATGCTACTAAAGCTTCCTCTCCAATGGCTGGTCCAGAAAGACCTGGATAAGAAAATAAAACCAAACAAAACAATCATAACTCAAAGAGCATATTGCTTTGAATATTCCCCCAAGATTTAACTGAAGAGCTTCTGAAGGGAAACCTTTCCATTTGTTGTTTTTCATAATTCTTGTTAGGGTTGTTTTGTTTTGATATTAACCAACAGATGTAGGATCAGGAACATGTGTACATCTGCAGATGCCAATTTTGTGCGTCATGCATATTTCATAAAAAACTAGCACTGAAATGAAGAAAAATTGCTTTTTTTGAGTCTCTGTAAGACCATATATTTTTTTAATTTTAGTATACTTCTCCCATGCAAGAAAAGACTCTCAAGAAAAGCAAAAAAGGATTTGAGACATAAGTAAGGTGTTTAGATGCATGAAAGTATTCTAAACAGATAATAAACTCACTGGCTCATTTCTAATAAGTTGAACAGACAGTAGTGATTTGAACAAACAAAGTTGTTGTACCACCTTATATTGGCTCCCGTTTTAAATATAGCATTTTGCCATAGATCTAGATTCCAGTACTCTCATTCTCATGGCCTCAATTCAACAAATTCCGAAATACATGAGTAACCTATATTGTCATGTGGAGGTTAATAAAATAATGAAGCAACCTGTGGATATCATCAAGCTATTTCTAAAATATCAGAGTCACCATCCCTGGAAATATTTAAAAGACATTAAAAAGTAGATGTGAAAATTAGGTTTAGTGGTGGACTTGGCAGTGCTGGGTTAATGCTTAGACTCGATGATGTTAGAGGCCTTTTTTGACCTAAATGATTCTGTAATTCTATGATGAAAAAGTGTCACTGCTGTGAGGGTCTTGAAATGGTCACGTTATCACACACTGGCAGCCCGTGTATTTCTTTCTTATGAGTCTTCAAAGCAAATATTTATGTAAATACCTCATGGTTTAACAAAGAATGCTCAGAGATAATTCAATTACTATATAAAATCTATGTAAAAATATAAGAAATGTATTAGAAACTATATTTAGTTCTGTTCAAAAGCTGAAATCCCAACTTGACTCTTTCACTTTTCTATCATACAGCACTTACTTTATTCCATTAAGTAAATACATTGACATTCACTAGACATGCTATGAGAATTTTAAAAAATGAATTACTGGAGAAAAAAGTAGCCCACTTGAAATCACAGAAGTAAAAGTAGGAGAACTAAATTATTTTTAATTACGGTTCAGTGTAGTTCAGTATGTTTTCCATGTCTGGGAACTTTTCTCTGACAGGCAACTAAAAGGTTTCCTGTCAGAATTTTCCTCTTTACATAAAAATTTTTTACTGTACTTGTTTACAAGGTAAACAATATATCTAATGTGAAATTACTGTCTTGGTTCTGACTGGAGAACAGTGTGAGGATACAAGATATATAAATTCTGGAAAAAAGACATTGTTGCTAATTAGTCAAAACTGTTTTCAAAATCTTTCTCTTTGGGACCTATGGGATCCCTTGGTATTCCACAGCTGTGGAAGAGAAATACCTGCTGTCATTTTTGTGTGTGATTCCCATGTCAAGCCCAGTCCCAATGTCACACCTGTCTCCACTGTGTTCTGCTGCTCTGCCTGTTCCAAAGAGACCTCCACAGCCCCTGATGCCCTTGTCCATACTCTGTCTGCCCACTGTGAAGTCTCAGGCATTGACCCAGATCAGTGAAGCTCAGATTACCCCATGCCAGAGATAGAGCTTGAGCTACCAAGTAGGCAACGTGGAAAGTCAGGAAGTTTGAGTTTAATGCCGAATATGAGCTCCAAGACGACTTGACAGCGCAGATAATATCATAATGTCTACGCACACTAAACTACAGACAGAAAATAAAGACAAGGTGTGCTAATATGAGCAGGAGAGAAAAAGATTTCATTCTCCCCTTGTGGAGTCCAGATGGAACAGGACAGTTGCTACATTTCCAGATACACTAAAGACCACACAAGACAAACACAAGAAATAATTTTATCAGGGATGAGTTTTACAGTATTTGATTTTTCTGCTTCAGTTCTCAGCCCAGGAAATGTAAGGCTAGACAAAACTAGGAACAATATATTTTCATCAACTTGATGTTTATCTGCACAAAATCTCTTATGCTATCTTAAACAATACAGAATACTTTGACAGATACAAAACTAAACCAACAGTAAGCTTCAGAGATGTCTGAAGATTTTTTCATTACATATATCTGAAAGGTTCTGATATATATAGGTATAATGTTTCCTTTTTCATTGCTTAACACTATATTGATGTCATATTTTAGACAAGCCACATTATTTTTTTAATTCCAGCCCAGCAATTGAGGTTCCTAGTAACTTGCATGTTTAAATGTTATCTTTTTCTTGCTCCATACGGCAATATTTTTATTTGTATTTTTTGTTTCATTTTCTCTAAAAAAAATCCTGTTGAAATGAAAAACAGTCAGGAAAAACTCACTGTCTGGAATTATGTTTAGAGTAATTGTACTGAAATACAAACTGAACAGAAGAGATTAATACCTATCTTATGCACCCAAGATCTGAAAATTCTCATAATGTATTTAAGGAAGTTCAAGAATATATAGAATACAATTTAAAGGAAAAAAAAGAAAATTTAATATTTCAATATTTTAGTTTTTAGTTTTTTCTTGCAAGTTTTGGTTAAAAAATAAAGGATTGGTGAAATAGAATATCAGTAGCTTGTGTGTCCAGCAGGATAACTACCAAACTATGGATCTACTTGGTTTCATGCCACATGCACTTTTCTAATCCGCAGGATCGCTTATTGATTTAGAAAATTATGAGATTCCAAGAAAGCTAAACAATTTGTTTATATTTGTTCAATAACAGTTTAAGGCTGAAATTGGCATTTTTCTCATTGTTTCTCCATTCTCCTATAGAACAAGAAAAAACTGAACCTCATACCCTGGTATGGAGAGTGTGTCGGCTTTAAACTGACTCCTGACTTCAGAGTTCCTTAATCATTGCTGTCCTACATTAGCACAGCTCCTGCATTTGACTTTATTCCCTAACCCCCGACGCAAGGGTATGTAGTGATAGGACAAGGGTTAATGGCTTTAAATTGAAACAAAACAGGTTTAGATTAGTTATTAGGAAGAAATTCTTCACTGTGACAGTGTTGAGGCACTGGCACAGGATGCCTAGAGAAGTTGTGGAATACACCCTATTCCTGGAAGTATTCAAGGCCAGTTTGAATGGAGCTTGGAGCAACATGGTCTAGTGGAAGTTGTCTGTGTTCATGGTAGTGGGGTTGAAACTAGATGATCTTTAAGGTCCTATCCACACCCAAACCATTATATCATTCTGTGATGTGGTGTAGATATGGCATATTCTCTCTTTACTTGGAGGAAATCATACAGCTGCTTGGCAGATTCAGTGTACAGTTGCAAAATAAATAAATCTGTCACCAAAGTCAGACTTTTCGTGGAAAGTGGATATCAACAGCATAATCAGAAATTGCTGCCATCCTCAATTGGATAAATTCTGAAAGGTGTCTCAAATGACACACTGAAATGAACAGGAACTCATGAGAATTTCCTTCAGAAAATTGATATCTTCAAATAGTTGAAAATGCTGAAGTAGAGGTTCTGACAGATGATTGTTGTATTACCTAAGGCTCTTTTTAATAAAAGCTAAAAATTCAGTTCTTGTGTTCAGATGTATACACAGAATCTAAGATGATGGTAATGAAAAGACAGGTGCAAATTTTCGACATGCATTAGTAAAGACAGGAAATCCTGTGAATTTCCTTAAAGAATATCTCTAGTTCAATATGCTAATCGCATTTAACAAGGAGTTGATGCCTACATCTTTGCACAAGTCAAAACCACTCTTTCTGTGATTTCACCTTCCATTGTTTGAGATTTAATAATTTAAAATAAATTTTTGGAGGGTGTTTTTTCCTATATTCTTTTATTATCACTATTTTTATTTTTTTCATTTAGTTGAAGAAAGGTCTCAGATTAACAAACATAATATTTTACAATGTCTACTAATCTCACCTGTAAATCATATAGTTTCCCAAATATACCTTATTCAGTTGAGAAAGGGAATAATACATATTTCTGCAACTTCAGGCTTCAAACAATAAGCATCATTTCCAGAGTTCCCAATCTATTTTGGTGCCATTAATATTTCTTTTTGTTTCTTCATTTAGTGAAAACACTTTCTAAATTCTTCAAGTTGGAGAAAACACTATTTTTGCTATTTCATTTTAAAGTATTATGTAGTATTTTATACCTCAGGAAAAAAAACAAAAAACAACCAAACCTCAAAATATATTTAATATTTATTGTCATATTTTTAAATGCTAACAAAGTGCTTCTCAGTCTCCAATGTTTACATTTTTTATAATAAAAACATTATGGTCTTGCCATATTGCTTTAGCAGCATTTTTATATTTAAAAAGAGCACTTTTCCCAAAAGTTCCTTTGAAACAAAATTGAAATAATAAAACAATTACACATGCCAAGTCTCCACTTCCCTGAACAGCGCTCTCAAATATTGAAAGGAATTCCACAGTCAATTATTTCTTCTATTCCCTTGTTAATCTCTCTTTTTCCAACATAAAATCTATTAATTTAGTCATTAAAAATACCATTGATAGGATTCAATTCACCTCACTTTAGACATCTATATTGAAGATTCCATGTGAAGTACTTAGTTCAATTACATTAGGCAAAGGCAAAACAGCATATTAAAATTGCAGAAATGTTTGATTGGAAAGGACCTTTAAAGATCACCTAGTTCAGCCCCCACTGTAACGCATAGAAACATCTTCCGCTAGATCAGGTTGTTCAAAGTCCTATCCAACCTAAGCTTGAACACTTCCAAAGATGGAGAAGTTATGGTTGCACAACTTCTCTGGGCAACTTGTTCCATTGTCTCACCACCCTCATCATTACAAAAATTCTTCTACATGTCCAGTCTAAACCTACCCTCTTTCATTTTAAAACCACTGCTCCTTTTCCTGTCACTGAAGGCTCTGGTAAAAAGGTCCTCTTCATCTTTCTTACAAGTCCACTTTGAGTACTAAAAAGCCACTACAAGGTCTCCCTGGACCCTTCTTTTCTCCAGGTTAAACAACCTGGAGAACAATTCCTTGGTCTTTTGTCATAGAAGTGGTATACCAGACCTGTGATCATTTTCATGGCCCTCCCCTGGACCCACTCTGATGGTTCCATGTCTTTCTTATGCCAGCCAGCCCCAGAGCTGGATGCAGTCCTCCAGGTGGACTCTCAAGAGAGTGAAGTAGAGGAGAAGAATCGCCTCTTTTGACATGTTAGCCACACTTCTTTGTATGCAGCCCAAGATAGGATTGTCTTTCAGGGCAGAAAGTGCACATTCCTAGTTCAAGTCCAATTTTTCATTCATCCATATGCCCAAGTCCTTCTCTTAAGGACTACTCTAAATCCATTCATCCCACCATCTATACTGATACTGGGAATTGTCTCAATCCAAGTGCAGGACTCATCTTGTAGAACTTCACAAGGTGTTCATGGGATCACTTCATAAGCCTGTTCAGTATCTTCCAGATGGCATCCCTTCCCTCAAGTGTATCAGCTGCACCACTCAGGTTGGTGTTATCCACAAATTTGTTGCAGGTGCACTAAGCCCCACTGTCTATGTCATTAATAAAGATATTGAACAGCATTGATCAGAGGTCCATAGTATGGACCTCTGAAGGTCCTACTGGTTTCCACTTGAACATTGAATTATTGACTGTAACTCTTTAGATGTGGTCATCCAGTCAATTCCTTACCCATCAAACCCATATCTCTCCAGCTCACAAGTAATAATGTTGCATGGCACCATGTAAAGGCCTTACAGAAGTCAAAGCATATGGCATCAGTTCCTCTGCCCTTATCCACCAACACAATCACTCTATTGCAGGAGGCCACTAGATTAGTCAGGCCCTTGATGAACATATTTCACTTTCTCTAAACTCTATCTTTCATTTGCCTTGAAAAAATTTCAAGCATTAGGGTCCATGATCCACAGAGCACAGAGGAGAGGCAGACCATTTCATAGTTTACAGGATCCCCATTTTCACCGTTTTTCAAATGTGTGTGATTTTTCCCTTTTTCCAGTCACTAGGACCTTCACCTGAATGCCATGTCTTTTAATACGATGCAGTATAGTGTAGTAATTACATCTGCCAATCTAGGGTGGAATCCATCTGATTTGGTTTAAATGTCTGCCATAGGGCACAAGTAATCTGTCCTACATGAAACAATTTCTTGCACAGAATAAATAGGGACTTTAGGGTGACAGTTCAAACATAGATATTATAACATAAACCCATAAATTAACTGCTTTTTTCCCTGGTCCATACCACTGTCTTTCATGATCAAAAAGTACCAAATTTTATTTTTTAATTATTTCTTTCCTCTTATTGGCATTCAAATTTTGAGAACTGGTCAAACAGCCCAGTTATCATTCCACAGCAGAAACAAGAACTTCTATCCCCTTCACTGGACAGAACTGACTAACCTAAAAAAATTCTTAGTGATTTTGCAGAAAGATTCATTCAGTGGGTACACACAGAAGAAATAAAATGACACAGGAGGAACAGATGCTGACATTTTCATTTTGACATCTATAATTTCTATGCCTTACATGGAACAAAGAAAAAAAATCATACAAAGGAAACACAACATCTTTTATCAAATTTTTATTCATCCATCTATTAGATTACACATTATAAAATATTATATAGATGTTTGTCTATCTATATTTTATATATATATATATAGAGAGAGAGAGAGAGAGTTTTGCCAGGCTGACTGTAAGACAGTGAATTTAGAATCAGGGGGCTGGAAGATAATTTCAGGAATATATATGTATCTTTACATGCAACTATATACGTATATTTACGGATGAACCTTTGCACGCAACCTTGATCAAGTATACCAGATAGGTAAGGACAAATTTATAAGACACTGTAACCCATGGCCAAGGGATTCATCTCTCTGTGATCAAAAGCCCAGTTTTGTGTAGCACAGCTGGGCAGCTTTCTGTTAGAGAAAATTGCTGCTGAGGCGTGATAAAGTACAAAAGTTAAGTCCAGGCAAGATAAGGAAAACAAAAACTCAGACACAATTAAAATTATTGAGACAATAATAGCTAGCAATTCAAAGATTCAAATAAAATTAAAAAAACCAAACCAAACAAACAAACAAACAAAAACAAATAAAAAAATTAAAAAAAAAAAAAAAAAAAAAAAAAAAAAAAAAAAAAAAAAACCAAAACCAAAAACAAGTGACAAGGTTTCTTGAGGAATACAGTCCTAAGACAAAACCACAGAGAATCAGTAAATGGGCATTCAGTAAGATTGAGGATCAGCCCTTTGCAAAGAGCAGAGGCAGCACTTCTACAGCTGACTGATGACTGCCTGGCCAGCAGAGACTCATCTGGTGTCTCCTTAGGGTAGGTGAGCAAATTAATACTAATCATAGTAGCATGACTTTGTTATCAGCTGTGTATATGAGACAATAAATAATTGCTTTGAACATTTAAGCTCTATGTCCTGCTTGCAGGATCTCTGTGAATGGTAAAAGATACGTGAACATAAGTCACCCAATTAAGGAGGTTGCAGTTCCCAATTTTACACTGGGGAACAGCTTCTACATGTGGAATATACTTCTCCTGCGCTTTTGATTTACTTGCACACTTTGATACAGTCTGTGAGTTAACTCAGTGTATGGTAGATTATTGTTCTGACCATGACCACATCAAGAGTCTATTTGTTCCAAGAAGAAATAGAATAGATATTTCTGGAACTCGAAAAACACGATAAAAACAAACCCAAGGAAATTCACAACATGTTTGTATACTTGCACCAGAACTATTTTTTTTTCCTGGTAGATTCTACAAAGTCAACATTCATTTCTGAGGTAATTGCTGTGCTTTCTGGAAGTTCAATTATGTCTTACAATCCCAACAGTATTTTACCAAAGAGTCTACAATGTTATTAGAATTAGTTCCTTACATGGGGAGATGTTAATTTTTTTATGCCTTCTTCCTATTTTACTCTATTTCTCTTTGACATTTTCAACATTTCAGCAATTTCTACTTTGTCACTAATTAGTTCAGATCTATACTTCTCCCCCCGTGAAGATTTTAACTGTGAAACAGATCTCTCAGGTAACAGACATTTCAATACCCTTTCTTTCAGCAAACCTGAATGAGTTTGTACTACTAAAGCAATGGCTTTGCCAGCAGTTCTTAAGTATTTTAGGTATGTGTATGTATGCATTTATACATATATTCCATTGTATGCACCTAATTAAAGGCATTTTTTTGAGCTTTAGAAAACATATTGAAGCTCTGACATCTAAAACATTTTGCCAGTAACCTTAATCAATGTAGTGTGTTTTATCATCTGCTAAATAGCCTCAGGCACTGATCAATACAATAGCAGAACCACTTGTCATTAATCTCAATCTGTTCTAGGTCAGTATCCTGTTACCTTCTACTGAGAATTTTTAATCTATATTTAAGATATCCTTTTCTTCTTCTTTTTAATTGTACTTTTCCCACTCATCCCCTAATACAGGAGCTAAGCTTTTTTTCTGGTGACTTCTACTTGAACCCCAAAATAAAATTCGAGATTGTCAAGGTTTTGGCTCCTTTCTTTTAAAAAATCAATTTTCAACACTGCAGTAATTGTATATTCTTGGCACAATAGCAGTAAAGTGCTATTGTGCATTGACAGACAGACAGGGTCTGTCATTAATTTGAATTATGTTTTTTAATAGTTATTATCATTCCATGTATTAGACAGTTGTGACAATTCCTAACATTAAAATCCAGAAAATCATAAACTTTAAAGTCATGTCTTTAAAAATACAGATTCAGGCATCTGTTTTTGCTCTTAGCTGTTTTCTACCAAAAAGGAATTGCCTTGAACACAAAAGCAACAGTAATACCTAAATAGGCATCAGACTTTCTAGACCTTGTGAATGACATTTATTTAACATAAGCTATGTTAAAATAAGACATCAAAACTAAGAAGTCCAGGGTGTGTTTAGAGTCAACAGGGGGAGATCTGCCTGGAGAGGAGAGGGCCTCCCTTACTAAACCTGATATCCAAAAGATTACCATATAATGCCAGTTTGACGGAATATCAGATTTCTTGTCCAGCCTTAAAAGCTCTGCTCAGCAGATGGTAGTCTTTCTTTTTTCTTCTTTGGTACCAGCAACAAGTGCTTGTATTCATCTCGCATAACTTTAACCATTAAGAATAATTAATTAATGCAATCACAGAACAGATTTCTGTGCAGAATCGATCATCCTTTGACAGTGCCTCTCTCATTTCCTTTCCAGTCATTACAGAATCAGATAACCGGAATAATTTATAAGCTTAACATTTGGATGGCTAAAATTAAGGTGACATCAAAGCTCGGGCAACTATAGAGCAAACTCTGCATGGATTAAAGCAAATAGGTAATACATGTCTCGTGTGTTAGTAATACACAGAAACTGTGTATTTGGACAGTTCCTGACTGTCCAAAAAATTAATGTGAAATCTTGTCACCAGAGGTTTGAAAGAGAATCACAAACCAGCTTGGATTGGAGGGTGCCTATAAAGGTAATCTAGTACAAAGTTCCCTGCAATGAGCAGGAAAATTTTTAATGAGGACTGTAAAGATCACAGGCAGGGACACCTCCCACTAGACCAGTGTGCTGAAAGCCTTGAACATTTACAAGTTTAATAATTTGCTTGGCATGAGCACAGCCAAATATCAACCGTGTAAAATGTAGTTAAAACCACCTTATTTTAAAAAGTTAATTAGAAGTATAATTGATTATAATAAACTAGTATTTACAATTTTTTAATATAAAGAGCAATGATTTACTAGAACAGGAGAGCTGCTTGGGTATTTCTGCTGATAAAACAAGTCCTAATGTAGGAATAGATACCAGCAATTAATCTGTCATGATTTAGCTACCCTGAAAGTGATTAATTTTGAGTAATTGCACTCATCTACTAGGCTATTACTTACTTATCCTAGAAAGGAAAACAAAGAACAGTTTACACAGATGTGTGTATCTGTATTGGGCTCCACTTGAATTGACTGTGACAGAAAGCTGAAGTATCAACATTTCACATTAAGGGTTGAGAGAGATGGCTCTTACTGCCAGATCAGCATCAGCCACAATAATCTTCTGGGGCAAGGACTCTCATTTCCCAATAAATTTGAACAATGCCTAGTGTACTGATGGCCTGCAATTCTTTTGTTGCTTTGTTTTCGTCATACTGTAATTAAAAAAAAAAAAACTGCTTCAAAACATATGGGATTCTGAGGCTTAGAATGTTTCTAGAAACAAAGTGCCTCTGAAGTTAATGGCATTTCTTCCACTTATCTCCAGTAATGGGGTGGGAGACGATTCTGTAAGTACAGAAACACCTCCGAGAATTGTTCACAATAAAATGTACAAGCATCTTCTCAATTTCCTGAGATTTATCTAATGTGTAATATAGAACTTGTGTATAATACCAGCAAACAGTCATCACTGGTTGCAAGATGCAAAGCCAGAGGAAGTAAAGCAAAGACATTCTGGAGATGCTACAGAGCACATAACTGCAGAACCTGTCTGGTGACTCAAAACAACCAGTAAAGGATATGCACTTGTCATCACACACACCTCAGGACTTCCTGTGTTCTTCCACACTAGGCATGCAGCACAGGTCTATTCTGCAAGTGGAAACATTTATTTTTTTTAAGGAAGTGATGAAAAAATACACATAGAATATACGTATATAGAGTATGTCTGTATCATGCACAGATTCCTCAGAGAGCTCCAAAACTCAAATTATTGGAGTCTCCTAAACACAGTTATCTGTCAAAGCTAATTAATTGCTACTGAAAAGAAGAGGTAATTAGCTTGGGAGCAACCCTTCACTGACACAGCCTTATCTTTTCTGGTTTCGAAACTTCCAAACCCTGTTATTATTATCATTATAATAGCACCACATAACAAGCTTAGGTGTCTTTTATGGGCTGGTATTGACTACAACACACAGGGCTGCTCAGCTGCTGTACTGACTGGGAGGATAATGGAGGAAAAGGCAGAGCCATGAGGTCTATATAACAAGTCTCAGTTTTAAAATGGAAATATCCTCTGCTTTAGCTATCAGCACTTCCAAGGTGTTGTTAGTGTAAGTGGATGTGTATTGTAGGCAAGATACTTGCAAATAAAATATTATATTTGTTGTATGGAGCATTATTTATCTTACTCCTCTGTCCAGCCAATTGCACAACACCTTGATTTTCACAGTATAAAAAAATGGAGAAGGCACAGGGGAGATTTTATCAATGCCTATTAGAAAAAAGCAGGTGCAATGGAGTCAAGAAGACAGAGACAGACTCTTCTCAGTGGTACTCAGTGACAGGGTAAGTAGCAACTGGCACAAACTGAATTATGAGAAATTCCATTTTAAAACAAGAAATTTTTCAGTGTGAGGGAAGTTAAACTCTGCAAGAGGTTGCCCAGTTCAATAGTAGACTCTCCATCCTTAGAGACAGTTAAACCCCAGCTGGACACAGTCCTGCTCTAGCTGATCCTGCTCTAAACAGAGGTTAGACTACATCATCCTCGGAGGTGCCATTCAACCTCAGTTTCCATGTAACTCCACAGTGGGTCAAACACTCACACCCTCCATTCAGTACAGCAAGCACTACTCATTTTCATTCCTAGACCAGGCATGCCTTATCTTATTGATGACATAACTCGATTAGGAGTCTGGATATTTCCAAACAGTTTATTAGACTTCAACTTAGATTAAATTCTATTCATGTTTCAAATTAAGCTAAGGGTTAAGAAAAAAAATTTTTTTTTGTGAAATACTTGTTAATAAAGCCAGTGTTTGGGTGCCATCATTTAATGATAATGTAGAGAAATGTAATAATTAGGTAACACCCATGATTTGGAATAGTAAGAATAAAATGCCAACAGGGAATGCCAACAGTTTGATTCATATGTTTGATTTTGAGTTAGAAATACAAAATATAGGAACATAGAAGGGCATAATATGGGATAAAAGAACATATGTAATTATATCCTGAGCTCCACTGATCAGCATATGCTGTTGTACTAAAGTGTGTAGTTTCTGTTCACTGCTATCTTGTTTTAAAGAGAACAATCTGGCCTCAGAGAAAACACCAGAAGAACTAGTTCCTTATCACATCCCTGGGAAAACATTCAGCTCAGGAACAGATATGATTTTACATGATAAATATACATTTTATAAAAGGACTAAATGTCAAATAATAAATCTTTTCTTTTCATCCAATTTTAAGTATTTACAGAAAAGTGCTTTCACTGATTTCAGTGGCCCTTTTTTAGGGGTTGGATCCATGAAAGTATTGTGAGTAGCAATGCTCCAAGTTGCAGAAGAAGACTTCTAAGTACTCTCTATGCTATCAAAATATGCAGTCATTTATAAGGTATCTGTACAATGGATGTGCATGTAAATTATGGCAAATAAAGTATCTTAAGTCCTTCTCGGAGTTTGCTGCCATAAAATTCTTCATTTTACTTAGGATTTTCTGCACTTGCATTTATCCTAGGTTCAGGGCATAAAGTTACTTCTTTTCTAGATGCTTCTTTGCCTTTGTAAATTCATTAAACCAATACAGCAAAGGGGTGTTGGAGTAGGTGATCTTTAAAGGTTACTTCCAACCCAAACTACTCTATCACTCTGTGAATAGTCCCAGCATTGGCATTGGTTTGGGAAAACTCTCTGATTTCCTCACTGAGCAACAGGACTAGTGAACATGCAGGAAACTGAGAGGATGTTCATAAAATTTAGACATCAGACAAAGGTAGCTGAAAAACACTGGAAAAAAGTCACTGTTTTGGGTGACTAGAAGTGACCACATCAATTACTCTGGATCTGACTTTGTTGTTACTTAATGGACTGGAAGTAAAAATTATAATGATTACAATTAATTGAAAGAAATCAGAAGTGTGAGCACAGGCCATGCTGTATGCGCACTTTTTTTCTGTTGATGGTCTAGAAATGGAACAGTGCACTTTCACAAAATTTGTGCATGATGTTAAATTGAAAGGACTGGTTGACATGCCATTGGACAGAGATACAGTTCAGCGGCTTAAGCAGAAAAACTTAAGATTTATAGCAACTCTGCGGAACTCAGGAATCATAGCTGACATCAAGCTTAGTTTGAGTCAGTAGTGCTTGCTTATTGCAAAACATATGTCAGATATGGGGTCATAGTATGGTCAAAGTCTGGGTAGAAATCTGCTTAGCATTGGTGAGGCTGAACCTGGAATGTTGTGTCCATCTTCATAGTATCAGGAGGTATAATAAGGGCAGCAGTCACAAATTCCAGCTTGGAGCTTCTACATGGATATTAGGAATATTGTTTGTAGTTTGAGATTTGGTTTGGCAAAACCACTGCTAAACTGATCTGGAGTGAGCAAACAGCTCCACTTAAAATAGGAGACAGGAATATATGACCTACATAAGTCCCTTCCAACTCGTATTTTGGTGACTGTAAAATAATGATTCAGAACATTACTATTTTGTTCTACTTGGTTTTGCTTGGCTGAACAACAGAATAACAGAGAAGACAGAAGAGTAAGGTCATACAGGTAATACATAGCACATTCCTGACGTAGTATGCTAGGTAAAAAAAGTAGTGGTTGCATATTCAGAATGTCTGAGTTTAGATTTACCTTTTCTTTCACTTTAATTCTCCAGTATAAAAGAGAAAAATTAGAAAGCATAATGAAATTCACAGAAGTCGGAGAAAGATCAGATATACTGCAAGATGTTTCTTAACTTTTTTACAAAAGTAGACAGAATAAACCAATTTTTACCATTATAACTAAAAAATCATTAATTATCATATAAGTAACAAAAACTATATTCTTCTGTATTAGTTTCAATCAAAAAATATGTGAAATATTTTAAAATTTATTTCAAAGAAACCTGAAGGATAAAGGATTTAATAGATTAAATTTAATAGATTAATACTTCCTAGACATAAAAAAAGCCTTTAAAAAAGTTAATTTTCATGTCATTGAAGACAAAAAATAAAGAGACTTTGCAAGTAAATTTGCAGCGGATGTGGATATATTTCAATATTTTAAATTACTTCTATTTAACACAACTATCAAACCTTAAAATAGACCTTAGTTTTATTACATTTAACCCAAAGAAAATACCATATGCACTTACATATAAAATGAAATATGGGAACTTCTTGTGCAGTCCAGCCCACTCACTAGTGGGATGGGATGAGGAGAAGAAAAGGCCTTGACTCTGTGTAAGCACTGCTCAGTAATAACTAAAACATCTCTGTATTATCAACAATTTCCAGCAAAAATGCAAAACCTAGCCCCATAAAAGCTACTGTGAAGAAAACTAATTCTATCCCAGCCAAAACCAACAGAGGCAGACAGCCTGTGTTCACCATTATCATGTCAAAAAAAGGCATAATAAGCTTATTATTTGCAAAAATAAGTACACATAAAGTGAAAAAAGAACAAGCATTAGTAACAGTATGGACCGTAGATACAGCAAAATAGTTATTTCCTTCTGTCTGAATTTATCACTCTGAATCTGGAACACCCGGTCCAGTTTGGAGCCATTCCAACACAAAGCAGACAAACAGGAGATTACCCTGTGGAGGTAGTTGTTAGCGGTAAGAAAAGAAAGTCAATAATCTTACTGCTGTCTTCAACTCTATATTGGATAGTCACAGAGAAAATAAAGTCAAACTCCATTTGGAGAGACAACAATCATAAAATAAGTTCCTACTAGATATTAAGAAATTAAGGTCACCATGAGGGCAGTCAAATACTGTAGCAGATTGCCCATAGAGATGGCAGAACCTTCATTCTTGGAGATGTAGAAAAGGCAGCCACCCAATCAACCTGACCAAATACTGAACATCCCCTGCTTGGAGTCACGGGTTGGACCAGGTGATATCAGGAGTCCCATCTAACCAAAAGCTCTGTTACTCATCCTTTTACTAAGGAACGTGTCCTCCAGATATGTCTCAGTATTCTTGGGACTCCAACTCCACTCCTGCCCTTGAGTCTTTCTCTGTGTATACATGAAGACCTGCATTCACATGTTTTTCTGTTGGCATTCCAAAACACTTGGCTCAGCTAATAAAAAGCAATATTTGTTCTCTTTGAGAAATGTATCCCCTATTTCAGTGTGACCCAGTGTAACGAGTGCACAGGAAACTATAATCCACAAACAATTAGACTGGTCATTTATCTCTTTCTAATGTATGTTGGTAATCAATAAAAATTACCAACTAAGCCATTATTTCCAATTACAATGTGCCCACTTTAATTACAAAAAAACTGATAGTGAATAAGATTCATTTAAGGTTGACAAATTAGGATAGGCATTCTCTGTATATGTTTATTCTTATACATTTTATCACAATGAAGAGTTGTCAACGGAGATAAGTAGACACTGTGTAACTGAAGATATTGAATGATTCAGCAACTGTTGCCCATAAAAGCTTATTACAGGCTATAACACATTTCAGGAAACCTACAAAGTATTCTCTTTTAGAAAATTAAGCAGACATAGGGCTTGAAAATGAAATCATTGCTGTAATTTCCGAATTATATAGACTAGGACAGTACTAAATATTCTATTAAAAATAAAGTACTCTTGGATCTGTCTGTAAGACAGCAATTTACGAGACTGGTAACTGCCACTGTTGAACCAAAAGAAATTTCTTGTGTTGCCACTGAATAAAAATGAGTTGTTATTACTTAGTTTTTCTCAATTAAAATGATATTGTTTATCTTTGCTTTTCAATTAATTTTGCATTTGGAAATTATTTTTGACACAGCTATATTTTGATTAAAATGGAATAAGAATTCTCCTGCATCTTTTACAACATCCCATTGAAAAGAATATGTTTTGAACATGGCTGTTGACAATCTCCCATACCATGAATTAGAGAAGAATAAAAAGATAAAAACAAACTTTTAAGAAAAAGTCACATTTGTGGTAAAGTGTAAAAATTAATCATGTGTTCTGGATATAGACTTTACTTTGGTGGGCATGTGTGGAGAGTGAATTTCTCTCTCTCGAGGTGGAATTCCCCTAAAGACTGGTGAGAAACAAAATGTTTATGGCACAGACTGAAATTCAAAAATATATTGCTGTAGAAAAATTATACAGTCTGCAGTCTTTATATGGCCATCTAACAAAGGGATTGACCATATAAAATATTTTTTTGACTAACCAGAGCAATGACAAGTAGTTTTTGGTCAATTAATGTTTAATAAGAAAGTCAACTAACTCAGAATAGGGCATTTCATTTTAAGAAAAAATAGTTGCTTTTTCTGACACAATCTTCTTACCTCACTTACCTTTTTTTCCTGATTTCCTCCTTTCACAAAAATAATGATGTGATAGCAGGACTCAGCATGGCACCTGGTAGATTGAAGGTTAAAAGAACGAGTCATGAAAGTAGAGATTTCATATGACTGATGTCAGTGATTACTCTTGCCAGATTAATTGGCCAGATCTGTGAATTCCTGTGAGTCCTGAGCTCACATCCAGGACTGACTTTTGCAGTGTAGGAGCCTTGACACTGGGAAGCATTCAGTTTGTCTTGTGGAGCTGAAGGAAACCTTCATTATACATTCTGATTAAAAGTGACTATGAAAGGCCTTTTCCTTGATCTAACCAAATACTGCAGTGATCAGCATGTCATCTTTTGATATGGAAAGGAAGGTAACTTTGTGCAGAAGGTCAATTAGAATTGAATACTTACACATTACTCCCAGCAAGCTCAGCTAAGAAAGTTACCAGTTGGGAAGGTTCATAGCTTTTTAAAACAGCTCACAGCAACTCTGGTTCTAATTTGTATTGGAAATAGAGAAACAATATATAACATATTGGTCTAGCAATCAAGAAAAAAAATCATTAATGGGGGCAGAAAAATTTGTCATGGGTCAGTGCTTTCTGTCTTAGCAATGTAATTGACTTTCATTTACAGAACATCTTTGCAGAAGTCAGGTCTGGGTAACAAGTTTGACTTTTATGTAGAAAAGAAACAAATAAAAAATGTTTTGCTCACAAAAATATTTGTTTACCAGAGCTAGGTAAAGAAAGTTTTTCAGGGATTAAAATAAGGCTAAAATAAAGTTAGGAAAATTACCAAAGAAGTGAAAAGTATTCAGCCTTCTTAAATATTTATAGTGGCACTAATGGTAAATAAAGTACATTTGTTTGCTCCTCCTGCCACAGATCATCCATTAGTCTGGACCTGAGGTACTCCATAAAATCCTTAGCATACCAGAGAATCCATATGAATATACAGGACTGACAGGTAAATAAACATCATCTGGCCTTAAATGTATTTCTTATTCTACTTCCTACAGGTTCATGACATTTGTATTGATTTTTTTTCCAGACAAAGTAATAACCACTGCATAATATCACTCTCAAGTATACTACCTCTTTTCATTTACAGGAGTCTGAAATATTTTTTTCCTAGAGGCTTATATATTTACACTAACAAAGTGAGTCCATTTTGACAGACAGTTAGTAATGCAGAATTTTATATACATAGGGCTGGAAATAAGAGGTCTTTTGTCCATAAAAATCTGAAAACTATCTCAGTCAGTGGAATTCAAATTCAAATTCATGCTTAAATCTTGGGAAAAACAGGAGTGATTTAGAAGGCCTTGAGAAAGATATGCATTTTAAAAATTGCAGAACTGAGGAGACCATTTCACTAGCTACTTCCTATAGTAGCTATCATCTAAAAGTAGCCAAACATGGACTCCTGAAGGATCACAATTGATATTACTGGAAAAGTATCTCTATGACAACCACCTTTTTTTTTAATCTTTAAAATAAGTGAGGTTTAAAAAAGTTTAGAAGAACAGAAAAAAATTATAATAATCTAAATTAATTTTAAATGGATAGAAATGGTTTATTTAACTTAATGGTCCATTAAGATAGTTTAAATATTTATGTCCCTACAGGGACCAAAATAGTTTTACATTATATCCAACATTAATATACTGCTGTTCACAAGCCTGCATACAACCATTTCTACTGTAACAAACTCACTCCTCTTTTCCAAAGGACACACAATTGTACATGCAATACACACATACAGCAAATATGAAGTTTCTTCCTCTAGTAAAACCACTGAATCAACTGATCTGTAGCAAAAGGTGTGTAAGAAAATCTTCTGTGATCTGCAATAGCCAGATGCTGCATATCAATATGGTTCAAAGCCCAGAAATCACAGAGAAAGGATATTGATTCTATGTCATTTTTGCAGGCACACCTTTATAGCAGACATGAAAAGACAAGATAGCAGGTCTGAATTCTCCACTTTTCCAGGGGTTTAGACTTTAATAGAAAATAAAACTGTTAATCACTTACAACTTCAACCACTTAATGGTAGATATTCCGAACAAAAAGAAAAAAGTTACTTATTTAATTCTTAATCCTCTAAGACACTCTAATAATTTCAGTTTTTAGAATTTGTCTTGTTTGTATAAAACAAGGCACAGAAGAAATGATATGCAAATGATGAATCAAAAAATGCACTGACACCAAAGGATATGCATTTGTCTTGCAAGACAGGCATCACCTTACAGGTATTGTCTGTCCTTCCCTTTAACCACATTACAGTTAAAATAAGTAACAGAGATTGAGTTCAAGGTCTTGGTTTGTTGTGGTTTTTTTTAAAAAAACATCAGATTCAACATTATCTTGTTAATGTGAAAAATGCCCCGAAGAGCTCAAATCCCAGTTGAAATGTCCTGGAATCAGACCCACCCATGTGCCTGCATTACTGCTGCTAAGCAACAGGAGCAAAAACCACAATACAAGTCAAGAATCAATGCTAATTTCATTCTTGCTTTGGAAAGAGAAAGGAAATGAATACAAATTGAAAAAAAACAACCAAACAAACAACAACCCACAACAGCAACAACAACAACAACAACAACAACATCTAAATACCCAACAGGGATTTTTTTTTTACTACCTTTCTGTTAAGAAAGATAGGTTTTTATTAAAAACTTGTCTGAATGAAACGGAATAAAGATGTTGCTATTGTTATCTACATGAAACAGAAGTTCACATGATGGTTAGTACAAAGTCTAAATCAGGGATCAGACTGAAATACTCCTGTATCCAGCAAACCAATCCTTTATGCACAAACCTTGGTTGTTTCTTGATGAGATGAGAAGATCTGATCTCCGCAGAAATGCAAGTGTGAACCTCCCACAAAGGGTTTAATGACTCTTTCAAGAAAATCAAAGCTGATCTAAAAGTTTAAAAGCAAAGAAAAAGAGAATGCAAATGACCAGTATAAAATATAAGAAGACAACAAACACCACATTGCTCTGGGTTGGTTTTCTCCCATATCCAGTTAATAATATAAGCAAAATACTTTTTTTGTTTCCTGATTGCTTTAATCACAAATTGTGCCATAGTGCAAATTTCCCTGCCCTTGAGTAATGCCTGCTTTGGCTTATAACCTTTTCGCCCTGTGTATTTTTGAAACCAATTGCCACAGATTCAATATTTGGAGTTCTAATATCTGCTTGATTTCTGTCATAAAATGATTTTTAAAACAAATGCATACAGTATCCTATAGCACTGCTTTAGTACACAAAGGCTGTGAGAGCTGTTTTGCTGTTAGGCTGCAGGAAAACATAAGTGACAAAATGCTACATGCCTTGAAGATAAATGCCTGTTTCACCTCATGGTAAGTACCCCTGCATAACAGACTGCAAAATAACAAACATCTGGCAGCTGCTTGGTTATCAAAAACTAATAGATACCCCATGGGTGCTGATAAACTCAAAGACATATTGGACTCTGTCTGGCAACTTCTGCAAGAATAGTGAGAAAAAAATTCTTCTGAGGTACATAGTTCCAAAATATTTTGGTATGGAATCCATTTTAGACAAGGTACTGTAGTAGTAAGGTCAGTGTGCTGACTTGCATTTTCAGATCCCCATCTGGAGAAGAACATGTAAACCATTTATATGAAAGTGTAGTGTGTTTCTGTGGCTGGGTTTTGGTAGCAGGGGGGTTACAGGGGTGGCTTCTGTTAGAAGCTGCTAGAAGTTTCCCCTGTCCAGTGAAGCCAATGGTAGCCAGCTCCAGGATGGACTTACTGCCACTGGCCAAGGCCAAGCCAATCAGGAGTGATAGTAATGCCTCTGTGATAACATATTTAAGAAGAGAATTGGTTGTGACATAGAAAGAATTCCAGCCAGGAAAGAGCAGAGTGAGAACATGGAAAAAACAAGGTAAACACCAAGGTCAGTGCAGAAGGAGGGGCAGGAGGTGCTCCAGGCACCAGAGCTGTGCCCCTGCAGCCCGTGGTGCAG
>JAWWES010000081.1:123382239-123392919 GCA_035583135.1 Lophotriccus pileatus | reverse complement strand
TGTAGTCTTTTTGCTAACTCACCTTCTTCTTCCCAGTACCCCCCACGGCAAGGGTTATCTCTGTCTCAGGAATGTCCCGAGAAGATATCAGGAAGTTTCCTATTGGTTGTTAACCCCTTCTTGCTATTGGTGTCCCTGTACTCCCTGAACTTCTCATTGGTTACTCCGTGAATCCTCCTGGAAACTATATATGTCGACTCCTCAACAGTAAATGCTATCTTGCCTTCTCCCTACAAGTCCCTGTGTGTGCTGTGTCTTGCGGCGGCCACAGGACCACGTGGAGGGGGGGAGGGGGGAGCACCAATCCCCTCCAAGCCCTGGGGCTGAGAAAGCCCTGGGAATGGAGTTCCCCCCTTCCCATCCAATCCAACGGTCGCACCATTCCCCTGCACTGCTGGGGGGTGGGGGGAGGAGGGAGAATATGGAAGGAGGGGGAGAAGAAAGGTGTTTTTAAGATTGTTTTACTTCTCACTCTTTGGCTCTTATCCTATTAGTAATAAATTTAAGTACTCTCCCCACTTCAAGTCTGTTTTGCACATGAAGGTAATCAATGACTGACCTCTCCCCACTGGTATCTCAACTCATGAATCCTTAGCTGGTTTGGTTTTTTTTTTCTCTCCTCTGTCCAGTTGCAGACAGGAGTGAGGGAATGGCTTTACTGGGTACCTGGCATCTGGCCAGGGTCAACCCACTACAGAAAGTCATCTGATCTTTGAGAAAAGATGCTTTAGACAAATTTACTTCCCAAACTGGATGCAAATCCAGAGGTATGCTATGCCAGACCCCTTTGCTACTGATGGGACCAGGACAAATTTGTTTCTTGTCTTGATTTCATTCTCAAGTGGAACTAAGAGAGATGTGTGCCAACACATTCCATTAGAGTTTGGAAGCAATATCCTTAAAGCAACTTGCAAGCAGCACTTAACAGCTAATTAAGAGACTCATCTGGAGTGTACCTTACTGGCCTACTGGTCTTTATATTCTTTATATCCTATATCCTTTATATCCTTTATATCCTTCTCCTTTATATACTTCGGTGACAATCAAGAGATCTTAACTAGGAACGAAGACTAAACCATAATAAAAATTGTTTCAGGGAGGAAAGAAGAAGATGCTATTTTTTGCGTTAGGATGAAACAAGAAAAGCTAAAATGTACATGATACCTTGTGAGTAGAAAAAAGCAAAGGTTAAGGTGTCATAACCCAAATTCCCTTTATTAATCTCTCTATTATGGTTGTTTTTCTTTTTTTTTTTCCATGTAATTAATTAGACTGGCTCATATATCTTTAAATTTTGCTGTGATATAATGTAGCCTGTTTTTGTTGAAGATGCAACAGATACATGTATTCTTGAAAACTAAAGATGAGTTTTACTACTCTGGTGCCCGAAATGCACAATCATGAGATTGTGTGTATGATTCACTTGACATTGCCAGTGTACACTTGATTTTCTTTAACATGAGACATCTACTTTTGCCCTAGTGTAGGAGAGCAGTAGGTCTATTTGAAGTGTATGCTGTAATGTACATAGCAAGTACATTCCAAACCAAGCATTTTATTTAAATGCTTAAGGATGTATTGATATCTTCCTGGTATAAGATACTGCTTTTTGCAGTATTAACAATTAATTATCTTATTTGCATACGTAGCTCCCATTGCCACAGGAATCTAAAAACACCTAAAAATTAGTGTCACTGCCTTCAGAAACTTTTCTGGCTGACAAAGCAATGCCTTCACCACACTTAACAGATGGAGGACTGAGATTGAAATCCCTGGGGATGAAAGGAGCTGGATTCCTGCTAAAACCAGAGGAATACTGCTTTGATAGTTTGAAAATCTTCACCAGCAGACAAGATCTGTGACAAGAAGGCAATCTGACAAGATTCACAAAGGATTATATACAGGATGTCACTCAATATCCAGAGTATTAATTACCTGACTAAAGAGGCACCTGGACAATTAAAGGTTGCAGTAGCACTTTTTCCCAGGTTTGTTCTTTGATTTTTGTGAAGTTAAGGCAAAACAAACAAACAAAAACCAAAAACAAACAAACAAAATTCTACAAAAACAAAACAGGAAAAAAAAAAAAAAAGACCAGCTGGCAAGACTTTTGTATGTCTGGAAGGAAGTAGATATCCAAAAATAATTTGAGTATTTTTGTGGGCCCTTAGTAGCATCCTTTTGTCAAGTCACAATGTGGGTGTTGTACAGGCAGCACATGCAGTTAATAAGATAATAGTGTTGGTCTGAGAAATTCAAATGAATAAAAGAGAGAATCTTAAGGTATCTGAAATGAACTCAAAGTCTCTGAAATTTTATTCTTATAAAATTATCTTCTTTTCAAGGAGTTGTGATAACAAAGGAAAATATGTGATTATCAAAATATTATTTAGAATCTCAGTGGAAAAGAGTCCAGACTTATAGACTTGTTTGCAATTACTCCACTAGTGCTTTTCAGAAAATCAGTTTTATTCCCATGAGCTAAACAAATCTAATGAAAATATAAGATTTCTGCTTTTTTCGGGAACACTGAGAAAGAAACATAAAGTAATATTCTGCTGTGGGGATTTTTCCTCCTTATTTTTAGTTCATTGAGAACTTAATGTACAGGTGACCTTTCTACAATCTGAAAGAAAACAAACATGAATGATATAAGGAGGTGTCTCAACTCTACCTCAGGATACAGTTTAAAACAGCCTGATGGTCTGACCTATGTAGACTTCCTCCTGAGATACCTGCCAAATACGCCAAGTGTAGATGAAGTAATTAGGAAAGGACCAGGAGAAAAATGAGCTGACAAAGGCTGGTGCTGACCCAAGGTAAGACTGCTATGCTTAGGAGAAATGGCTTTCAGTACTTTGAGAACTACTGTGCTCCTGAAAGGGAAGGAAGGTTCATCAAAACTTCTCAGCAGGCTGAAAATTTCAGTCACAAGTTCACCATCTCATAAGTTCAATTCAACCTCTTTGTCTGAGAAGATACTGCTCAGAAGTCACACAAAGGGACCCAAAGACCACCTGGTGATGGATCTGTGAAACTCTTTAATAGTAAAGAACTAGGGAATGGTTGACCAGGTTCCTTTAAGAGTAAGGAAGATGCAGAATGGGATTGGGTATATATGTCTTTGTCCCTTTAAATCTGATTCACTTCAAATCAAAGGTTCTATAAACCAGCTGCCTCACCAGGATTGCTGACCAGAAAGAAAGCCATAACTGGTTACCAAAAAAATAACTTTAATATTACTGTTGTGTAGATAAATAAATTTTTGTTTTCACCAGAGTCTTGCTTTGTTTCCTCCTCCTACTAGTTTTTCCTCCTTGGACAGAATTCTCACAGTGGCATACACTGAGAAATACTTTCTTAAGATTTACAAACAGTCCAGCACCAGTAATATTCACTCTTATGGACAGACACTGCCATGAAAAAAGTGAACAAGGACAGTAAACACTACAGAATTGTCTACTTGAACAAATGTCACTTTCATTCAGAGCTCCAGTATCAACACAATTGCATAGTCTAAAAAGACTTACATCTGTTATTTGAATAATTATTTTATATACCTAAGAAACTGCAACTCAGAAATATATTCCTCTATTTTCAAATTATGTTGACAATAGTAATGTAAAGCAAACAAATAAATGTCAGTCATTGCATGTGATGGACAAAGTTTTGCTTCAGCTCCATAGTTCAAGTAGCATCACATAAAGAATTAGAAGAATTGGACAATCTTGTGTAATCCCAGAACTGCTTATTTAAAGTCATAGGAGATAAATGGCACTTTGACAGTACTCTTGCAGCACCAAAGCACTTGGTTTAGCATTTTGCTTCCCACTTGTATAGATACTCAAGAAAGAGAAGGGAATATCTGTGACCTATTCCTATAAGACTTTTTGGCCCTTTATATATGTCTAACCCAATCCAGGTGGGGCTTGTATGTGTAGTTATAAACTTGTTAAAACTATTTGTCTACTGCATGTTGTGTTTATACACTCCTGTCCTCTACAGAGCAGTCCTGGTAGCTGATTTAATAAAATATGCTGCACATCATTCTGGGCGATTAGAAGGCTTGACTGAGTTATCAAAACTGTGAAAGTATAGTACCAAGGAAATGTTTCCATTAAAATGTCACAGCAGAATGTACATATTTTTGTTGTATAAAAATCCTTTTGACCTACAAATATTAATCTACAAGTGGACATGCTTCAAGTAGAAGCTCTGGAAAGACATCAGTTTGTTTAGAAGAAATTATATCTTCTCCAGTATTCAGGTTAAGAAGAGACGTATATACTGGTACATAAAAATTTAAACAGGTTTCTGCAGTCGTATCTATTTGCCCTATTTTCCTATTTACAGCACTTTAATTATCATAGACTGTAATCTTTGAAAAGTCTATTTAATAGAAGTTGTGGGAAATCTCATTTTCATTCCCAAGGAATTTCAAAAACCATTTGTTATTCTTGCTTTCTGAAGAAAAAAATAATCTGAAAATTCAATAGAAATGTTTTAAATGTCTGTCTGGAATTATCGAGATAGGTCAGTGTTGAAGTGTAAATTCAATTCATATTTTCAACAGCAATGTGCTCCAGCAGTGAAGCCTATCTTGTGTATTAGCAAGAGTGTAGCTACCAGGCCAAGGAAACTGTTCCTCTCTATTTAGCTCTCGTGAGACCTCATCAAATACTGTGTCCATTCTTGGGCTCCACTGTACAAGATGGGCATTGATAGATAGGAGAAAGTCTAGTAGAAGGGCATTAAGATGGTTAGAGGGCTGGAGCTTGTGGCATACAAACCACAAGCTGAGAGAACAGAGTCTGTTCAGTCCAGCCTTAAAAATAGGAGAGTCAGGGAATATATATATATATATATATTTATAAAACATTATTAACAGATCTCCAAGGGAAGGCATGGAGAAAACAGAGGTCAGAAGTCTACTTTAGAAGTATGTGAGACAATGGACACAGTTTGGAATATGGGAGACTCTGACTTGACAAGGAGACAAAGCATTCAAAATGAGCATAGTAAAAAAAAAAAAAAAATCGGAAAGCTGTGAAATCTCCATTCTTGGAGAGACGAAATATTTCAGTGTACAGGATCGATCCTGTGCAGTTTGCCATAACTAGAATTTCTGTGAGTGAGAGGTTGAACTAGATGACCTCTGGAAGTCCCTTCCAAACTACTTGATTCAGTGGTCCTAGAATGACATAGACTACATAGTATAAATTCTCGTAATCAATTATTGATAATATTTTAACAAAGCTGGTATAAAGAAAGGTTAAACAGGAAACTTTTACATGTAAATAAGGCCTTGGAATATAATTGTTTAGGTTTCTCACCTTATTTCAGCAGTATTTTGGCTATCAAAATTCCTCCTCAAAACAACACAGTAGAATTAAATGCTTTTGATTTAGCAACTCCATGATGTTTTTTAAGGAAAGTTTTGCAATATTCATTGTGAGTGAGCTTTTGTTGTGTGTCTATAAACACTGAAGGATGGTTTTAACTTACTGGACATGACCTTGAATCTGGGCAGTGCAGAATCCCTCTGTTTCTGGAAGAATGCCAGCTCAGCCAGCCAGGTCTGCTGGCCAGCAGATGGGCAAGGTCAAAGCCTTATCTCCTTTGAAGCCTCTTGGGTACAGGATTAGAGACAGAGCAGCTCCTCTGTATTCTCACAGTGTAGTCAGGGACTAGCCACAGGTTTAAGCACAGCAGACCA
This sequence comes from Lophotriccus pileatus, assembly GCA_035583135.1. Classification (NCBI taxonomy): domain Eukaryota; kingdom Metazoa; phylum Chordata; class Aves; order Passeriformes; family Tyrannidae; genus Lophotriccus; species Lophotriccus pileatus. Next base: position 123,387,203 of record JAWWES010000081.1, on the reverse strand, counting down.
CACCATTCTCTTTGAAGAGTGAATCACTGCTGAGGAAGGTGAACCCTCTAGCTCATCAGGGGAGGTATGGAAAAGAGAAAGGAATGACTACCCTAGCAACAGAAAGTTGTTGTTTGGACTTTGCTGGAAAGCATAGCTTTAGAGAAAAGTTCTTCCAACTCACATACATGGATTTGGACTCTAGAAACCGTACTTAAATGATCTAAGTAAAATTTGCTGCAGGTTTGCTAAAATTTTGCCCTGTTAAAGATATCCAAGCTCTAAATTAGCTTTTTCACGTATCGAACAGCACATAGTTTTCACTTTGCAATCTAGCTTTCTCTAATGAAATATATTTCCACTGCATAAAGAAATACATTAGAATGTGGTAGAGCAAAGGCAAGTCTATGAATTTGGCTGTACCACAGAAGGGTACAGTCCTGCGTTGAGACTGGTGATGGAGGACTCATAACTGCTTTAATTTAATAGTTATTCCTGAAAAAATATTCAAACCTACCTAGGTAAACTTTATGCAGTGAAAAAGTTTAAGAGTCCAGGATGAAGAGTAACACTCCTTTTGAGTCACACATAAAAAAATTTCAGAGTAGCAGCTCTCCAGGTGCAACAGCTTACCTTCATATGCTCTCTAATTTGGAAAAAAAAAGTCAAAACAACAGTTGAATGGGCATCCAAAACCAGTCTGGAACTGGGAACCAGTCCACACTGTAGGACCACATGCCAGAATTTTCAGTCAGCCTGATGTTGGTTGAACTGGCTGTAGTGATATAGCCAACATCAATATGTTCCTAGCCCTTTCCATAGTGTGAACTCACTAGGGAAGTTTTTCAGAATGTTTTAGGGCAAAAAATAATTTATATTTGTAATTGTCTTTGATATTTTCATCTCTGAGTGTCTAAACTTGCTCCCTGACCTGACTGTATGATAGTTCTTTTGTACTGCTTAGAAATTCTCTCTCAAGCAAGGTGCCTTTAAGACGACATATACTGGGGTTTTTTTCATTCAGTTTTTACTAAAAAATTTATCTGAATTTTTACACTTGCCAGAAACTCAACAATGTTATTTTACTGTTGTTTGGTTTTAAGTCATAACACATTTGATATTTTCAGAGGTATTTTAAAACTGGTTTGGTACCCAAGCTGCCGTGCAGATAAATCAGTAGTTGCAGTGCATGGGTCATAGCACTTTTCTTGAACTGTAAAAATGGGATTTTAACCAAGAGTGCTAAACATCACAAGCCATTTATTCTGTGTTCACAGCACAGTTGAAAGAAACGTGACTGTGCTACCTAATAACTAAATGCCAAAGAGCAAGTTTTTTGCTAGACTGTTGACAATAAAATCATGTCTTGATTGTGTTGGTTTTAAAGGCCATTAAAGCATTTTTGAAGGAACAAAGAGAAAAGTGTAATATCATAATACGTCTTGAATTTCAATATGCTAAGATCATTAATGTCAGACTATGGAAAAGAATCATCAGATCCAGGTTTGTTAATAGTATTTTCATTTAAAGGCATTGCAAATTTTATTTCTTCCTTGTCCTGTTTAAACAGAGTTCTGTATTCAGAATTTCTACTATACTGACAGATGTCACATGTTCATTTTATTGCTGAAGCGATGTTGTAATGATGTCTAAAGTAGATGTTTACCTCTAGAGGACTCAGGAGTTTAAGATGATTTCTTGTCTCTAACTGTCCAGGACACCAAGATCTGCCTGCCTTCCATTGTAGGCTGCTGATAATGAATAGCTGGATGGCCTGCATATCCTGTACTTTCTCACAGTGCTGTCCCAAGACCAAAGTCAGGGGTATAGGCCATCTGTGGGATGCTTTCCAGAATGGTCCAACCTTCACATGCTGCATCAGTTTGGGAAGCAACCTACGACTGCTCTATGCATTGGGGCAATGCAACTGAAGGAAGATGACTCAGGACCAAGCTGACTTTTCCCTCTGGCTTGACCTTACAGAGCACAGGACAGACGTTGTCCATGTAGTGTGGTGGCGAGAGCAAGATAACACTAAAACCCATCTGCTAAGGCTTCTGCTGAGATTGCCTGCCACTGGCACCTTGTTTAATCAGCACAGCTACTTTGCATCTGTTTCATCCCTCTGTCTGCTCTCCAGAGTATTAATAAAGGCTGTGGGAAGAGCCTGCCATGACCACAGGTTCAGGCCCAGGATTAATATGGTGCTTCTGCTTTTCCCAGGGGTTGTGTGGAAATACACTCTATTACAAAGTTTTCCGCTGACTTCTGCCTATATTTCAAGTTGAGCAAGTATAGTAGCTTTGCTATGTTCATACAATTGGACCATGATTTGGCCACTGTGATCCCAAAAATTTAGTTGGACTTGAAGATCACAGAATCACAGAATGGTAAGGTTCAAAGGAACCACAGTGGGTCATCTGATCCAACCAACTTGCTCAGACAGAGTCAGCCTAGAGCACATGGCACAGGTTTGCATCCAGATAGTTCGTGATTATCTCCAGTGAGAGAAGACTCTACAAGCTCTCTGGGCAACCTGTTCCAGTGAGAGATCACTCACACGGTAAAGAAGTTCTTCCTCATGTTCAGGTGGAACTTCATGTGCAGTTTCTACCCATGCCCAGAGTTATTCTGTCCCAGGTGCAGGACCCTGAATTTGCCCTTGTTCAATTTCAGACAGTTCTTCTCTGTCCGTCTCTCCTACCCAAAGGGCCTCACAGCCCTCTGGGATATCATCACTCCTCCCAGTTTTGTATCGTCATCAAACTTGTTGAGGAGGCACTCTATCCCCTCATCCAATGCAGATCCCCTGAATGAGTATTTTTAATAATCAGCATACCAATTGAGCCTAAAACCTGCCTTTGGAATGTAGCAGTTAACATAGTATCAAGAAAACACTTACATAGATGACCTGCTCGAGGGCCATAAGAAATGTCACACAAGTTGAGACAAGTTGTCCCCAGATGGTGTGTTACTTCTGCTCCTGCTATGGTTACCTACCAACCCCCACACACTTACCTGTCACTACAATTTGATCCATTAATTATCTGTAAAGAATCCAGACCATGATTATCTGTAAGGAATCCAGATGACTGTGTATTTCCTGTGCAAGCAAACTACCTGCCAAGAAATAGTTTCCACAGAATTATTTAGAAGACAAGGAAAAGAAAAAAAAAGAAAAAAGAGATCAATGAAAAAAAAAAAAAGAAGCAAACACACATACTGTGAAAACAAAGCAATTTGGGTAAGATGTGTTTTCTAACTACAAAAACTACACTGTAATAACACATGGAGATAAAATAAAAACATTTAAAAAAAGAAATGAAAATTGGTGGGTAGCTGAATCACTGTAGTACTTACCACACTGAACTAAACTGGTCTGAGTGAGGACAACTTCAGTGTGAAAAAAAGGAAGTCACAGATTTCAGATATTAAAATAAAGGGATGGAATGGGAGAAATTCTGCAATGCCATCCCAGTTACCATCCTGCATTGAAAAATTTCACCCAGTTTGTCTGTCTAAAGTTTCTGTGTTCACACATATGATTACATTGCAGACATGCTCTGAAGTCAGAGAAGAGCCATTAAATAAGCACAGCATGGATGCACAACATCTGAGTAAAAGGGCTCAGATGTGGGGCTGCAGACAAGGGGAAACAAGAGAAACAGAAGCAATAGGGAGCAGCTGAGGAAGAAGCTGAGGAATTTTCATTTCATGGGGATGAAGCTCAGTGCTGAGACAACTCACACACTTCAGCTGTCTTTCTACTCCATATAACTCTACTCCACCTGCTTCTGCTCTCTGGTTTATGACCACTTTTCCATTTCATTTTTTTTTCCATATCCTTTATTAACCTAGGAGTCTAGGGAACTTACTTTTTTCTATGCAATTTTTTAAATGTTAAACCACTACAGTTGTTTAAACGTTAAACTACTCTGTAGTTGGAGGTTTTTTTGTGGGTCTGGGAGTGCCTCAGAAAAACTTCCAAAGATTCTTCTCAAAATATGCATGTGTAACATATACCTGTTTAAATGATATGCGGGGTCATGAATTCTGGGGCACAGCCACATGGGATGAAAAGAAGGCTTCACTTCAGAAGAATAACTGTCCTTTGGAGATCAGCCTGAGAAAATCCAATTTCTAAGCCTTCCATAAGGTATCTCCATGAATCTGCCTGCTCTGTTAAAGAGAACGGTAGGTGTCCATGGGACACTGAGTAACTGAACTGTGCAAAAAATCAAGTCCTGAGAAAAAGGCACTGAGAAGTGTTAATCATGGCTTTTGATTGTGACTGCCTCCCCACATACAGCAGTGAGGACACATTAATTATAAGGGTAAGTTGCAGCAGTGATTTTACTTGCACTAAAAAATATTAGGCAAGATCAGCCACTTCTCCAAAACCTCATTCTCATCCTAGGTCTTCATTTCAGCATATTTTGGCAATTATGAATTACAGAAGAGATTCAACATGGTTCAATCTTTTTCTGTTTCTCTGATCAGTGTCAGTAAAAAACTTATATTTGCTTTAATCTGCTCCTTCATCTCTGATATCCTCAAGTTAGGACAAGAGGAAATGGCCACAAGTTGGATGAGGGGAGGTTTAGCTTAGTTGGTAGGAAAAAATTGTTCACCAAAGGGGTTATCAAGCATTGGAACAGGGAAGTGGTTGAGTCACCAGCCCTGGAGGAATTTAGGAGACATGAGGATGTGATGCTTAGGGAAATGGTTTAGTAGTGAACTTGCCAGTGCCAGGTTAATGATTGGACTCTTATAGGTCTTTTGAAACCTAAATGATTCTGTGGTTCTAAGTTCATCTCTGTGCCACACAGTCTTTAATCTGGATCTGTGTCATATAACTTCATTGCCAAAACCTGGACCTCTCTACCTTGTAAAAAGAAGTGAAATAAAGTGGCAGATTTTGGAACGTTTAGGGTGTCCCCCCAAATTCCTCAAGATGATCATCTTGCTTCATGAGGGCCAGCACG
>JAWWES010000081.1:123346371-123378004 GCA_035583135.1 Lophotriccus pileatus | reverse complement strand
GCGCACACTGTGTGTCACCTAAAAAATCCACTGCGCAGGCTCGAAGGCCTTATCTGCATATGCGGGTAAGGACCTTCTCCGGCTCTTCGTTCACGAAGACGGGCCATATACGAATTAAGGGAATAATTTCCTGGAGTCAGAGCGAGTTTCTAAGCAAACAAACTAAGCACTCCTTATCTTATTTTTTTCTGATGATGCGATTATGATTCTTATGTGGGTAAGAAAAGGAGAATATGAACTTTTTCCATTTCCTTTTCTATGGTATTTTGAAATTAATGGCATTGTTTCTTTGATCACTCATTAGAAAGGCAATGGACATAGAAAAATCTGTGTAATATTATCTCTCACTTGTTACTTCTGTGTTATAGTGTAATATTACTTCTCCAGGTAAATCTGATTTGAAATCACTGAAGCAAGGGAGATTCCATCAAATAAATCATGTCACAATGTATTAGACCTCACTCTTCTCCATTAATAATAATGAGTTTCCATTTTTTTCATATGGTATTGCTCTTTTTGGAAATACCCTTATTACCACCCTGCCATCACCCTGAAAGTATTTATTCTAATTACATCAGTCCTCTTCTTGCATCTGTCTTTTAATTAAAGCTTTATTCCAGAATACAAACAAAGTAAAAATTTAAAATGAATTGTGATTATTGCCAAGGTTACTGCAGATAAATGTGCATTTAACAACTTTCTTGCTGAAAAGCTTCACAGCACAGTATGTGTTGCTTTCTGGTCACAAACTTACTACAAGTACCTACACCTTACTATTTCAGAAACACAAAACCTTTTCCAAAAGGACAACAGACACTTGAAAAACATCACCACTCACAACATTCATTGCCATTTTGTGAATCAGAGGTAAAGAAAGCTCATTCAAAGTTTTGGAAAATTTAACACTAAATGTATTTATTTTGACTGGTTTTTTTGTCAAAGTAGATGTTTCAATCTGGTAAGCATCCTTCATTCCATTTTAAAACCAGAAGATTCTTCTATAAAGTTCCATTGTTTTCTAAGAAGTAAAGGTGCAGGAAGACAAAAAAATTGAACTTCTGAGTATTAGAACCTTTGGAAATAATGAAGAAACAAAGTCATCTGGGCAAGAGAAAAATACTTGTATAAAATAAGCACATCCAGTTCCCAGAAACACTGAAATTAAAAACACATTACAAGACAGACATCAACCAAGCCTGAGTCTTTTCTCCCCTGAGACAGAATGGAGATGATATTTACCTCTGTTATCATAGAATCACTTACGTTGGAAAAGACCTTCCAGATCATTGAGTCCATCCATATAAAAAACAAAAACAAAACCAAAAGACCTGCAAGAAGACACAGACAGCTCAGGTGAGCTGGCCATATAGTTATGCAGAGCCAGCTTGGTTACCCTGCTGTGCACTGTTGCAAGGTGCTTCTCTGTACTTGTTTATCCCACATTTGTTCACACCCTTTGTAAAAATCACTTTACCTAGTTTTAAATTCAGAAGGAAATGGATGCCAGCTGTATATTTCTTCTGAAACAGTACATAAGGAGCTACATTACTTGTGTGAATTGATGCCATCTATCCCAGTGTGCAGGATTTTGAAATCCAAGCATCAGAAACCACCGAAATACAGTTTTCATGCTATTTATATTCCTTTTAAAAGAAGATACAATATGTATTGAATTCTACTCCATTACTTTGAAGGCAGTCAGTCTATGAAGTCTGCACTGGTGAACTGGTAAATTAGAAAATCAGAACACAACTTTTTTTCTCATACTCCTACTGCATTAAATGAACATGAGGATTGAAAAGCAAAACTAGCAAGAATGGCTGAAATAATGATATCCAGCACTGCCATACAAATTCTCAGGTGCTGAAGGACTTTATTTTTTTATTTTAAACTAAAAGCCTCATTATTTTATTTTTCTTTTTATGGTAAAATACAACTCACAAATACATGGAAGAAAAATGTAGCTTTTTTATCAAAATCATTTAAGGGAATTAGGAGCTGAAATTGACCTTAAAATCAGTAGCAAAGCAACTTAAATCCACATACCTCAGACAATTTTGAAATTTTTACTTAAAATTCCCATTCAGAAGGGACAAGAGAATGAATTACTAGACAGAAAAGTAATATGAAGTTTGAAAGTAATCTCTGCTATGTATATTTGCATATATTTCAAATAATATATTTAATGAGTTCCAGTCCAATATTGGGATTTCTGTGTGGTTTGGCCTCTTCAGACTCACATTAAAAGTACAGTGAAAAATTGAATATGATAAAAATTGAATAATGGAGTGATATATTATGAATTGAATAAAATAATATTTTAATACTTGAATAATCTAAATATGAATAAAATGGGCTATCACAGTGTTGATGCTCTTTCTGTGGGCAGAGTGAGAGGGATAGGTTGTTGCTAGTCTTCCTCTTATATGTTGCTGAGGAAGAACTCAGATATAATCTGCCAGGAACACAATGAAGTATCAATTTCTTCCAGCAGAAATAAATTAACAGTCTCTTGTTCAGTTAACACTACCAGAGCATATCTATCTAAGAGTGTCAGTTGATAATAACTGTCTTCTCTTCAATCCATACACAATCATGTTAAATTCATAAGTGCCAAATAGTATAACTATAGCTATAATATGAAGGGTTTTTTTTAAGTTGCTTGGACTTGTACTAAATTCCATGCAGTCTATGAGCATATACAAGCCTATACTTCAACTTTGTAAAGACCAGAATGGAGCAAATGGAAAGGACAGTATGTAGTCTTATTATAAAAATGGGATAGTTTGTTGAATAGAAATTCACATAGGAAAAAAAAAAGTTTAAAGTCTCTGCTTGATACAGGACCAGAATTTGAATGTATGCACTTAACTTCTTGCATGAATATCTTAATTGCTAACTATTTAGCTATTCTGATGCAGAGCTTTCACAGTCTCTGCTTGTATGTTTCCTCTTTGTATAAAAATACTTAAATAGTCATTATGCCAGACTGCAAAAATGATGCCTGCCTGGCAGCTAGGCCATTTGCCTTGTTGATGGATTCCAGCTGATGCACTAGGAAAATCTAACAATTTATCTGAAGTCTGACAGACTCTGTAGGAGGGACTGAAAGCACTTTCCCAGGATGTCCCTACAGCTAGAGCACTCTCCCAGGTGAGTCATTTTCTCACAATCCTTGTTTTCTTTTCAGAAGTGTCAGATGGAACATTTCTGAAGAAAAAAAAAAAATTGTTTCAATTTTGCAATGCAGAAAATAATAAAGCATTTTAAATTTTTTTTGTTATATAATTACAGATGTTTTATTTTCTGCATGCTGTTCAAAGAAAGCAAGCAGGCACTTGCACAGCCATGCCCAGAACCCTGGTATCCTAGCTTCCACCTGCAAGGACATATGGTGCAAATAAAAATAGGTGGGGAAGAAAAGAGAGAGACATTTGCTAGAAAAGATGTCTTCACAGGAAAGAGTTAATTTCAAACAGAACATTTGAAAAGTCTCAATGCATATTCTGAAAGAGAAAAGACCAAAAGACTAATCAAGTGCTTTGGTTGAAGTAAGATTTTAGAAACATGGAGCATTTTCCTGAATTATTGAATGTTTTCACAATCTGAAAAGCCTAGGTTTATAAAGGCTTTGCACATTATCTGCAGCAACAGCAACTTTATGCATGCATGAACTTAATGAACCAATCCATAAAAACAAAGAAGATTATTAATAAGACATTTGCTCAAGGCAGGCTAAATGAGTTGCTTCTGAGAACATCAGAGAGAGCTCTCTAATGATAGGCAGGGAAGCACAGCTGCTGATTTGTTTTTGTACAAAGATAGTGGTCAGTGGATTTATTGCTGGGTGACAAAAGAAGGATATTTGGTAAGACTTTGGGTATAAATATTAAAATACATATTTAATCTCTTCTCTTTTTACTTTTTTAAATGCTCTTTCTCCTCCTCTTTCCTTTTATTGTTCTTATCATTTTTCTTGGGTTTTGTTCCCTAGAATTAATTTTATTCACACTTTCTGAAATGTTTGAACTTAATTCTTAAGAACTACTGGACCAATGTAATCAGAAGTGAGCTTGGTATCATTTTCAAACTTAGTTATGATTTTGAGTCCCTTCTTTCCAATGTTGTACTTGGTTTTTACTGTGCTTATGGGGCCATTAGTCCTCCAGGTAAAGTGAAGTTACTTTCCTTAGAGATAAGCAGGAAAAGACCAAAATTTAATATTTGAGTCAAGGTGTTTCACAACCACCTTCTTCTATGAGCCACTGTTTCTTTGCAAGGGCTGGATGAGTGTGAACTTTTTGCTTTTGAAGCCTACCAACAGTTTTTCATGACTGGTCTGCACAGGTCTCATGTCACCAGTTAGATCTTAGGAGTGATTTGTCCTCTCTCTCTCAAAAGCTTAATCTTATAAAGCAGTAATCTTTCAGTACTGTACAACAAATCTTTTAGTGCAGCATAAGCAGATTATTAATTAGATGTGTCCCACATCTATATCTTGAAACAAAAATATTCTTCATTACATGTCAAAATTACTCATGTAAAATGTAAAATTTTACTACTCTCTAATTTTAATCCAACATGAAAAAAACACCCTCTCCGCCACCTTGCCTCACCCCCAAAAAAAATTATCAAATCCCTTACATACTTCGTCTGAAGTGAATATTTGGAAGGTGTTAGAGGAAAAGGCTTTTTATATGATGTTTGTGATAATGATGTTTACTTTATTTTCAGCATCTAAAAAGATATATGTGTCAAGGATAGACTCTTCCACAAACAGATGATTTCTAGAAGGCAAATCTAAACTGGAAAGAAAACTGACTAAATCCAAAACAAGAAATTAAGGTGGATACTTCATGCATATGTGTATAGAAAAGATTATGTTAAGAAGGAAAATCGTAATGAGTTCACACAAATGATATCCACAGGATCAGTATCCGATTAGAAACTCGAAGTTTCCTCTGGAATGTGCATTATTTCAGAACCTCATGTAAATATAAGCAAACAGCAGACTCATCTCAAGAGCTTAGTTGCATATATTGGAAATCTAAGCCTATTCTCCTTCATGATAAGCCTGATCTTCTAAATGTGAGTAAAATACAGAACATATATTGCCATGAAATGAAAATCTCTAACTGTTTCAAAACCAGATAATAAAATACTTCTGTTTTCAGCTGATAGAACTAGTTGAGCTTGAAAGAAATCGTAATAGCTATACTTCTGGACTGTTATGGGAGAAATTGTCCCTCAGCCTTTTGAGGCACTGAATGGAGCTCACTGATGAACCTCTGCAGTCTCTCTCCAGATGGGTTAAGCAGGTGGTTTCATGGCTGTTATTTATGTGTTTCTTTAAGACAATAACCTTCTATTTTTTTCACAATTCTTTATACCTCTGTTGTGTTTTTCATTATACTGAAGCCTGGCTTCTCAGAACAAGATCTGGCTCTGTACTTTACTGCTTCATCAGCCCAACAGCACACTCTCTGTGATACGATCCCACCTGTGATTTACATCACCAGCGCTAAAACTTAACAGCCCATGAAATTTATTGCATATTGTTTGATTCATTTGTATTGAGCCCTACAGAACACAAGCTAAATTGTAAATTTATCTCATATTGTTTTCAGAGTGAATGATTGGTCATAGTTCACATGCAGATCTGGAGCTGCAGTGAGAATTTTAACTGCTTCATAAAAGTTAATGTCAGAGGTTTTGTGATGACTGCACCCATCTTCTTTAATGGTCTTATTTATTTATTTTTCTAGAACAAGCTTGATGCAAGTCATTCTTTCTTACAAATTTTCTATAGACCTAATACATCAGTTTATTTTGAGACCCTTTCCTCTTCTTCTGTTAAGTAGCATGAGGAACTGACAATAAAACCAAAATATTTCCTTCCACTCAATATCATCAAATTTCATGCTTCATTTTTCTGTCCATTTTCCCATCTGTTGAAAACTGTATGCAATTCAGAGGTGTGTTTCTTGATGCATACTTTCTCTGTTTTTCTTATTTCAAATTGTTCAGGTCCAGACAAACTTAAAACTACCTCAGTCAAAATTCTGCAATATTCCTAGGAATGTGCTTGTATACATCAGGAAGGGTGGGCAAGAAAAGTGTGGATAAGAGCAATAAGAGTGAAAGTGTTGCAAAGAGAAGGTATTTAGGGTTACTAATGGAAACCTATGGTTGCTAAAGATATATATGTTTGATACTGAGATATTGGAGGACGGAGCTCTATTTGTTAATTACATGCATCCAGTAGTTAGCAAACATTAGTTCTTCCATCTCAACATAGATGGGTTTAACTGTTTCAGTCATTCTCAGCCTTTTGGACTAATTCAAAGAACAGAGCGGGGGAAAGAGTTAAAGATATTTGCATCAATGCAAACACCCTCCATCAGGCAATTACTGTTGCATTAACACTGGAAACCTGAAGAAAGGATCTGGCCTGAGGAGAAAGACTTAACTGAGCTGGGTTGAGCTTTTCCTCACCACAGATTCTTCACAGCCCTGGGAATGTCACTAAGGGCAAGACACACAAAGTCTGTTTTAATTCCTTAAAAGAGAATTCTGTGTAATTTTAGGTTCAAGCATAAGGAGCAGCTTGCTCAGTCACTTACAGCCCTTCTTCCTTCTCTGCTGCTACTAAATAGTAGAGGCTCCAAATCTCACTAGATCTGAAAGATCCTTAAGAAGTGATACTCCTTGAGAGATTTAGAAATAATATCTTAATAAATCTGTAGCAATTCATATGCAGAAAGAAGAGAAGGCTTGACGCTGCTCAAAGCCCAAGTGGTATCTCTTGGCTTTGTTCTCAGCACGCTGTAGGCTCCTGTACAGCTTAGACATGGCGCTGGTATTTTCATTCTAAAATCAAAGAATTATTATAGTCCATCTTCTTCATGATCAATTTTGTTAAATATAACTTAAATAAGGCATAGAAACTGAGGCTATAGAGGAGATTGATTAGAAATACTAATCATATACTGCCCAAAATCAAAAATATATTCGTCACGGACCTGGAAGAAAATCAAATAGAGTGGCTCTGTAAACAGTTGTTAGAATGTAGTTCAGATAGCTCAGAACATAATGATCACTAAGGTATTTTTCTACCGTGCTAAGTCCAAACTGGAAAGGCTGCCAATTATAATGTTTGTCAGAATGGTGCAGGAAGCAAGCTTAAAAGTAGGCAGAGCAGATTACTGCAAACTATTGCACATTTATAATACTTTCAGACAGGTAACATCTGATTTGTTACTGAAAAGAAAAACACATCTTCTTAAAGAAAGCGTGCAAAATATATGACTCTCCGTCTTCACATATCTGTTTGCACAAGGGTAGTTCTTGGCATGTGTTGAACCTTCTCTTTAAATTAAGTGGTGGATATCATTAAATTATCTACCAGCTTCCTTTTTTTATATTGATACAAAATCAGGATAAACAAGAGATTTCAATATTTTATTTTTAAAACAGTGACTTATTTACAGTTCTCAAAGCTTTTAATCCATTTGTTGCAGGAAGTGGGAGGACTGAGTAATACCAAAGCTATTTCTTTTCTGTGAGGTGTAATAGAATTTTAACTAGCCTCACTACTTCTCAGCACAAGACTAAAATATATGTGAAATCTATGTGATACATTTATTAGTTAAGTTAGCACTTGAAATAACATATCAGCTCTGAAGAGAACAATTCACCAACCATGATGAATATGCAGAAACTATTTAATCTTTGCATTCTGTACAAAATTTTTTGAAATTTTTATTCCTTAAACTTCACATACACTTTCTGTGAAGGATGGGAAAATGTTGCATCTTACAGGCATCAAGACTTGAAATGCATATTAAGCCTGTTTATAGCTTAATTTCCTACAGGTGGAGACTTTGAAAAATAATTAGACCAGAAAAAAAACTTCACTAAGTTTATATAATGCTTTCATTGTTATTTCCTCATAAGTAAGATTTTCAGCATTTAACAAGACTGGAATGTATTTGAAAAATAATACAATACTCATCAAAATTTCCTCTATAAAGTCACTTGACTACTTCAATATACCATTTCAGTCAATTCTTCATAATACGCGATTTATCATTTCAAGGACAAACAGTACTAGACAGATCATTCCAGATGAAAAACACTATTTTAATTTACAAATTAGGATCTTTCTGAATTACAAGAAATGGTCACCTACTGACATTTTATACAGAAAACCTAGATAATTATAATGTCTGTGGCATCATGTGAAATTCTCTTCAGTACCTTTTAAAATGTCTTTGAATGCTAAGATTAAAATAAAATGTTATAATTTTTGCAATACAATCTTTAAATTTTGATTATTTGGTACTAGATTAAACTACAGAGACTTAGCTATATTTTGACATTTCATTTGGGGTTTGCAGAGACTAAAGTCAGCAGGGTGCCATAAAGGAAAACATTTAATTTTAAATTATTTATGTCTAAGGGGATCATGTGTGTGTATGTGCATGTTCATGAAACAAGTGGATTGAAAAAACTGAATTACCAAATAAGGTTCCTCCCAGACTTCGTACACAATATTGATTTCTCAACCAAAATCAAAGTGGCAACTAATGCCTGCAGTATTATTCGGTGCAAATTACCATTATTATTTTATTTGAAGTAATTAAAGCAGATTAATATATTCAAAATAAACTCATTTACTTTTGTTACCATGGAAGAAAGATTTAAGACAAAGCAGCTAATAAATCAAATAATTGCAATAGTGTGCTATGTCTCATATGAAAACTGCGTTTTTATGTCTAACAGAAGGCAGAATCGTGTTAAATGGTTTTAAATGCTTCCTTTCTCAATTTCACTGTTGTGTGTTGTCTGAGCAGACAAAGAAGCATGAATGCGTGTGTATAATAAGGTGATTATAAATCTCTGTTTTGAAATACATACAATTCAAAATACCATTTATTTTCACTAAATTAGTTAGAAACACTGAGAAAATTCATGTGTACAAACACACAGCTCAGAGGTATGAAACATTCTACTGAGATAAAATGAAAACACTGGGGAAGCAGTAGACCTGCAATGCAAGGCAGTTTAAGACAAGAAGTATTTTACTGAAGAATCTTTTAAGAAAAGCAGCAGTACATACCTATACACTACAGTTTTCCAGAATAACAGAACCCTATGAACAAGAGGCATCTCTGTACACTAAATAAGACAAAAGAATTTTAGTGATTCCAGCAGCGGTGAAAGAAAGAGTACTCTTTGCTCTGTCTAGTAGGCAGAATGGAGGAGTCAGCTGAGACCATTTTAGAGAAGAAAAGATTCCATTTTATCTAAAGAGTTGTACCAGCCAAATATAAAAAGGTAACTTCAACCTTGGACCACTGTGAACACAACAATTTGCAGAAACACACTGTTTCCTGCTCCTGAAAACTACATAAGGAAAGATAAATAGCCAACCTTCTGCTTTAGTTTGGAGAAAGAAGTAATTAGGCATAAGTCTTTCTGAAGTACCTATAATGAAAAAAGATAGATAGATAGATAGACAGACAGACAGACAGACAGACAGATAGATAGATAAAGAGATAGACAGACAGACAGACATGTACATACATATGTATTTATACAGACAAAGAGACACCAAAGTTGCCTGGTTTTGACAATATATTGGTACCACTTACCTTTATAGCTAACTCAACATGCCTGATTGTATTTATGTTTGTCATTCGAATAACTGACAATGGAAACTGAGAAGAGAAGGCTTCAGGCAGACCTCAATGACTCCTTCCAGTACCTTAAGGGGACTTATAGAAAGGATGGAGAGGTACTTTTTATACAGGTAGAGACAGGACAAGGAACAACGGTTTTAAGTTAAAGGGGGAAGATTTTGTTTAGGTGATGTTAGGAAGACATTCTTTACTCAGAGGCTGGTGAGGCAATGCAATAGGCTGCCCAGAGAAGCAGTGAATGACCCATCCCTGGAAGTGTTCAAGGCCAGGTTGGATGAGGCCCTGAACAACCTGATCATGGCCTCCCTGTCCATGGAAGGCGAATTGTAACTAGATGATATTTAAGGTCCCTTCCAACCCAAGCCATTCTCTGATTCTACGAAATAAAAAAATCTAGTGTTTCTTTAAGGAGACATTCAAGAAGCTCAAACACTGCAGTTGTCATTTCTCTGCTTCCACAAAATTCCCAACATTTACAACCAGAAAGATATCATTTTTTCAGTCAGGCAGAGGATAAAATTACATGCAAGATGTACATTTTGTTTTTCTCTTTTTGTAAACATCTTTGCAATATACACGTAGTCATTAGCCATTTCTACGGAATAGATTAATTTTTTCTTTGCCAGAATACTTCAGGTTTTGTCCTCCTCAAAAGCTCAATCTATCCATTATGTGCTTTAAGCAATGTTGTAAGTCCATTCATTTTTTAAGTCAATACACACACACACACACACACACACACGCACACACACACACACATTTCATGCCTTGTTGGAGGTCTGCCACTGTTTGTTGTGTGCCTGCTTCTTAAAAACTATTTGGAAAGTGTTCATTCATTAAGAAATGTTATCTCTGGAAACAAATTCAAATTTTTCGAAGGTTGAGTTTTACATTAATGTCTATGGAACTTGCGGTTTTGTTTATTTAGAATAATTATCTTCATTTGAAACATCAGCTTCCAAAAATACTGTATTATTCATTCAAATTCTTCTGCATTTTAAATACCCTTCAAGCAGCCATGACCTAATATGGCCCTAATGAATACTTATATTCTCCAGACTGAATGTCCATTCTATGTCATGATGCAGTTTTGTACTTCATCCCCTTTGTTATTCAAACGAACTTCTGATAAGTGACAAACATGAGCCAGTATTTAGTTTTAATTAATTACATGGGGTAATCAGATATGGCCAAATGACTGTGTGGTGTCTTCAAAGCTTATGTATGTCTCTCTTCTTTTTTGCATTTCTCAGAGTTAAATATGCATAAAATACACAGAAGATAACTCAATTCGAACATACAGAATAGTTAATAAAGATGTCAGTAATGACCTGGTACAGAAAATGAGGCATTTATTATTCTACAGACATCCACATCTGTTGGCTTTTTTTAATTCTGAATGCATCATTCTGTAGCCAACTTAAAAGTTAATATAGCAAATTGACATAGATCTACTCTCATTTATTACATTTCAGTTAGTGAGAACAGATCTATAGGAATTCTTCACATAGCTGATTAGATTTGCCTTTGGCAACGTCTGTGGTGTGTATCTAGAACATTAAATGGAATCTTGCCATCCAACTTCGTTAACAGGACAGCAGTGCTTTATCTGATACATTTTCATGTTCACATTTCAGTTTCAGATTAGATTGAGTTCCTGTATAAATAGGTTTGGTTAAATTTAGTTTAGCAGAATTGTACCCAAAATAAGATCAGCTTTGAACATGGCTTGTTGTGTCATTTGAGGTTACATATTACCTTAAAGTCCCAGCACAATTTTCACAAAATAATCTTTGTAATGAACATTTCGAGATTTTAATTCTTGTTTGTAACAAATCCTCAACATTTGATCTAACTCTAAAGAGATGGGATTGCTGATGGATTGTTTGAAATTCCATGAGAGAAGACATTAGTCTCATGGCAATGAGCAGTATGAAATAATAATAACAAGATCTCTCAGTACCATTTGATTATACACCAATGGAAGTGCAAAGATCTGGAGAGAAGTGTCTTTACAACTCTGAACTATATGTGGGAATACAAAGAGACCTGATGAATGAAGGGATAATAGGAAAAGAAAATGAGGGAACTTGAAAAGAACTGAAAAATACATAGATGTGAAATACAGTAAAATCAATTAAAAAGATGTAACTCAAAGAAGAATAAGCTTTTCAGTGATAACATTCAAAGTTTAGCTGAGATGGAGGTGTCCTGAGCTGGATAGTGATAGACTTAGAATATATTTCTTTTATCTTAGCTGGTTCAAAAAAGTGTGTGGAATGTTTCATTTGGCTTCAAAGTGATAAAATGTCTCAGTAGAACGGCTTATAAAAGCAGCCTTGTAATTAATGAGAGCTGATATACCAAGCTACAGGATTATAGATTTACCTATTCCTGATCTCCTCTATTCTCTCTTACACCACAGAAAGAGAAAGGCATAAATAAGTCTCCACAAGTAGTACCTAAAGATGTCTTCTGGAAAGGCTGTGCATATTTAAGAGATAAGAAAATTCTTATTTGGGTATCTGATGCCACTTTAGCTTATATTATCATAGAATCACAGAATGTCTTGGATTGTAAGGGACCTTAAATATCACCTAGTTCCAACCCCCTGCTACGGGCACAGACACTTTCCACTAGAAGGTTGCTCCAAGCCCCATCCAGCCTGGCCTTGAATAATTCCAAAGACGGGGCACCAACAACTTTTCTGGCATCCTGTACCAGTGCCCCACTACTCTCACAGTAATTAATTTCTTCCTAATGTATAATCAAAACCTCCCCTCTCTCAGTTTAGATCTAAGATCTCAGTGAGGTCTTCAGCTTTTAAGACAGTATAATTTTAAGAGAAGTGTGCCCAATACAAGGAGATGGGCATGCAGGATATAGGATCTTTGGCCTATTGCTAGAGCTAGCCAGTACATTTGTACAAGAAGCAGGTAAAAACATCTCCTGTTTGTGAAAGCTACAGCTGGTTGTCACTTTGGGAATAATGGCTATCTCCTCACTGTGGAACTTTCATATCCTGTCATAGTTAACATTTATCACATATATATTTCCCAGAAGGAGTTGGGATTGGATGGAGACTTTACAACTGAGAATATATATAATGGAGCTCTCCTTTATAAAGCTTTCCTTTATAAACCAGTAAACTGGTTTACTCATTCAAATTAAGTACGTCTCATGATACGCTGTTTCAGTTTCATCTTTAATGAACAAATGTGCACATGGACAGCAAATATATCCTCCAGAGCTTATAACACTGTCTTTTTTGCCAGCAGTCTAAAATCACAGCATTAAAAGCTGTAAGCTACAAAGAAGAAATATTTTTCTCCTTTTTTCCCCTTCTCTTTTTAACAATGCATCTTAAGAGTTCTACTGCTGGAAAAAAATGATAGAGGAAGTTTGACTGCAGGTTGCCTTTGATAACAGCAAAGAGAATATTTTCATTGCCTAAAACTTTAAACTTGATACCAATATACTATTTAAACTGAAATTTAAAAAATAAAATATTTGAAACAAATAATAAATTATAGAATTCTTTGAATGTTTTGCATGAGGGAAAAGCGTGCTTGAAACTAACAGCAGTCCCTTCTCTGGAGCAAGGAAGAGTGAAAGGATCACATGAAATTAAATACTTCTGTACAATTCCTAGGTAAAGTACATTTTAAAAGCATTAGGATATGTACTGAGAAATGTATCTTCAAGGGTAAATCATTACAGATGGTTATTTCATGTCCAGAGACTATGTTGCTTCATAATAGATTTAAATAGTGGAGAGTTGTTTGTTTTTTTTTTATTTAGAGTGATCATGCATTAACCAAACAATGGAATACTTTTTAACTGAAAGCAAGTAAAAAACCACAATTATACCTAGACTAAATGTTCCAGTAGGATGTTAAATGCTTGATGTTGAGTAATTTAGCTACAGAACAAGATGTGTTGTTGGGGTTAGCTGTGGCATCCTTTTTCATTTCCTTGTAAGGCAAGCCTGTTATTTAAGGAAATAAATGGACAAAGGAACAGCGAGGTTATACAACTCAATTAATAGAGTCTTGCAGGTCCCTTGGCTCTTTGTGTTGCATGCTTTTAGCTTGCAGAATCTTGTACTTTGTAGGAAAGAGAGAACATTTATAATTGTAAGGCATGCTATGGGAAAAGACTGGTTTTGTTATTATTGAGTGTGTTTCTCTGTTGCTATGAATAGTTTTCTGAGACATAGCAACACCTTCTTGTTAGCTAAAAATACTGAAAAAAACCCTAACAAGCACCAAAAAAAAATGAAATTCTGAAGGCTATCACAATATCAGTAACAATCTTCAGGGTATTTGGTGTTGAAACTTGATCTTGACCAGTACGTTGACGGCTGGAACTTACCTTTACTCCATTGTTTTGATATTTGAATATCATCCAGATTTGTCTGTGCTTATCTCCAAAATTAAACTGGGATTCCAGTATGTCTTCTCATCATTCTTTTTGAAATTGAGAACTCAGATTATTGAAGACTGATACAATATTCCAAGATCACTGAGGAAAGCAGAATTAGACCTTATATTTCTGCTTGTTCAGACAATGTCCAGTCCTTAAATTCCTTCTTCTTTCTGCTATTGATCCAAATGAATAGACAAAAACACTTTTATGGGTATACTCATAGTATAAAATGAGACAGTTAGGTGATAAAAGCTCATCTGCACAATCACAAATGAGCACAAAGAGACAGTGGGGAGAGCCTAAACAATACCCTGCCCCAGCTACTTCCAGGCCCACCACAGGAGCCATCAACCCAGAAACAATCCATGTCAACAAGCCAGGAGAATGGGGCACAATGGCAGGTGAGAATCCTCAACAAGGAATGAATATCCTGCTGGGCCCTTTCAGGGCTTCCTCAAGAGATTCTGAGCCCCCGTCTATCAGATACCTGGGATGAAATATTAGATTGTCTCCGGTTGAGTGAGGCACAAGTGTTTTGCTGAGAATAAACCACAGCGAAGACCCAAAAGCTCCTCCCCCCAAGCAATTACAGATCCAAAATTAATGGACTCCGATCAAGGAATAGTGTGGGAAAGGAGACCAAAATTATATCCAGGTAAGAATAACAACCCTTTTATTAGAAAGGTCTATAAGTACTGGCAAAAAAAAAACACAACAAGAGAGTCCTAGTAAAACACCCGGATAATAATCCTCCACTTAGAGCAACCCCCCCCCCGTAGGACAAAAACGAACAAACCCAACAGTGAGAAGAAAATCAATTCAATCTGTACCCTTTTGGGGCAATTATAACCACAGTCAGCAGGAGGCGATGTTGAGCCGCTGGGAATGTCGAGCCTGCAGTTCTTAAAGTCAGTCAGCAGGGGGCACTGTTGGATCACCAAGGGTGTTGAGCCTGTAGTTGTTGAAATCTGTCAGCAGGGGGAGTTGTTGGATCACTGAGGGTGTAGAGGCTGTAGTTGTTGAAGTCTGTCAGCAGAGGGCGCTGTTGGATAGCTGAGGGTGTCGCACCTGCAGTTATTAGAATTAGCCAGCAGGGGGCGCCGTCGGGTTACCTGCAATCACCACGTGTTGATCTCGGCACACTGGGGCCGGCTGGAGCCAGCCGAACAACGAGGCTCCTCTCCCCTCACCAAAGGGAGGGAGAAGGGGAAAGGGAAACCCCACCCCTCAGTCAGCACACTCACTCCCCTCCGATGGTTTCAGCCGTGCAAGGGTGTCACCACGCCCTCGGTCCGCGAAAAATCCAACTGGAAACAGCTCCGAACACCACTGCCACTCAGGGAAGAGGCAGCAGCTCGAGATGCCCAGCAGCCCTTATTCCACAGGCAGCCGCAGTCTCCCTCCGGCAGTAATCCACCAGCAATCCAAAAAAAACCAGGGCATCAATCCAAAACGCCCGACAAACTCCAGCCACCACCACCAACACACTCCCCCGAGAGAGTGAAACTGTCCCCCGTCACCATCCAGGACACACCCCCCATTGCCCCAAAGCACCTCCCAGCTCTTTCTCCTGCTTTTCTAAGAGACAAAACACAAGCAATTAACATATCAATATTGTTGGCTGGACTGTTAAGATGGGTCATTAGATAGGAAAAAACTGGTTTGACTAGCTAGCTCCCCTCCTCCCCACAGGAGCAGGGGAAAAAGAAACCAATTTCCAACTTAACTTTAGAAGCACAAAGCAAACCATGACATAGATTCAAACCAGCAATGTTCACTTGCAGCCTACAAAGCCAACCAGATCATCAGCTGCATGAAAAGAAACACAAATACCACGTCAAGGGGGGTGATTCTGCCCTTCTACTCTGTCCTCATGAAACCCCAGCTGGAGTACCGAATCCAGCTCTGGGGTCCCCAACGCAGGAAAGACATTGACCTGTTAGACTAGGGCCAAGGGAAAGCCACAAAAATGATCAGAGGGATGGAATACCCTCTGACCAGAAAGACTGAAATAGTCAGAGAAGGATCCAGGGAGACCTTGTTGTGGCTTTTCAATACTAAAAGGAAGCTGTGGTGACTTGACCTTGCCCAGCTGACAGGTGCCTCACCAAGGCCACTCTATCATTCCACTCCTCAATCAGTCATGGGGAGAAAATATGACAAAAAGCCCGTAGGTCAAGATTAGGATAGAGAGATCACTCAACAATTACTGTCATGGTCAAAAAGACTCAACTTGGGAAAATTAATTTAATTTCTTGCCGATCAAATTAGAGTAGGATAAAAAATCCTAAAACACCTTCCCCTGAACTCTTCCTTCTCCATGGGTTCAATTTCACTCCAGATTTCTCTGGCTCCTCCCCACCAGGCAACACAGGGGGATAGAGAATGAGGTCAGTCTGTTCATCACTGCCCAATAGGTTGTGGATGCCTCATTCCTGGAAGTGTCAAGATCAGTTTGAATGGGGTTTTCAGCAACCTAATCTAGTGAAAGATGCCCCTGCCCAGAGCAGAAGAGCTAGTTTAGTTGATCTTTAGATGTCCATTCCAATTCAAACCATTCCATGGTTCTGTGTTTCTATGAATAAAAATTTCTGCAGTTGGAATGGAGTTTCCCAGGTAAAAAATAATTACACAAAACACTAGTAACAGATGTTGAAAGAATTCTTAGTCTCTTATTAGACAAACTTTTCAGTCTTAAAGTAAGGATTGACTCATGTCTCAGTCAAAGGAGACTTCCATATAGCCATACCAGATATTTAAAGCCACACAGTTTCTGAGTTTAGAAAATAAAACTATTATATCATGGAAATGGAAGACCTAAAAGCATATCGTGAGGTGGTGTCTCCAAATAAGTAAAGATTAGTCTCATGCCTGAAACTGAAATATTGAAATTATCAGTATTATTAACGAGGCAAAAATTAATGTCAATTATGGTCAGAATGACTTCCACAATCTTCATATAAACACTAAACAATACAGCAGAGAGTATTCCTTTTATGAGAAATCTTAGTCACATCTTTCTTCTTCAGTTATTCCAACACAGCTCCCCTGAGGTAGATGCATTTGTAGGAACGTAAATCAGGTGGGAATTATGGAATGACACAAATCAAAATATGCATCACCCTACTGAGATCACCATACTGAGATCATTCGAAATATATTAGAGAGCAGCATTAGCTAAGATTTTAATTTTTAAATTCCCTAACAGATTTAAATAGATAATATTTTGATCAATAATACCCTGTGCTAAATGGTTATATTTTCATATGAAGAGGGAAAGCATCTATGGCCACATGTTAAACAGTCTAAAGCACGAGTTTATATTGCAGTGAACTATACAAACCACAGTACAACTGCCACAGCACCATTAGCAAAGCAAACTGCAAAATGTTTGTGTCTTTAAAATTGTCAGATAATCTGGCAAGTCCAGACAATTTAAACAAAAACATTTAAACAAAAAAAAAGCAAGAACATTAGGCTTTAGTACTCACCCAGACAAACCAGACTTTGGGGAAATTCTCTACATAGCCCTGATACTGGACCCTGCAGGACTTAAGCCGAGCTTAACAAAAATAACTAAATATACAGTAAAAAATTCAAGGATTCATCTTGTGTTCTTATAAATTATTCATTACATATACAGTGAAGGCAGAAAAATAAAATGTTTTTTATGTATTACAATGAACAGCCTTGAATGACAAGCACAGCTGTATAGGGTTGCAGAGATGCTGAGGTAAATCAAGGCATCTTAATGTCGTAAAAATGTAGGTACATTTATAGTCTTGCTCAAAGTTTCGCTTTTCACAAGGTAAATTTTGTGAATCTTGTAAGATTATTTAATTTAAAATAATAGTTATTTGAGATAGGAGAAAAAAAAGAAGCCCTGTGTTAAATCGGGTAGTCAATACCAATGCCTGCACAAGATGGTTTTCTGTGATATATCCTTCAATGCTGGGATTCATATCCTTTCCCTGTAAAAATTGTTGCTCAGAATAATAGATCTTATATTTGAAAAATATTTCCTGGAATTCTTTTGACTATTTTCTTTCTGTTGTTTCTTTTTTTTGCTTTCTCATGTTGATGTCATAAGATTTAATTCATTATAAAGCTGTTTGTGTACAAAATACAGTGCTATTCCCTACTATCTGTCATGATGATTTTGATATCCTTTTTGTCAG
The DNA here is from genome assembly GCA_035583135.1 of Lophotriccus pileatus. Classification (NCBI taxonomy): domain Eukaryota; kingdom Metazoa; phylum Chordata; class Aves; order Passeriformes; family Tyrannidae; genus Lophotriccus; species Lophotriccus pileatus. The sequence continues at coordinate 123,359,694 of JAWWES010000081.1, read as the reverse complement.
CCTGAATAATCCCTTGCATATTTTCATGTCTATCCTGTTCAAGTACTTGAAGACTGTTACTTTATCCTGCTAAGTTATCGGGCCAAGTTGTCAGCATTCTCCTTGAACAAATCCCTCTAAATCAATCAGTCTACCTCTCTATGTTCTTTCCAGCTCCCAACCTTTGTTAGGCATCTGAGAGCACAGAGTAGGAATTCAAAGGTTCGCTTTTATACATACTTGAAAACATGTTCCATTTTTATATTCAATCTTTATTCAACCATGAATTTCAGACTTAACAACAAATCTGTCTTTAACTGTCAAATCGCATTATAATTCAGGTGAGAAGAAAGACTCACAATGACTCTGTGGTGATCTGTGACTTCATGTTTTAATTGCTGTTGATCTTACCAAACTATGCAAGTGATGTTTACCAATCTGCTCTTTCCTTTAAGCTGAGATGCTAAGGAAAACACAGAATTCCAAAAAACACAAAAACAGAGGGTTTATGTTTCCTTTCCAAGGATATTATCTGCTTCAGCTACCCACTAAAAGCAAAGGTTCATTCTTTTTCTGTTTCTTTTGGTAAAAGTGATGAGCTAATGTACTAGGTGATTTCACTGGGCATGTGTCAAGTTACACCAGCGAAGGATGTTTCCTTATTGCTACTGACACAGCCCCTTGACAAACGTCAAAGGAAGAGCTCTCACACTATTGCCAAAATGCATTCATAACTGAATGACCATTATGTGGGCCCTGTAAGAGAAAGAAAAAGTAATTTAGTTTAGAGAATGAACGTCAAGAGAGCAAGTGCATCCCTTCTGGGTTTGCACCATGAGGTGGTTCAAACACCTTGTCATTTAATACTAGAAGAGTCAGACTCACGAACTTTAGAATCTCTTCACTTTGGAAGAGGGATGTTGAAAGGAGATGGATCCATCACCAACAGGTGCTTAGAGCAGGACTTTGCCTTGCATATTTCCTTGTGAACAAAATTAACTCCTCACTAATTTTTGTGACTTAAGCAGCAAGTCACCTTAGCAGAGGAAGAAGACTGGAAGTACATGGTCAGAAAATCTGAGATGAAACATTTGCCCAAATACAGCCATGCAGTGTCATTTGAGCTGCCCTAGGGCAAAAAACCTGGCCAGGTTTTGCCAGTCCAGGAGGCACTGCTCCCACCAAGTCCTGTATAATATGTATGAGCTTTGTTTGGATGCCTCAGATACCACGCAGAATTTTAAATGTCACTAGATGACAATGTGTAGGCAATTGAATCATCAAAGTGATGGAAAACAGAGCTGCAAATGAGCTTGAAGCCTGAAAATATTAATGTTTCATAGAGGAATGTACATTGTATTCATTTAGGCAAAAATGTTCCTATTGGAGACAATGGCAATGTTTCCATTGATTAAACCCGGGGAAAATCTTGCCCTAAGTTGGGCTATGAATATTTAATCAAGCAAATTGAACCTCAGTGAACACCTTTGTGACCTGCCATCCATTCAGGAAAGATCTTCAGCTAAGGATAGCTTCCATTTTCTGTGAACTAGCAAAAGGAGGCTGGTTTCCCACCAAATCTATTTATTTTTATTGCCTTTTTCGTTCTCTTCAGCTCATGTCATTTCCTACTCTTACCCTTTTCATCAGTTTTACTGGCCCTTAAGCTAAAAGTACATACTGTGGATGTTCTACCTCATTTTCCCTTAGTTGCCTGCCAGGAAAATGGCAAAAAAAACTTTATAAACTTCCCAATTTTAAACTTAGTTCCAGTTAAGAAAAACCTAGTATTTGGGAGCAATAGTCTTCTGGATTCCCTGTTATTTCCCTCACCTCTGTTATGGTGTATCTGGTGAATCTGATGAATTAAAAATTCAGAAATAGTAGGAACAGTAATAACAAAAATAATAACAATTAATAACATAGTAATAGCAGTAGTAGTAACGCTAATGAAGTTTAGTCTTTTTTTTTGGAAAGCTGAAAAGTAAATTTGGACACTATTTGGAGGAAGCAAAAGATGGTGAACAAAGTGAAGGGGAAAAATTATTGTCTTCCTTTTTAAGGACTGCAGTGGAACAAATTAGAAACAATTTGAAAATACAGAGATTGTTTCAGTGGCTAACACTGATAAATGAGACTCAGAGTCAAATCCAATCAAAGACGACTACCAGTGTTCAAATTAGGGTTGTGCTGACCTTTATTTTGATGTGTTATGCTCTGCTGACTTTGTGGAGGAAGGGCATTTCAGACAGAATTTTCAGCTGGTTCACTGATTCATATTTGTTTACTGGGATGATATATTACTGGCTATATAAATTGTTTAGTGCCACAAGTATGATTATTAGCAGCAGGAACAAGAAGGTGACCACACATGAATTGGCTGATCATTATTTATCTTGAAGCAAAATAAAGTGCTAGACAATTCATTTCACTTTTTACTTAGACCATCCTTATTTTGACCTGTGTCTCCTGTTATTCTGAAGACACAAAGCAGAGAGAATATTTGTTTTTCATAGAACAAAGTTATTGTTCATGCCTCAGACAAAAATGACAGCATATAGCATTAGGAGCAATGCCATTAAGTCTGATGGAACTGGCAGTACTCACCCTGTTTTGAACGTGCATCAGCTGCCAGTGCCTGGCAGTGGGTATTCAGTGGGTTACTTTGTTATCATTACTCAAATTTGCCTTAGTCACTTTCCGATCTCTTGTTATTAGAAACTCATTCTGTAAATTTTTCTTAACCTTCTTAAAACATAGCACAGAAACTTTGTCTAAAACTCCAGAAGCAAATCAAACCCAAATCTTTTTGTGTTACAGTTTGGCTAATGGTATCACAGAGGACAAAGTTACGGGGGATCAGAAAAGGAAAAGAGATATAAACTTGACAGAAATCTTTAATCCTTTATGTGCAGTACCATTCCTAAACGGATTTAAACCACAGAATTACGATTCTTTTGGCTTTGAGCTTTTTTTTTTTTTTTTTTTTTTTTTTTTTTTTTTTTTTTAGGGGGCTATACTTAGGATATTCAAAGTCTGTGATATGAATCAAACACTAAAGATCCTATTTCAAAGCTAGGAGATACATACACTGCAGCAGGATTATTTGTGATCAGCCTATAAAATATCTATCCCCAAATGCAGTAACTCTAACAAAAGTATTTGTAGTCTGGTCATGGATATTGCCTCAATGTAAAACTAATGTTCAAAGAGTAAATTACACTCTGTAAATTGCTTAGCCACTTTCACTCTGTAACCAGTGTCACACAGATTTTTAAAGAGCTGGTTCAACTGACCTATTCTTCTATTAGCTGACAACAATTTTATGATAAGAAAATTCCCTTCTCAAGAGTGCCTTCACCTTTCCTATCTTTCCTGTCTTTTTTCTGTTGTTTTTTCTTTTAGCAAAAGGATGTTTTAAAAATAATAAGCAGATAAAGCTATTTTCCTTGTTTCCTTATTGTCCAGGAAGACATTTTAATTTGATCAACTGTTTATGCCAGCAGCCTAGTTTCAGATATGAAAGCTCATACAAGCAAATTAAATTAGAGCATCTAACCCAACAGCCTGAGCTGCAAGCAGCATTCCATCCCAACCAATTCTCATCCTACATCACAAACAAACAGAGCAATACAGAAGCAGCAAGTTTTCTAAAGAGGAAAAGGCCATCTGTAGAAATATAAATATGGAGCACATATATTTTCAGATTGTCTGCATTTTCTTACCTCATCATACCATAAATGTACCTCATTCTTTCTCTTGTAGAAGATACATGGCAGGAAATGCAATTAAAAAAAAAAAAAAAAAAACAACAAAAAAAAAGAAAATGCTTTGTCTCCCTCTCTAGAAAGAAATACTAAAGCTTCCTTGTAGATAAAATTTTAGTATAAAGTAGTAAGATAGAAAAAAAGATTAAAAGTCTGTCATTTTTCATTAACATTTTACATAATATTTTAATACATTACTTAGAGAACTGCAGATAAGAGACAATTGTAGTTTAAAGCAAAGACTATACAGGTCATCAGTCCTGAATTTCATTTTGCTTTATTTTTTTTCCCACAAATCTATTTATTTTTGGAATTAGCATTGGAAAATTAAACCCAGAGTAGCTTCTCCTATTCCTCGCTATCTTAGCCTGCAACACAGGACATTCCTTTCATGCACAATATTAAGATGGTCCTACTTAATCTGTAGGTCAGGTCTTTAATCGTGTTTTAAAAGGCTCTTTGCTGTATTTGCATAATGCAGATTGCTAAGCCATAGCTAATGTAGCAGGCTGAGTTAGAGACCCCAGGGGTTTTTTGGATCCCAAACTTTTCTCATTTTTGCCCTCTGTGCAGTTTTAAAAATACACTCGTTTACAACTGCTTTTTAAAGAAAAATGAAACTTGCAAACCTGACAAAATAACTACATTTTGATGCTTTTACTTTTAAATAATATATTCCTAGTGCATTTTTGTACATTTTGATGTCGAAGGAATCAATTTTCTACAGGGATGGCAATACCTTTCAATAAGAAATGAAACCTCTACATCTTTTTGCTCAGCAGTTGCTTCATACTAGTTTATTTTGCACAGTTTACTGTGACAGTCAATGTTCTCTTGACCATCACTGCTACAAGTATGTACAGTTCATAATACAATACAAATTAACCTTACAGCATTACCACCACACAGAAAAACAAATCAAAAAATCATCCTACTCATTTTGCCTTAAAAGCCCTGTCTCACTGTTTGCTCCAGCAGAGCTGGAAGGCATGAGGCTTTCTTTTTCTTTTGAAACCTTCTCCATAGGGGACAATGCAGACTGGCTTATGGCTTGCTGCTGGACAGATGGAAGAACAGCACCACAGGCAAGAAGGTTGCAGTCCCTAATCTAAATCCAGATCCTAATTTCAGAGATGAAGCGGTGGGGGAGGATGGCGGAGAGGGGGAAGTGGGGAAACAAATTAAACACTCAGATTTGAAGAAGCATCCTCAGGCTGAGAGGAAGTCAAGCTATGCGCCCTCCTTTCCCTGCTCCTATTATGGAAAAGGCAAGTAGTGGCATCACCACGTGACACTGGTTGCTCTTAAACATGTGCTCAGCACCAAGCAGGGCTTCCTCCCTGCAGTGGATGGCAAGTTACCTTGATGCTCCGTGTCAGAGTTTGAGGTTCACCCCCCAGGATAACTATTTCCCCCAAGCAGCTGCTGTAATTGTCAGCACTTGGAGGAGCTCAGACCATCCCATGATGAGCACAGGGCACACAGGCTCCTTGCCTGGGATTCTGGATTGCAGTGTGACAGCCGTGTAAAACCGGGGATCATTTCTGCAGCTCTCAAAGTGTTTTCTGAGCTACAGTCTTAATGTCCCTAGTTCCCATTTCCTCACTGCAAAATTGAAAGCATAATTTCCAGTGTATTTGTATTACTTCCAGCAGCACTTAGGAAAAGAAAGAGATAGTTCTTCAAGGTGAGCTGTTGTGATAGCATTTATAAGGAAACAATTACTCTTTTATTTGTTTTTGGGGGGTCTAGCTGTAACATATGGCAAAATTCTATAAAATAATTCCACTGCTACTGCCCATGAAATTAAATGTTTATGATGTTACCTGGGAAAAGATGAAATACAAAATGAAAGACAATAATACTTAAAAAAAACAGTGATTATATTAAATCCTGCATTTCAGTGACTGGTTTTGAGCATGCAGGGAGTCGTTGCAAGCACAGCTCAAGGGAACTTTGTCAGCCTGCATTTCAAATGATGTAATTGTTCTCTTGAACACAGGCAATAAGAATTCAGGTCACCCTTCTGGCCCTGAGACAGCTAATGTAGAGTTTGGCTCACAGTCAGACCAAGCAAGGAGCTATAAGAATTTGCTGCCTCCATCTGCCCACTGATCCTTTTGTCAGATATCACTGATAAAGCTCCCATTGCAGAGCTGGCTGAATAACCTCCTATTCAACTCTGACTTGCCACAATCATAACTTTATGTATTTATAGAGCCCATCAAGCAGTTCAGTTTCTTTGTAAGCATCTCTAAGTTTAGCACAGGGAGGGAAGGACCTTGATTCACAGAAGTGATTCCGTGATGGAGTTAGCTGAGACAGTTGAAGAGATTACTTCCTCCCAAGATGGGGACAGCAAAAACTGAAGTCCAGTAGAGATTATAAATCCAACCTACTTCTCTATACCATGTGGTATTTAGCCTAAAATATTTCAAATTAGCAAAATGAGCCAAAGGATTAAATAGTTCACTGAAAGTCTGGCCCCTGGAATACCAGCAACTCTTCCATCTAAAAGATTTCTTTTTTTAATACAGTTTGTCACTGATTTACCCCAAATATATAAACTGCCTTAGGACCCTATCAATGGTCCATGTGCACTATGAAACCTATACATCTTCTTGCTTGAATGTTTACGGAGAACTAGTCACAGAATCACAGAACAGTTTAGGTTGGAAAAGACCTCTAAGGTCATCAAATCCAACTGTTAACACAACACTGCCAAGTCTGTCACTAAACTATGTCACTAAGGTCACATATAAACATCTTTTATATAGCTCCAGAGATGGTGACTCAACGTTTTCCCTGGACAGCCTGTTTCAATTCTTGATAGTCAGGTTATTTCAAAATTCCCAAGTACTGAGCTCTTTGTGACAGAACTCATCTGGTACTGAAGCAAACACATAATAACTGTGGTGTTTAGAAAAGACACTTACAGTAGTATGCACAAATTGGCCTGCATATGGGCAACATTCATATGTGGAACTTCATGTGTCTAGATGCAAGAGGCCTGTGAACTTCGCCGTGAATGCAGTTTCTCCGTGTAGCTATGCTCCGTTAGCTGTGATAATTGCCTCTGATTAATCAAAGCTAACACACCAAGGTGCTTTATAGAAAAACAATTTCTATCAATTAGGTACCTCTGCAAATTGCACTCCAGGGTCCACACTCAGCTGAAGTAGTTTGAGAGCCATCTAATTCAAGGGATTCTGTCAAAGCTCAGTGTTCTTCAGTAGATTGATCTTTCAGGGTTTCTCTTCGCCTTGGTTCTTATTACTTATCCTATTCAAGCTCTCCTTTTCCAAATTTTTATTAAGTTATTTTCAAGCTATCAGCAGATTCCATAGGAGCTTTTGAGTGAAACCAGCCAGAAAATTATTTACTTTAGTGTCCTCCTTTTCTCATTTCTAGGAATACACAGGAACAAAGAAACATCTCCCTTTGGTACAAGAATGCCATAATTCAAAATGCATACATACTGCCTGGAAAAATGTGAATATGCTATATTATGCACAGACCATAAGCCATTTACTTAAATTGTTGTGGTCATAGGGAATAAATAATTATTAATAATTTCTGCCATTCTAACAAACTGAATGCCATCTGAAAAACAATAGGCATATCATCTGAGACCTGCAGTATCTAATTCTCAGCTGTGAGGCAACGTGAATGCATGGAAGCCAAAAACACAGAGGAGGGAAGATGCATCATAGTAGAAAACATGTGAGTGTGTCTAGTGTTGACCATGTCTGATACTTTTTCTAATACCATGTCTTTTCATCAAATATAAAAGAGATTCCTGCCATGTAGGACCCTACTCCTCCAGTAAAACTTAGGTCATAGAATATTTGTAGTCCTATCAATTATCACTGCCAAAATAATTCTTTTTTACCGTGGATGATTATCCACCATATTAGGGAAAATGTGCTCAGCAAGAGAAGTGATGTGTGGTCACATAAAATCTCAAAATAGCTGAAGACAACACTATAAATGCAGTACAAATATACCATCAGAAGACCTTTTGAAGGTGGAAACAGACTGCGGCTGAGGACCGAGATAATTATTATGTTATTGTAATTTAAAAAAACTTGTGAGTTTAAAAGCAGGTGACAGGTATGAAAATTTTTACTCAAATATGCTTAGAATACTGCTTTCTTGGATAAAACATGGATTAGATATAGCAGAAATCTTCAATCTCTTTTGAGAGAACTATTTTACTAGTCAAAATAATGTAAAAAATGCTAAAGGAATTTGAAATCTATGCTTGTGTGCATATGCTTGACTATCTGTAAAGATATGGTTGTTTTTCATGTTTTTATAGAGCTCCATGATTCAAGTAACAATCTTCACTTTCAGGTTGATAAATCAGAAAACTGTTTTCCCAAAGTGTTCACATTTCACTCTTCAAACACCTTTTCATCTTCCAAACACTTTGTCATTGAGACTACACAAGTATTTGTGTTTCTATGTGCAAGGAAGTGTAATCTTGTACAGTACCAATGCACAAGAAAAGAGAAGAAGAGAAATGTAGCTGAAAAGAAAGTACAGCAGTTTTCCTGGTAAATTTTACTTCAAAATATTGAATGTTTGCTAAGAAAATACAAAACTTGAGGAAATATCATACCATCAAAAATAATTTTAAAAAGAAATTAAAATTGCACAAGTTATTGTGTATTTTGCTGCCTTGGAAGAAGGGGTAGATCAGAAGAACGGAGAAGCTGAATGGACCCAGAATGTCATCTGACAAGGGTTATTTCTGATAAGTAGCTGGTTGTACAGATCTTAAGAATGAGAAGTTGAGGCTTCTTTCTCTTGATTTTGTACCCAATATCAAACTGCAAGGAAACAGCAGTTCAAGGCTTGCCCAGCTGTGTCAATAGGAAAGTCTACTTAAAGCAATAGATCCTGGAGGTAAACGTGAGCATCTTTGTGGATTGACTTCTCTTCACAAGACAAAGTATATCCATGGGTTCAGCTCAGCATCTCAACTTGTGTGCGGAGTTTTTTGTTCTGAATTTCTAAAGTAGATACCCTCTGGAAAATACCTGCAGATGAGTGGAGGAGGCACCTACCTGTCTGTGTTAGTTGAATAAGGACCTTAAATTCTTAAATACATGATGCCAAAGGAGTTAGTGCCTCATCTGGGTCTTCCTGACTGGAAAGAGTGAGATTAGCTCAGTTGGTTAGAACATGGTGCTAATAATGCCAAAGTTTGGGTTTGATCCCCATAGAAACCATTCACTTAAGAGCTGGATTTGATGATCTTTGTGGGTCCCTTCCAACTCAGAATACTCTATGAAGTAAATAAGATGTGGCATCCCATCCTGTGGGATGTTGCAGGTCATGATGGGTTCCTTGTCACCTTTCTTTTTTGATGTCATAGAAATCAGAGTGAGCTAGGTATCTCAAAAAGGATAAATATCTGGGTACATATGAGGGAATACCTGAAATTCAGCTTTAGTTTCATTGGGATCTCTTGGAATTAATTATAGTTCCTGGACTGATGTCTTGAACGGTGGAGTTCATGTCCTGACTTCCTGTTCCTCCCTTGGGTAACATATAAACCAAGTCAACAGATCAGACAGATTTATGAAGAAAATATATTAAGTAATCATTTATGTAAGCTTAAATCTTATGCTAGAAAGACCAGATCTAAGGCTTTGATACTGTCATATATATTGTATAAACAAATGGTGTTATAAAATTTTGATTGAATTTTTCAGCTCTCTGAAAATTTTTAAAAACCGTAAGGGCCTTCATTTTGGTAATCTGTCAGTCTTTCCAGCAAAACTTTTTATTTCTGTTGCCAAAGCAAGCAATAACATAACTCAAACATGAAAACCCAACTAAGCAGTTTTATTACAATTTTTTGTTGTTTTTAAAGGAAAAGAGTTTAGCTGTATTAAAGATTTAAAAGGAGATAACAATGTTAAATTCTGCAGATCTGCATACAATTATCCTGCTGCAGTGAGATAACCAAAATTTAATCATGTGGAAAGAGTTAAAGGACTGTTTTATGAAGTACTAATACCTAGGAAGTTTGGGAATAGGAAAGCAGAAGCAATTTCTCTAATCTCCATTCTGTTGGTTTTCTGGGGGGGGGGTGTGTGCTTTACGGTTGCTTTCATTTTGTGTCAGTAACCTGTCCTTGTAGAGTCCATTTTGATGATTATTATTCAGTGCTTGCAAAAGGATGTGCTTTCTTGTTTTTACAGTTTTTTGTGTATGTTCTTGTACTGCATGCCCTCTACACTATTATTGATGCTGAGCTGATTTACCTGCTCAGATTAACATTGCACATAGTGTTTGAGATGCCAAACATTTAATTACATCCCTACTCAGATGCTTCTCTTTATGGAGCAGCAGAAGCTATAAAGCATCTATTTTTCCAGTGTGGATTCTGACAGCAGTAAACCGTTGCTTATGATACGCTGTGATAGCTATTTCAAAATGTCAGAAATCATTCCAGAGCCAGGATGGCACTTTTAAGTCAAGTCCACTATGGGTTCTGTTCCAGGAAACAGTGACTCTCACGCTCAGTTCCTTTGTTTTTATTCCATTTGCTGCTAAGTAAATAGTATTTGATTTTGTCAAGTATATTTTTTTGTTCAATTAGCTTTTGTTCAAATAGTGAGGTTAAATATTTTTATTACGTAATAAATATATTAAGTATTTTTTATATAATTGAAGTAGTTTATGTAGGAGACTAAAGGAAGGAGATGACTCTTCATGTTCTCACATTCCTCTGTTTATAGGTTATGAGGCATTCAAGTTCTGGGTCACTGTGAAATCTGAAGAGCCCTTGTGAAGCTGATGTTGTCTTTTGATTTCCTATCTCATTTGGTTCTTGCCCAACTCTCAATCTCACCTTTTTTGTGTGTGCATGCATGTGTGTGATTGAAGGACAGTTCTCATCTTCACTCACCTCACAAATAAATTTCTTTCGTGGCAAGTATTACCCTTCTACTCTAGGTTTTATTTCAGTAAAATTGCCCAAGTCAGTGAGAAAGTAGCTAATCAATATATAAACTATTTTTCATATGAAAGAAATCAGCTTTGACAATGTTTTTAAAGTGATGGTTGTTGAGAATTGTTTTAATTAACTTATCCATATCTGTAATTTTGAATATCACAGAATCACAGAACATTCTGAGTTTGAAAGGACCCCCTAAGATCATCAAATTCCACCTCCTGGCCCTGCACAGGACAGCCCAAGAATAACACCATATACCTGAGAGTATTGTCCTAATGCTTCTTGAGCTCTTTCAGGCTTGGTGTTGTGACCATTTCCCTAGGGACTCTGTTCCAGTGCCCAACCATCCCCTGGGAGAACAACCTTTTTCTAATATCCAACCTAAACCTCCCCTTACACAACTTCAGGCCATTCCCTTGGGGGGGTCTTCAGAAAAAAACCAAACCCCCCTATTTTTAATCTAAAAAAAATTAATAAAATAAATAAAACTGAGGTACCTTCTGCTTTATAAAGAATTTAGACTTCTTTTCTGATTCATAAAGACCACACATTAAGTCATAGGTATAGCAGGGGAAATTAAATACCTTTTACATGAATTTATTTTTTGTGGTATTTTTGACAATATATTTTCTGATGCTGACACAAACCAGCAAGAATTAATAAGAATGAGGTTCCCATGAGTAAAAGATTTCTTCCCTTTCAGTTTTGTCAGGAAGAAAATATAAGTAATTGCTCCTGAACTAAATGAGAAATTCCATGTTCCTATCAGATAGACATTACAGAGGCAAGGTCACGTTGCCTTTCAAAGTCTAAAATGGTTGCAACAATTACTTAATTTTTTCAACTAAATTTAGTAATCTTTCCTCCTATACTCCACATATTACTTCTAAGCATTCACAGAATCAATTTTTATTTCCATATTGTAAAATCCACATTGTCTAGCACGTGGTTTGTCTATTGCTTCTGTGTGGATTGCTAGCAATATATCTGTATCATATTTCTCCAGACTTAATATGCCTGAAAGTCTGCATAATAATATGCCCCTTACTACTCTTTTAAATGCCTGAATCTTAGAAATAAACAGCCTCCAAAGAGACTATGCATGCCTCTCTGTATTTTGTGATATGCAGCACCCAGCCTAGGACTGTGGCATGCAGCACTAATAAATTCAGGGACAAACTGTACATTTCCTGGGGTATCATCAGCTACAAAATCATTCTGGAGCGTATCACTTTAATAGGAAAATGTATAATTCAACCAGCACGCACATGTAGGAGCTAACCTTTGCCATGGGAAAGCATTCAACAGCACCATTTCCACAAAGTTTTCACATTCTTCTGTCTCCAAAAGACTTTTACCTGCTTCATGTGGTGTACAAAAAGATTATTTTTTCTTTACCTTCCAGGCAGAGCAGCAGGGTATGCAGAAAACCTTTGTCAACTCACTCCTGGCATCTGAAATGAAAATGATAGGTTTTTTACAACCCATTTACCAAAGAAGGAGTAATGACAGAGAAAAAAAAAAAAAAAAGAAACGTTGATGCACACCTCACATCAGGAAAAAATATGTTATTGCCAGAGCAAAAACATAGAAAATAAAGAACAATCAGATTTATAAGATCACAGCAAAGCAGTAGAAATCGGGCAACCATTCTGGAAGAAATTGTAATAAAGGGAGGATAAAACAAGACAAATTGAAAGGCTAGTGGCTGTAAGCAAATGTTTTCATAGGTTTAAACACATAAAGGAATTAATATTCTCCAATTTTTCTTATATGTGTCTGCAGTTGTAAACTCACAGGAGACAGCAAGGGAAAATATAAGAAATGTCCTGGATACATGGGGTGATATAACAGTGAGAGATTTTCAGTGTAGTCAGATTTTGCTGAACTAAGACACTCAGATCATAGATTATTTGAAAAAAAACCTTCTCACAAGTCCTTCTTTAATTGCTTCCACTTGAAGAGCTGTCCTTAATATTCTGCCTCCTTGCCGTGGTTTTGCTGCAATGCCATTTTCCCACCACCCGTAGAGCCTAAAGTCAGACTGTTGCATTCCAACACTAGATTTCAAGATTCCCAATCTCATTACTAACTTCTTCAGCATCTTCCTCTCTCTTCCCGTTCCCAGGAATCTGACATGGAAAGAATATTTCTATGCAACAGCTGTCACTGGAAAGGGAATGCTGTCTTCCCACCATTACTAATGGCCACATCCCCATGTCTTCAATATTTTCTAACTCCACTGAAATCTATATCCAAATTCCAAACCCCAAGTACTTTCAACTTAGTTCTCCTTCCATTTGTTCCTTTACGAACCATGCCACTCTGCCCTTCAATATAATATGTACACTGCAGAATAAAACGCAAGTGAGGTCATCTCTGTTCTCAGGTGAGGCCAGGCAAGATTCTTTGCAGCTCATCAGATGCTATGTGTGTGTTGCTCTGCCTGAGCTACAGCTAGGCAAAGCTTGTCTCATCTTACCCATCTTTACTCTCTGATACTTGAAAAACTGGTGGTGTTTAGCAAGTCCTATATGCACTAAGTATGACCTCATTTAGTAAAACTGAACTGCTGCACTTTCTAATATTTATCAATGTGCTTTT
>JAWWES010000081.1:123331697-123346271 GCA_035583135.1 Lophotriccus pileatus | reverse complement strand
TGAGGCCAGGCAAGATTCTTTGCAGCTCATCAGATGCTATGTGTGTGTTGCTCTGCCTGAGCTACAGCTAGGCAAAGTTTGTCTCATCTTACCCATCTTTACTCTCTGATACTTGAAAAACTGGTGGTGTTTAGCAAGGACATCTTGCAGGTAAGTAATAGCACTGGGATGGGAAGAAGTCCTAGGATGTGTCCTATATGCACTAAGTATGACCTCATTTAGTAAAACTGAACTGCTGCACTTTCTAATATTTATCAATGTGCTTTTAGTTTCAGTCATCTGTCAGTTCCAACTTTGACATAGCAAGTATGAAAAAGATTAATTTTTTCCAGGAATTTGGCATGTTTTCATTGTATCTCATCTGGAGAACAACTCCATGACTTCAGGAATGTCAAATGAAGTTAGTGAACTCTCATCCATTCCTTTTCTTGTTGAATATTTGTCTTTAGGTATGACCTAAATTCCAGTAATATACTTAGAAACTGTTAGAGTTGCTTCCATGGATTTCCATTTCTCTTGAAAGTATCTGCCTAAAAAGCAAGAAACTAATGTAACCATTGCTTAGGCTTATTCTGTAGCCAACCAAAATATCTAACATGAATAGATAGTGGTTCATTAATACTGCCACCAAACTCAAGTTTGACTCCATATTTCAATTTTCCCACCTCTCTCCCTTAGTCTAGGGACAACGAATCATTTTACTTAATTTTGACTTAGTCAAGATTGCAGCACTTAACCCATGTCCACCTGTGTCACAATTTTTAGCTAAACGTACTACAAAGGAATCTCATGGGAAAACTTCTTAGCCTTGTATGTACCAACAATGTACAAGCCCATAAGCATCATTGAAATAATGGAGTCAGATTTCTGCCAGTATTTACTCTCTGATGAAGTAATTCATCGAACAACATACAAAAGAATCAAGCAATAGAATGTGTGAGGCATTTCCTATGTCTCAGTGTAAATTCAAAGGATTCTTCTGATGACACAGAATTTACATTCATTCAATCTCAAGTCAATCCCAAACATGTTTGTCAGGAGATGTGTGCGTCACCAGGGTCTTCTCTGACCACAGTGGAGCATTTTGCATACAGCAAGTGTAGTTACCTGAAATTGCTCCTAAGTGGAAGTACAGTTTAAGGACACTTAAAAGACACCTTAAAAGATGATATGCAATTGTCATAACCAGCCTATCTGCTATCTTTTCAAATTCAAGGATTCTTCTCAGAAGAGTAATTTCCAGAGATATAGACACTCTCAAGAGTTGGAGAGGAAACTTGAATTACTTTTGCACTTACTACTTTATATTAACAGAAGCAGTTTAGGAAATGATGGACTCAGTTTCTAGCCCACTAGAGATGTCCATTTAATAGATAATCACATTCCAAAAAGGTGAGCTCTCAGAAAACGGAGTAGGTAGAAAACATTGCAGGCAAAGTCACAGTACTGGGAGATGTTTCAAAGTTGCAGTATCTGAAACACCTTTCTCTTACCTTGTTCAAAAAGATGGAATAATGTGAAATAAAACTGGCCTTAGAGAGGAATTATAATAATGAGCACAAAAATATATAAGCAACTTCCCAGAAGAAGGATTGAAAAGACTGGAATTTTTTATTCTTTGAATATAGGAGTATAAGAAGTAATGAATAAAAATATCTAAAATAGTAAAAGCATGTTGGAAGGTCTCTGTCTCTAATTCTTTTCCCCTTCACTAAAATAGTATAAATAGACCATTTGTCTGGAGTTTCAGAAAAAGAAATAGAGCACGACTGAAAACTTTGAAGTCTTCACAGATATCTCTTCTAAAAGGATTATGGATTCAGCAGAACACTTAAATTCATGATGAAGTTTTGATAACCTTTGAAATAGACAATGATACTGAACTTTAGTATATGTCTGAGTGACATAATAATCAGAAGTAGAGATGATATATCCATTTTTATCCACAGCATTTACTTGCATTACTGTTAATGCAGCCATTTGCCCTGATCACCTTGTTGCAGATTATTCTCGGCCAGTGAGGTGATTGTCCTTCAGAATTACACTCATACGCCACATTAGTTCCAAAGGGTTTCACGATTATTGATGTTGTTATCATGGGAATGAGGAAAAAGCTGTTGTCAGTGGAGTCTGGCACACATGCAGTGGTTGTACCAGCATTATTTCTGTTATGAATGTAATTTTCTACTGAAATATTTATGCTACTACTTTTCTCAGTGTGACACAGCTCTAATACATCTGTGAATGTGCATGTATTGGAGAACAGTACAGTCTCCTTCCCTGTGGGGAAATAGATACACTAAGATAAGACCTTTATCCCTTTGTATCTAGACATCCCCACAAGAATGTAATTAAGGAGTGCAATCTTTTTGCGATGAATTGTGCATCAATATCTGAACTTATTAACTATTGCAGAACTGAAAAAGTGCTGCTATTATACAAAACATGTTCATAGACACAAATATATTTCGACTAGAATATAGGATTTGCATATGACATTCATTTTCATTGTCCAATATAGCCAAAAAAAAATCTGAATCTTTAAATGAATTTGTTTCAAACCTATCAAAGTGGTTCATTTACTCATAGGTATTTCCAGGTTTTCTCTTGCTGCTCTCAATAATAGGTAAATATTCTGCTCAGCATCTTAGTTTGCACCATTTGTTTTTATAAGGTATGCTGGCACCGCTGCTCCCCCATGTCTCATTTTAATACAGGCACTTATTTTGTATTGAGTTATTTACATCAAGTGGATAGGTGCCCTGAACTAATAATTATCAGTGCAACTTGGTAGAGTCACAACAACCACAACAACAAAAAAACGAACAAATAACTATAAAATTGTCAGGTCATCCGAAAATACCAAGAAAAAGAGGAAATGGTCTTATCTGGACACACTGAGGCTTTAGACATTGGAGATCAGTTTCCGAGCTTGCTTCATTTGTTTTGCACGACCTTCAGAAAACCATCAGATCAATTTTGTGGGTTAGCGATGAACTTTAGTACTATGTCCCCATTTGTTACATGGTTCAATCATCTACTGCACATATAGAATTAGAATATCCTGAGCTGGAAGGGACCTACAATGATCATCACATCCAACCCCTTGACATTTGGGATTAATGACAGGTCAGACTGGTCATTAGGAAGAAACTCAGTCTTCAAGGCCTGAAATCTATTTTACCTATTCTGCCTGGGTTATTTCCATTGTTTTAATCTCCCACCTATAAAACAGGACGAAAATACTTTTTTCTCCCAACATTTTCTTGCCTTCATTAGGTCCTGTTTACAAGTTCAGAGATTAATGTACTGGTATGAAAGTTAATCCAAACTAATGGGAGTCAAAATTGTCTGTGTATCACATTTCTTCAAATTTTTATTTTCTCACCGTTTTCAGTATAAGGTAATCATTCACTAGCTATGTGTTAGTTAATACATTTGGTAAAATGCACAGTGTCTACCTGCAAAGGGATTTCAAGCTTTGGATAAGGCAACAGAGCTATTCAGCTCTTGCCTCTAGTAGAATCCCTTTTGCCTTTTTTGCTGCTTTCAGAAATGGAGCAAAAAAAAAATAAAATTTTAATGTTTGAAGCATTCTGAGTAGGGGAAACAAGATGAATCTGCTCAGCCCTGACTTCAACCAATTACACTCTACTGCTGACTAGTCAAGTCAGGACTTTGCTGTTTTCTTACAGAAATAAGTACTATACCTCTTTTTACTCTTTTATCTGATTGTGCAGACTTGACCACTCTATGGTCTTCAATCTGCTTAAGTTTACAGGTAAAAGTACAGACTTTGACATGTGAGGTTTTCCAAGGAAAGTAATGACACAACAATACCAGTGTAGCAGTCCAGCTCCCTCCAGGATGCTTGGTTTTCAAAAAATAACTGAAAACAAGTGGCATCTTGGTAGAATCTGACCTATGTTAAGCAGAACTGATGGGAAAAGAAATCTCTATTTTGCAATAAACTTTCTTTCGTTAAAAGAAAAAAAAAATAAAAAGGTGTTTTCTGGCACCCAGAGTTGCTGGCTGCTATTAGCATCAGAGCATTAAATTTAGAACCACTAAACTGCAGCACTGTATTGCTCAGTGCAGTAGTGCTGCCCCTGGCCCAAGACAGACCTGCCCCTCACATGACCTGGGGCTCACTGGGTTATGAACCACCCTATCTTGTAACAGTTCACAGTATTTCATTGTGTACCCTTAATGTTTCATTGTCGTTGTCTTTTGTATTTAATGCCAGTCAAGCAATCTTCAGGTATAAACAAAAATGCAGTTATCAGAACAGTAACTTGAAAATCCATAGTAATCTAATAGAAATATAATTGTGTGGGGGAAAAGAAATGATTTAACATTAAATTAAAACATTACCATAACAATAAGGATCAGGATCTAAGATATCTGCTGGGCAATTAGAATTCTGGCTACATTAGCTAAATTTTTCATCTGGTTATAAGACCATAAATCCTAAGTTATGATTGCTTCTTTTCCACAGGAAATGTTTTTGGCTGATTTTCAATACACAGAGTAAAACAAAAAATTGTCTGAAGACTCTGTCCCTCACATTGCTTTGTGGCTTTGATTTCTCATGGGTTGTAACATAAGGCAAGCATCAAACTGCCTCACTTTGTATATAAGTTTGAGATGACTGTGTAGCTAAGGATGAAAATCTGTTTGGCATGTTTGCCAAGGGATTATATAGTTGCATATGGTCTTAATAAATTTTTGCTACATTTTAATGGCTATTTGGAGTCCTCAAAAAAATCAGGTATCTTATTAACTGCATTGCAAGTGAAGACCTAAGCCCTGAGATATTTTACACCTGAATGTACAAATTGAAAATAAATGTGGAATTTCTCATCCTACAGTTACCAATAATTATGTATGTACAGTCCAGTTGTACTGTACAAAATTTTGTGTGCAATAGCTAAAAATATACTCTCTTTTTGAGTGGAAGAGATTTTCCTGTCACTGCTAGCTTGTTAGTAAAACCACTGATGAACTGCAGGTGTAGCAAAACACTAAAAAATTCCCTGAGTATCAGAAGTGGGAGAGATTAAAAACACAACAGAAACAAAATTAAGTAAAATAAAAATCTGGCTTATACTTTATTTGGAGCATGATTTGTGGCACTTTATTTCTAATTTAAAAAACCAAACTTAATAATACTTACAAGAAATTTTGATCAGTAGGGTGTACTCATAGCAAAATAATGATAAATGAAGAGGTTGGAGTTTTGTAAACTAAAGAGACAAGTCCATCAAAACAGAAGTGGTAATTAGTCAGTAGTTCTAAACAGAAAATATTTTTTATTGCTTTATAACAATTATTGAGAAATAAGTTCAACTGGCTGTAGAAGAATGAAAAAAGATGAATGAAAAAGGTGAATGTCTGTAAAAAGTTCCTGGCCCTGCAAATAATTACACATATGCCAGCTTTAAGCTGGAAAATAGTCAGCGGGTTGAAAGTTCAACAAGTGCCTAAGTGTTGGTCAAATCTGGAGCAAAATAGCAAAAATAAATGAATAAGAGACTACTTACACAACTAAAATGTATGCAAAGTACTAATAAAAGGGATAAAAAATACCAGCTTGGAAGCATTTCTTGCATGCGGGCTTCAGGGCGTGGTTATCAAAAAAGTCTCTTTTTTTCTGTATTGTCCCTGTTTTCTCTCCTGGGTGCATAGTGGGTTCAGCCTGCAGCCCTTCAGGCAGGTGACCTGCCTTGCAAGGCAACAAATGTAATTTAGGCTGCTGTGTAAATAACAACAGCTGAAGGATTACCCACGAGAGAAAAAGATGGTGGTTGCCTCAGACTCACAGAGACATGAAGCTATTTCAAATAGAAAATCTTCAGCATTGAACTGTCTAGGGAAGACTGCTATTATTATTAAAATTAGTAAATATTTCTCTTTCACTTTTGTTGGTTTTTTTCTGCCATATTTACGTAATATTTTTTGTTCCTTTTTTCTTTTTTTAAAGGGAAAAAACTCACCTGTTACCGTGTGGCACATAGACCTCAACCACTCGTGGAGGGCACGCACACAGCTTTAGTAGGGTGTGTGACAAGCGATTTACAGAAAGTGCTGCACTTAAATGCCATTTCAAGGAGGGACAAAGTTCACATCACAGTTACAGTGTCTCTTTTTCCTTGCCTTCCTTTCAAGCCGCTGTCTTAGCTTCTCATGTGTCTCGGTTTTTTTATCACTACTTCTGCTGTCATAGGACATTCTGAATGGAGATTAGAATAAACTATTTTTAGGTAGTAAGCAGATCCATGCAAGAACTCCGTCGTTTCATGTTGCGGGGTTTTGTGCAGTCTTTTGATTTATTTGATCTCACACACTCTGAGTTTTGCTTTGAAATTTATGTTCAGATAAATTCAAAAATTCAAAGCAAACTTCATCCGAAAGTGCCAACACCCTCTTGCCATTGCAGGCAGGTCACATGAAAGAGGTAGGTGTAACTGATTTCAGTATTTGAACAGAAAAGTATAGTCTAGAGCTGGTTCAGTACAAAATTTCACCAATGTTGCCTTAGTCTAAACTAGAATTTGAGGGGTTTGGCTGCAGGACAATTGGACTTCAGACATAATGTGTAATATTTTTTGCTTACTTCAAAATCTATTGAATTTTATAATGGAAATCCTACATAATTTAATTTTTTTTATAAGGGAAACACATCAAAGTTTGCACTTTTAAGGATAAGCATAGAGTAAGCAGCACACTGGGTCTTGAACCACAACCTGGCCTTGAACACTTCCAGGGATGGGACATCCACAACTTTTCTAGGCAACCTTTTCCAGTGTCTCACAATAGTCACAGTAACAAATTTCTTCCAGATATCTAAACTAAATCTCTCTCAGTTTAAAGCCATTACTCCACGAATGATGAATATGTTACCCTTGGGGAATCCTGAAGATTACCTTTGTGCTCTGTGTAAAAATCTTCCCTGTCATTCTGTTGTTCTCTCCTTATTTTGTGAGATCTATTGTTATATTTTGTCTTAAGTCTGTAAGCTTTTAAAGAAAGGGCCAGATTTTTGCTAGTTTATTTGTTCAGCATAACGGAACTGATGTGAAGGAAGCCTTTGGCTTTTGCACCATAACACAAACAACAGAAATACATGGTGGGGCTGGGCCTGTTGAATGTACCACATTTAAAAGAAAAGTAGTCAAACCTAAAAAGAATTCTCCATTTCCCTGTAGAATTTTGCACTTACCTAAAATGTGGGAGAACCTGTCTCTCTTCTGTAGCTGGCATTTCCAGTTGTTGTTCCTGACACTGCATTAAATTCAAACTCTGTACATCACTATTCAGCCCTAAGGGAAAACCTGAAACTGCAAAATTACTCTGCTTGATTTCTTTAAGCAGGGTTTTTAACTCAGTGCCACATTTCCCTTCCAGACACCACGTCCTCATGTAAATAATTCTTTTTATGCATGATGGCGAGTCAATTCCAGCTAGTCTAATGTCTTTCCATGTTTTCTCAAGTGCTGCAGCTCTTGTTTTGCTCTTCTCCATTCTGTATGCTTCCTCCTCAGACCTGTGGCAATTAAATGCATCCTACTATGCCAGATGTTTTGAACACTGACAACTGCCCACACTCGGAATTGTCCTGCAAAAATTCAGTGGCAGACTGATGCCAAGGTTCTCAAATGCTTCTGGAATTTACTCTTTGCTCCAAGGACATGTTTCTAACATGTCTAATCTCCATAAGTCTGAGTATGCTGTCACAGTAGGTCGCTCATTCAGTATAGAGTATGGTGAATAACAGCAGCAGTTATTAAGTATAGTGTTTAGAGTAACCTCCATTTACCAGGTCAGGGCACCAACAAATGAATAAAAATAAGTTACAGAAAAGATGGGGTTTTTTTAAAGGTTGAGCTAATGCTCACCCCAGCTATCTTCTTTACAGTAGATACTGTCATTTAAAAGCATAATCCAATTTTCCTTTGGAAGGATGCTATTTCTCCTTTCTGTTCCTGACAAGAAATGTTCTCTAGCTGCTGCATGGCAAACCACAGCATGGTACCTGGTGACTCTCACCCACTCAAGCCTGTACAAATTTTCTGTAAATTAGAGAGGAAATTCTTCTAGGATAAGGACTGATATTATTACACTTTTCCATAGCAAACATTAAGTTTACAGAGCAAATTCTATGCATTTGAGAAGTCAAAACTTCAAGAAAATACCACTCAAAAAAATGACCACTCAAATTTCAGAAAGAAAAAACTAAAATTGTGCAGGCTCCTCAGAAACTGTGCAATACATTTCAACCTGTAAAGATGCACTGGTCATCTGCTTCATTTATACTGCTGTAAATTCTTTCTGCTCAACAAACAATGCCATATGGAGGCCTATAAAAATGTGGAAAATTCTAAGCTAATATCAAAGCTGTGAACCTCTATATACTTTTCAAAAAATTAGAAATAACATGCTAGATTCTTTAAAGATAAAGTTAAAAATAAAGCAACCAAGCCTTTGAAAAGATACATGCTTACAGCTAATGTGTTTCTTTAACCTCGCACTTAGTGAAATATTGGTCTTTTGGCTTCTACTCTTTGCGTAGGGAAAACACTCACAGCAGAAGAGATCCACTCTCTTATGCATGACAGCAGTCCTCTTGGCTTGCAAAGAAATTTCAGGGAAAAGCACCTCCAGTAAAGTCTAAATCTCATGTATCAGGTAGTAAATAATACTATTATATCTATCATATTCTATGCAGATATATTTAGGATTCTGGGCTTTCTCTGTGTTTTGATTTCCAGTGGTTGAAGTAAAACCCATCTGCTGAAGCCTCTGTATTCTGCTTCTAACTGGAGATAACCATGGTTACAATGCCAAGTGCTAAGCATGAAATTGCAGGCTTTAGATGCAGCAAAAATGATATATTGGTGCTCTGGCATACACAGACACATCTGCACCAGATCCCATATTTGTGTACTAAGAACAGACTGTTTACAAGATAAGGTGATTGACATTCTTAATTACAGATGCAGACCTCTAGATAAAAGAAGATTATTATTTGCATAACCTGACTGCTTACTTGAATATTACACAGTGCTAGAGCTAATAAAAAGGCTTTAATAAGTTTGAGACCAGGGGGATGTGGGGGTGGGGGTGTTGTTTGTTGCTTTTTTTTGTGTGTGGAAGGCATATGATACGGTTTCTTGCAAAAGAGATCTCTCCAAAAGTGGATATACATGTTCATACGTACATACCTACACTCCTCAAAAGGAGAGCATGCAAGACATACTCGGGTATGGGACTTGAAGCAGGAAGGATTCTCATAATTTTTCTCATTACTTAACAGAGAGATTGTCAAGCTGTAATTTAACACAAGCTCGTTATGCTATCACTTATAAATTAATTCTTTAGATATGACAAATTTAGGGGGGGAAAAATGAGTAGAGAGATAGGACAAGGATTGCTTTAGGTTCTTTTCCCTAATTCTTTCCTGCAGCACTTTGCTAATGAGATACACAGTAAAATGACATCACTTATGAATTATTTAACAACATGCCCCCTGGAATTTCTACAGCTTGAGCTTAGATGACTCATGAGCTTGAAATCAGGGCAGCTCTAGGCATTTTAGATTTCAGAATATACAGAAACCATGTACGTGTTTTTCTAAATCCATTATTTTTCAATAACTAGATTATTTTTTTAACTTCAACTAGCTGGGGAAATTAACATGGCTTTGGAATGACAGTTGCAGAAAGGCGATCTGAACACGATGACTGATTTTCCACTAAGTTGTCGTATTCAGGTAAATTCCTGACCATGAGATGCAGAAATCCTCGCAATGGGAAAAATCACTCTGATTTAATGAATAAAAAAATCTGAAAATTTAATACACAAAATTTCCCCAGCTAGACTAGAAAATAACAGTGTCAAATATGTATGTAGTTGTGCTTAAAGAGTCAAAAGTTCACTCACTAACCCCCATCCCCCAAATATGTAGACATGCATCAATATTTTGTTACTAACAGCTAACATTTCAAGAAGTGGCAAGTTTGCTATCACCAGCGGCCTCTAAGCTGTTGTTTTCTTGTTAGGTATGTTCTCCAGGGCAAGCTTGGCTGCTTTATCAGCTAAACTAACTATGAAGGGCACATCCAAAGTAAATGGCAAATTGAGATTCCCCAGCTGGCAGTCTTAAAGTTTGGAATCTAACAAAACTGGTGGGAAAATGCAGTGTAATATTCAGTGAGGGCTCTGCCTCATAACTATATCTCAGATGATTCAGCCACAAGCAAGAGGGCAGATTGATAAAGGTTAGTGACACATGGAGAAAGCAAAAAAAAATTAAAAAAATTAAATACTGCACGTTGCTCTTGCACAGTGCAGTTCCAGAGTACATTTTAAGGCCATGCTTTCCACCCACAAAGTAGCCCGATAGGCTGATCCACTATGAGGAAATTTCCTTCCGGTAGTTCTGGTGATTGGGAAAGACTCCTCAAGAAACTGTTCAAATGCAGGCTGCCATTAACTTCCAAGGGCAAACACCCTCACAAAAGCAGAGCCCGTTTCTGCAGGACATAGCTTCTTTCGGCTGCCTGAGTGTGTGGTGGGCAGGACCAGGGCAGTGACTGCCCTCTGCTCTTGACACAGATGAGGCCACACCTCAACTCCTATTTTCGGTTTTGGGCCTCACACTACAAGAAGGACATTGAGGAGATGGAGTGAGTCCAGAGAAGGGCAAAGAAGCTGAAGGTGAAGGGTCAGCAGCACCAGTTTTATGAGGAGCATCTGGGGGAGCTGGGGGTGTTTAGCTTGGAGTAAAGGAGGCTTAGGGGGGGACCTTATCATACTCTACAGCTACCTGACAGGGGGGTGTAGTGAGGTGACTGTCCGTTTCTTTTTCCAAGTAACAAGTGATAATCAAAGAAAAATTGCCTCAAGTTGTGACAGGGGAAGTTTAGGTTGCATATTAGGAAAAAATTTACACCATGAGGGTTGTCAAGCATTGGAACAGGCTGCCCAGGGAAGTTGTTGAGTTACCATCCCTGAAGGTATTTAAAAGATGTGTAGACACAGCACTTAGGGACATGGTTTAATGGTGGACTTGACAGTGCCAGGGTAACAGTTGGACTCAATGATCTTAGAGGTCTTTTTCAACCTAAATGATTCTCTGATTCAATTAATTCTGTAGCCTGATTGCCTCCATTAACAGTTATTCATGTTCTTGAGCTCTCTTGTGGGAGCTGTAGTGGGCAACAATAAAAATTGTCATGAACCATTTAGACAGTTTATTCATTCTTCTGCTCAGCTGAGACTGCAAATGCGTCCTTTGGCTGTGCCCTGAAGTGAGGCATTATAATAAATACATACACACACATTTCTCTGTTGGTGACCACATGCACATCCACACAGCAACACTATTTGTGGCACCAGAATCTGAGTACAGTCCTTGGCTTTCAGGCACACTGATGTGATGTGGAATACACAGGATCAACAGATGAAGCCATGGGATTTGACACTGGAATGGGCTGCCCAGGGAAGTAGTGGAGTCACCATCCCTAGAGGTGTGTAAGAAAAGAGTGGATGTGGTGCTTAGTACCATGGTCTAGTTGAAAAGATAGTATTAGGTCATAGGTTGAACTTAGTGATCTCAGAGGTCTTTTCCAGCATAGTAGATTCTGTGATTCTATGAAAGAAAGATACCTCACATAGTAAAGGGGTTACAGTGCCAAGGCTGACTTGACTGGGAAACATGAAGAAATTGACAGGGACAAGACTCATTGATACAGCCAATCCCCCGTAGTTCTGTACTCTTTTATTGAGGTGAAGTTAAAATAGCTTATTTTCTTTCCTAAAGTTCATTAAAATCATTATCTTCTTAACCTCTCACCACTTCACTATGTTAGTACTGACTTTATCTTATCATAATAAAACCAATGGGACTTTATCCTGCAATTTGT
Source organism: Lophotriccus pileatus (assembly GCA_035583135.1). Taxonomy (NCBI): domain Eukaryota; kingdom Metazoa; phylum Chordata; class Aves; order Passeriformes; family Tyrannidae; genus Lophotriccus; species Lophotriccus pileatus. The sequence continues at coordinate 123,334,344 of JAWWES010000081.1, read as the reverse complement.
TTATGTGGGATAGTTCATCCTATTTACCTGTTCTGACTGTGGTTTTTCTGGAAGACTGTTCTTTCAGGGTTTATCCATCCAGCTGGACATTTGTAGAGGGTCCAGCCCTCTGACTGAATTGTCATTGCCATGAGGCATTACTGCAATGTAAACAATACACAACCATTCATCCTGCTCAAGGCCAACGGGGAACTGCAAATGCAAAATCAATATGACAAACAAGAAAGAGCAGTGGAGAATAGAGCTGCAAAGATATAGGTAAATGATTGCCAGGCTCTTAAACCTCAGTGTGATGCTTCTTTATGACACACTGAACTTGTGCATGTATAGAACGACAGAAGACTGGAGACTCCAGAGCAATAGAAACCCCAGAGTACTGGCAGATTCAACAAGAAATAATTAGAGAGAAATATGTAAGTTAAATGAAAAAAATTCTCGTATTACTCCAAGCTGTGCTTATGGAGAGAAATACATATGCTTTCTAAATTTTAAATAGACACATGAAAAGATGTGTTTTTCTATAGTAAGTTGCAAAAACATTGAAGTAGTTTCTATCTTCTCATTCTGGACTCTATGACAGAGTCAGTGACAGACTAGCGACACAACTGAATGGATACAAATACTGGAACTGGTGCCATTCTAGCCTAGCCCAGTCTAACCCCAACCCTATGTACTGGCCAGGATTCACACTGTACCACAACCTTTCCCAAAGGCTACAACAGCATAGCAAGATCATAGAGCAGAATAGATGAGCTTTTCATGTAATTGTTACTAAGGAAGGCAAATTTCTGACAGAGGCAGAACCAGCACTGCCAGTTCTACAGTCCCTCTCACAGAGCACTGCCTTAGGCACATCAGATGCAAGCTGCAGGCAGGAACACATTCAAGAATTAGCATATTACCATTTCAGTCCTTCTCCTGCAACAGTTTCTGTTCTGGCGACTCACCAAAGTATTTACCAACTTCTCGAGCCATTTTACAATGACATAATAGCTAGCTGGACTTTCAGTAACCCAGGAGTAAGGATTATTTTTCACAACGATTACACTTCATAGATTTTCTGTTAGAACAGAAGAAAGCATTTTTATTATTCAGCAGTATGCATGCGTAGAGAAGTAGAAGTTTACTTCAAATTTTTCATTTGCAGAATACCTCAATATCTAGGCTCCACCACTACCTGCTCTTACCAGTCCCTCATCCCCACATCACTGACAAGGGCCCAGGAACACAACCATGGGAATCTGTGCATTCAGAGCCACCTTGGAAGGAAAGCCACACACTAGGATTATCTATGATTATTTCTTAGAAGTAGTATTATAAAGGGGAAGATATAATGCAAAGGTCTCACAGATAATTCGGCATCTAACAACTTTGTGGTGCCAAAATACTCTCTCCTCAGTACAATTTAAGTGAGATAAACAAACAGTCTTTTGGATCACAACATTGTCATTCATTTTTCTCTTACAGTGGCTATCTTATTTTACAAGCTTTACATCCCCTGCCTCCTCTTCTGGATAACTTGACTCCAAGTAGCCCACAGATTTATCTCTGTTGTGTCTTTCTGCCTTCTTTTTTTTCCCCTCTGTTTTTCTTCCTCTACTCCATCCTCAAAACCCACTGTTGTTTTTTGGAGGTTTTTTTTAAATTTTATTTTTTAGTTCTCTTTTCACCAAATACTAGCCACGGAACAAAGCATTGCTGGACAAACACATCACAAAATTATAGTACCTATCTTCAGAAGCTTGTCATCTTCTGCAAGTTGTAAAGAAAAAAACAGAACAGACACCAATAAGCCGAGAAATCTACTGTCAACAGTGCAAGCAAAAGTCCCAGCACAGAAGCAAGAATATTTTTTTGCAGTGTTTTTCTGGACATCACTACCAGCTAACATTTAAAGAGAAATTTAAAAGTGAACTTCTTTACCTGTATTTATAAGGAATTCTTTCAAAGGTCAAGTAAACTAGGAGTAAGCAGAAAAATGTTTGCCTGAAAATGTAATAAATCAATGACAGTAGCTGATATCCTAGGTCAGTGAAAGGTAGGAGCTGATCTCCCAGTACTGCCCAGAGAATGATAGATTGGATGTGGGTAGGCCACAAAGGCTTTCTGATTTGAGTGTTCATGTCACATCCATCAGCTAGTATTACAGCTTCTTCTCCATCAGCCCTGCCTGTATACTTGTTCATTTATACAGTTGTGTCTTTTTAATTTAGTTTGTTAGCTTCTGCAGATCCTTCCATGCGTTTTTACAACTTTATGAAGATCTTTGATGCCATATAATTTATAAATACTAATAAAATACCAAGCTGTTTAATTTTTTTATCACTTCAGGTCATATTATAAGGACCTCTATTCCACAATGCTTAATCATAATTTTATAGGAAAACAAAAAATAAAAATATTACCTGGAATAATTTTCTGTTGAGAAAGTTATCAGCATGATTAAAAGCAGTAAGCTGAAATTTCCTGGTTTTCATGGTACTGAGATATATTTCTTAAAAATGGGTCTATTTTTCTAATAGAAAAAAAAGGAATTAAAAAAAAACTCAAACACACTACCCCCAAATTCCGTCCAGAGAAGAGCAACGAGGCTGGTGAAGGGACTTGAGCACAAGTCCTATGAGGAGAGGCTGAGGGAGCTGGGGTT
>JAWWES010000081.1:123235637-123327583 GCA_035583135.1 Lophotriccus pileatus | reverse complement strand
TTAGATGGATTGCCTTAAGGGCTAACGAGCTCCATCTGCCCAGGGAGGTCCCTGACCAGGAATCGAACCTGGGCCTCAGCGGTGACAGCGCTGTGTCCTTAACCACTCGACCACCAGTGTGTCATCTAAAAAATCCACTGCGCAGGCTCGAAGGCCTTATCTGCATAGGCGGGTAAAGACCTTACCCGGCTCTTCATTCGCGAAGACGGGCCAACTGTATATCTACCAAAGTACTAAATCTTGTATAGATATATGAAATAAAATATAACCTCTAAATACAGTTTTTCTAACTGTATCTATCACAGATACAATTAAATTAGCCAGAATGAGATCTCAGTGTTCAACTAACAGCTACAGCGATGATCTGTTTTGTGCAAATGTCTGTAACTCTGGTGACACAGAATTACAGATTAATAAATGCAAAGTATTCAATGAAGTTTTCCTGAGCTACAATACTGTTAACAAAAGTTCCGTGAAATACCTAGAGGGGGGTCCTCTTAGTGCTCTGCAAGTGGTGTTATTAAGCCTAAAACATCCCAGTGGTCAGCAGCAATCCTGTTGGGACCTGTTTGCTTACGTGCCATCCCAGAGCATTCACTGATATACTTTGCCTCTCAAAAAAAGAAACCAAATCACTTCAGCTACCTGAGTCATTCTCAGAGTAAGAAAGTGAATTTCACTCTTCTACTCCATGTCATTTTTCATCCTTGGGAAATTCATGTCATATCTGGAACAAGATGACACAAGGTGCATGCTCATCTAAGCCTTAGCTGGACAAGGCCCTGAACAACCTCATCCCCCACTGAAACTGGCCCTTTTTGAGAAGGTGGTTGCACTAGAGAGCAGCTATGCACCAAAGGTCCCTTCCAAGTAATCTTTTTGAACCTGTGTATTTTTCATATCAATGTTATCGGTTTGTGAGTCACCAGCGTGGATGAACATACTATGCATAAAATAGCTTTTCAGAGGATTTTGTTCACTTTATGCAAACATGTCCTTTCTCTTCAAATCTGGTAGAACTGTTAAGCTTGAAAAAGACCTCTGACATCGTTGAGTATTTCAGACAATTTTAGACTGAATTATCATAGCTTCAAGTACTCTACATTTTGCATAATGACTTCCACCATTGATTCATTTTTCAGTTAATAATTTCAAATATCTATTTGTTGCAGACAACAGACTCAATATGCTCTACTACATGAGTAGCTGTATTAGTCTGTTTTTTCTATGGCCCAGAATTTCTGTTCAAGTAAGCCTTTGTTTAATAATGTTTTGATAGATGTGTCAGGTAATATTGATTTTTGTTAAAGTAAGGTAGAGATATGTTAAAATTCTGCAGATGCTATGAATTTACACATTTTTACTTGCCAATATAAATAACATCCTTTATCATTACTAAACCTCTAAGGTATTCCATGCTAAAAAAACCCTAATTTTTCAGCAATCACTTGCAAAATCTACTTTTCGTGTTATATCTGCTTCCCTACCGTCCATATAGCAACAATTATTACAAAATATTTTACTTCTTTGTAATTCCTCATTAGTCTATGCCTGACTCTTTCCAAAGCCAAGCACCATTAATACTTGGAAAGCTGCTCTCGGAATTTGGAAAGCTGCTCTTAATTCTATCCCAACTTATGGACTTTCACACATGCTAGAGAATGCTTAAATCTGGACCATATGTTAGCATGTATGTGGTTTGGATATATATTGCAGGATCTGTAGGTTTTGTTGGGGGCGTGGGGTATATTTCCCTATTAAAGCAGTGTTTTAAATATTCCTTCTTTGCCTATGCACACAATATTCATAAGCAAAGCTGTTCAAAGTGTACTTTGAAGAAAAAAAAATGCTGATGACATAGTTTTGGAGCAATAAAACTGTTGTTGATTTTATTTGATTAATAGTCTGAGGCAGAAAATAGAGGGATTAGAAGTGGAAAAAAAATGAAATAGCTCATTTCAGTTTTGTCAAACAAAAATATATAAGTGCATTTTAAAAAGAAAACAGGGATTGAGTATGTTCAGTCGACCTCAAGAAATGTTATGTATATACATTTCTGAAAGGCCACTGAACCAAAATATCTATTATAGGCACAAGTCTACTCATGAATACTAAGTGCTCAACCTTCCTTTTTATTTTACCTTTTTTTTTTCCTTCAAATGCTTGTAAGTAAGATATCTTCTTGGGATTGTCTGTCACAGATTTCTGTATCAGAATTCTTCTGCCTGATATACTTAAGTAACTGGTTTTCTGTTTGCTGTGCACTGAGGATTTCATAAACAGGACTTTCAACAGGCACTGCTGCTCTAAACAAAGAGACTGACATGGATGCCACATATCCTCATCTGTATTATGCAGCCAAGTCATGTTTTGGGATTTTCAACATCACATAGCCTTTTTGAAACACAGAACAAATATATTTTGAAACCAGATTTGATAGACTTGTTGGCCATGTGAGCTGTAAGTCAAACCTGGTGGTATTCAAAAAGGCTACATAAACACAAGCTGACTATACTGAAACGCCTAAAGGCAAATGCTTAAGGCTCACTAGGTGGTAGAATGTTACTCCCACTTTGTATTCACCAGTTTTGCAGCTTCCTCATCTCAGTTGTGTTCAGTATTTCAGAACAAGGTAGCCAGACACTAATTAGATTTTGTGGAATTGTACACATCTGAGGACAAATACAGGCAACCCCTTGAGGGGCATCACTGCCCAGAAAAAGTACAATGTTCAGCTATGTATCACTGATGATTGGTTCTGTTTATTCCAAAGAAGGAAAATGTCTAAAATCCCTAAATTCTCTTAACACCTCATTAAAGTACTCATTTGTTAGAAGCTAACTCCTACAAAACGTCATATAGAGACAATGCCTTCTTTTGCTTTTTGACATTGAGAGAGGTTACTGAGCAGTAATATTGCATTTGATGCAAGCTGCTTTTTGATGTGGTTAGAACCAAGATGTTCAAAGGATTCTCCAATATTAAGATGCTACCTGCAACAATCCTAGTAACTTCAAATACTTTGGATTGCTCATATTCTCCCAACTCGGGGAAAAAAAAAAAAAAAAGAAACCTATACCTTCTCTTTTTATGTTCTATTGCAGTGACAGGGTTTATTTCTTCAGATTTTACCTGCCAGATATGTTTCTGTCCTTAGATGACACCAAACTTGAAGATGCTGTTAACTCTTTCGAGGGACAAGAGGCAATACAGAGAAATCTAGATAGACTGAACCATTGGACAATGACTAATGGGATAAAATTTAATAAGACAAAATGCCAGATTCTGCACCTAAGACAGAGTAACAGTGGGCACACGCAGAGGATCAGCTGGACTCATCTGGAGGTGCTGGCTGACAGCAGGGTCGGTAGGAGTCAGCAATGTGTGCCCAAGCAGCCCAAAGGGCAAATCCCATCCTGGGGTGCATCAAACAGGGATCAACCCCCCGGTATTCACTATTGGTGCAGCCTCACCTTGAGCACTCGGTGCCTTCCAAGTGAAATATTCTGTTTTATTACACTTAGTGAAAATCTACCAATTCATAAAATATCATGTTAAAAGCCATCTCTTCAGGTTACCTTTTTTTTTCTTGCTTGCACACTGAGTAAAAACAACACTCTAAATATTCATAGTAAATCCATCATAGTCGAGAGAAAAGCATAGAGTTCAAACATGAAGTATCAAGCACTTCAAGTGTTCCATTCCATGCTCAGAATAACACATACATTGCAAATATCTGTTTGGAGGAAATCCAAACAACTTATGGTTAGCTCCCTGACAGCTGCCAGAGAGGCAAGTTGAATGTTTATATTTCCTCATATTTAACATGTTTGTCTGCGAGTTTCAGTTCAACGAGTTGGAGGAAAATCTGAGACCTATTACCTAAGAATAAGACTAAAATTATTTCTGGGCTGCCTAATGCTTTAAGGTTGCCTGCACTTTGAATGATTTCTATCTCCCCAGTGAATATGAATTTTCTCAACCCTCCTTCAGGATAGCATTGACTATCCAGAGGAACTTTGTTGCGTGCTATAGAAATCTTCACAACTCTGTGTCAGAACTTCAGGGAGAAACTTGTTAAAGGATGTGAGGCTAAGAAGATCCTTTAAATTATTTGCTCAGGAAGAAAATCTCAGTTGAAACAAAAGTTCAATCAGAAATGCACATGAGCACAGTGAAATGAAAATGGAAAACAGAACCATTTTAAATTGTCAGTTAATTAGTGAAGTCAAAATTACCTAGTATTCTTTAAAGAACATCTGTTGTCCCTGGTTAGTTTAGGTATACCAGAGTAACAATGTGTTTTCACTGCACTCAGTCATAGTCTAGGTGACATTTGTGGACTGTTTAACACAGAGAAAAAGTAACCACTTTGGCAAGGACTGGACATGTGGAGGTTTGGAGACTTAAAGTACAGGATCAGAGTGGTCTTTTAACTTTGAGATATGAAATACAAAGCAGGGAAGGTAGATAGTGTACTATAAGAGATTTCCATTCAATTTTTTTGTGCTACCTGAGGCATTCAAGGATTATATTTTGCTGAAAGAGACTGAAAATGGGCATCTCATTCCATATGGTTAATTCTAGTTCTGAACAGTCTTAAAGTACTGCTTGTGCAGTCTGGTTTAGGACTGAGGCAAAGCTGCACTGTATACAGCAGAGAACCTGCCCACTCTTGACACCATTAGGAAAGACAACAGAGCAGAGTGACTAGTTTTATTATCTGCACCCTCTTCAGACAGCTGGGGCTTATTGTAAGGGTATGTGTGAAAGTGTGACTGGATACAGATAGAAATTTTGGTGTACAATTTTGGTGCGAATGGGGATGAAGACAACCCCCTTTAAAAAGGTCACAGAGAGTGAAAAGGGCAGGATAACCTATACTGCACAAGTGACTGCCAAATAACTCCCAGATGAATGAAGTTAATAAAGTTTTAGGCTAATTGAACCATATCCCCTGTGCTTCCTGCACATCCAGTACAATGAATAATTTAAAATGAGACTGAAAAATAGAGCTGTTTAACTAGACTTTCAATTCGTACTCAAATTAGCAGCACCAATAGCTCTTTTATTTCTTTTTATTTCCCTTCTATCTTTATTTTAAGCACATTTGTGGTTTCCAGGTAGGTTGCAGTTGATGTCCAAATGGGACTGCCATTTCAATAGGGTATTAGGATCTCTTCCTAGTAGTCCATCTTTTGATATGTGTAATCAGCAGGACAGTCATTGGGGACCATTTTTGAATGAATGCTGTTCCACTATCAAGCTATATTTATCATGTTGATTTTTTATACTGTGTAGAATTCCCACTATTCATCTTACATGCTTCTCTTTCTATTGGGATAACCAGATGCACTAAATGAACATAAAAAGTAATCCATCTTACTGAAAATGTGGTTTAAAGATGGAGATATTTAAGCAGGTTGAATGTCCAGGAGGAAGAGCTCCATACAGAAATCTCCTTTTTGTCTCCACAACTTGTACAATGCAGATAACAGCAAGGGAAACCTCATGTCTGCAGAGAGCTGAGTCAGAAAGTTTAGTGTTTAAATTGTTTTAACCTGTGGCCCAGAGACCTCTGCAAGATTATGAACTATTTTTAATGAGTCCATGAAGGGTAAGAAAAGAAGAGAGAGTTCCTCTTGTCAAAAGGCTTTGGTTCAGTCCACATACCTCTACTGCTGGAAAATGATTGGGTATCTGCAAATCCAGAAAATTAAAGATCTGCTGTAGACCAATTTAACGTGTCACTTGCCTGCCAGGATGATCAAGAAAGGTGATGCATATGACTGTTATTGAAAAAAGGACACTTCCTCTGAGAAAAAGACAGAGCCCACTGATCCATCTCACCTGCTGCACAAGATTACAATTGCCTCTGAATAATTACTGTCTTCGTTACCGGTCATTACCAATATTAATGAATCCTCTGAGACAGAGGAAATAATATTAGCTTCATTCCTGCAAATGAAAAAATGTAGAACAGAAAAAGAGAATGCAAACTGTGAACTAGGTCATGATTTTTCAAAGCAATTTAATATTACATAGGATGTTTAAATGTTCAAACTGCTGTTCACATTGCTTTCAGTTGCACTGGAGACACTCAGTCCTTGTGCAGATCAGGCTTGGGATATAGAGTCAAGCATTCAGAAACCAAAGACTACACAATAAATTAAAAGGAGGGATTTTTAACCTGTTGATTAATTTCAAATGTCAATTGACAAAGCTAGGAACAAAACCTCCAATTTTTAGAGCACTAAAATTATTTAACTGAGTGCTATTCCTTCCTGCATTGCCTTGAAGGACTAAATAGGCCTAAACGGACAAAAGTGTCAAACGACCATATGACAGGACAGCATTAGATTACTGAATAAAGCCCAAGTAATGAATACAGAGGCTTTGGAGTACTTGTTGACCAAGAGCTTTCTTTTTGATAGTATCTTTTAATCCCTTATTTTCACTGTAAAGAGTATTTAGACAGAAAATTTGCTCCTTGATAAATTTACAGAAATATTATTCCTTATTGGGGAACAAAACTGAAATAATTCTGTTATTTCTAGAAGGAAGGACAAGAAAAATGTACACTGAAGAGGAAAGAAGAGAGAAAAAATTGTTTTTAATTGGAACTGCAGGTTCTTACTTGCAAACTCACTGCTAAAGAAAGACAAACACATCACACATTCTTATCAGCCCCTTCAAGACCTGGCAGAAGCCAGAATCAAGTTCTTTAAGTCAGTGCTGTTGGCTGCCCTTCTGGTCATGGGTCACAGTACTGTTACAAGAGATGAAACCTCAGCTGTTTAAATCAGTCTCTTTATTTAAATAAGAGGTAAAGGAATAAAATAGGAAAGTAGAAAACATCCCTGAGAAGGCAAAGGAAACATGAGAGAATTGTGAAGAGAAAAAAAAATATTCTCTTTTTTGTTCTTGTTGTTCATAATGAATTCTAATCAGAATCTTACAATTGATTTAGATTGATTTCTAGCAGCATCTTCATTTTGAACACCAGTTCTAATGCCACCTCAGGCTCTGGATGACATTGGGAGGCAGAGTTTGTTTTCACTGTTTGTTACATTAACTTGTTTATACTGCAGAAAATTTGGATTGTAAGATTCTGCTCAATTTGTGTGGCATTTGTGACTATTTCCAGCTTATGCAAAATAAATTCACAAATAAAGTAGGGAGATTAGCATCCTGCAAACAAAACTCAACTTAACAGAATGTAAAATTGCATAGAGAGATGCCTTCTGCACAATGAAGGGTACTGGGATACCATGGAAAAGTAGTAAGTGATCATGCAGGGAAACCCCACAAGATAGCGTGTGTCTTGAACCCCAGTTGCCATTATCCCAGGCCCATAGTGAGCCTCCCAGGACTCCAGAGGCTGTTCATATCTCAGTGTTCTTGCCTAAACACCATACTTCTGCCAGATTCCTGGCTACAAATACTCTCCTTGCAACAGATCTATTTGTTCCAGGTCTCTCCCTGATCCGTCACATTTTGCCCCTTGTCATTCCTGGGTCAGGCTTCACACACACACACACTCCTTGGCCATTTTCCTGACAGCCTTCCCGAGATTCTACCTAGCAAAATCTGAGTCTTTATCCTTAATTTTTGGTCCAGCAGATTTGTGGAAAGCAAAAGTTATATTTTACAGTCTTTCTGCTTCTTCCTCATCTCTTCCCATTCCTCCAAATAAAAGATATTTGAGTACTTCAAAGCAAGGCTTCTGAATCATATGGACAAAACAACCTATTTTCCCCTAGCATTATTCTCAGAAAAGCTTGAAACACTATGATGCAAAGATTCAGCTGGAGGCAGAAATTGGCATGGAAAAATTCATCACAAACAGCTAGAGTCTGGCTGAGTTATAAGTAACTCAAAAAAGGTATGTATCAACGAGATTGCTTGGCAACCTCAGGAACAGGCAATGCTGCAATGCCTGAAATATAAATGGTCCTGACAAAAAAAAAAAAAAAAAAAAAAAGAAAAGGAAAGAAAAATGTAAAAGATAAATAAGAAATTCTAAAGATGATGTCATACAAATACAGAGGGGAAGCTGCTGTACATTAATATGCAAAAGCTACTTTTAAAATATTAGACATGCAAAAGAAAAGCCCCACCTGTTGTGACTGCAGATGTCATGGGGCCTGCAGATCATGGGTGTCAGTTGTGACACTCAATATCCAGCTCTAGATAATGCCCCCTAAACTGTCTCTAGTTTCAACAATATGTTCTACACAAGCAAATTTCAAGGGCAGGTGGCAGGAATGAAGATCAGAGCTGTCACCTGCCGATGACCTGCAGGTTTGCGTGGCCATTTCCCCCTTTCCAACGTTCAGCTCTCTGTCATACAAGGCCTGTTTTGGTGTGGCCTTGCTGTGCAGCCTTGGCTCTGCCCTCTGAGGAGACTGCTAAATTGTGAGGGAGAACTGTGGAGGTGCCTGATGCCTGGGGCTGGGGCTGCCCTGGAAGCCCCACAGCTGTCCTTCTCTTCACTGGGGCTGTGAGAGCCACTGACCTCCACAACAGCATGACAAGCCCAAGGGAACAAGAGGCAAAAAAGAGATGTGAAAATGAAAAAAATCATAAAGCAAAAAACAGGAAATTGTAGATGACAACTCAAACCAGATATTTCAGGGACCAGCAGGCAGAGTCCTGTCTGCCATCTGACTGGTGACCTGGCCAGCAAAACTACATCATGCCCTTTACGCAGGGTGGTAATGCACAGCCTAACAGCTCACTAACTCCAGCTCTCTATTATGTGTGTTGAGTGTGTAATCTGCAATATCTGTTCTAGTCTTAGAAACTGCATAGAGTTTCAGCGTATATTACAAAAAGTTCGTAGATAAAGCAATCCAAGGAGGAACAGTGATAGCACAAGTATGAAAGCAACCATAGCCATATTAACATAAAATGTTTTGAAACTTATAATTTTCATATCAAATGGTAAAAAGACCAGATTTTAGGTTACTCTTCTCTTCTTTTTTTCTAGTATGACTTATTAACTTGGTCCTCAAGAAAAGTCATCCCAAAGAAATCTTGACAAAACTGCACTGTAGTATTAGAGCTGAAAGAAACAGAAAGAGCACAACACAATGTATAAGTCAAGAAAATTGCAGAGCTAGTCAATTCACCTGCATGATTTTTCCAGGTTAAATTATATCAACAGCCAGTTCATAGCACTGAAAACAGCAGCAAGATCCAACAGCGTATAATCATTTTGGGTCCTGATTGTGCATTCTCTGCACACCCACTTGTACAGAAGTCATTAGACATTTTGGTAATTAAAATTTATGGCTTTACAGTCTGGCCATCCAGTCAGCTGATCCAGAGACTCAAATTTCAAGCAGAAACTTTTTGTTCAATCTCTGAACCAATTAACCTTGCCAATTCCTCTGTATTTCTGCAACTGCAATGGTATATTTAAGGACTCAAAAACTGTAATTGGATCCTCTGCATGTATTTAATTCCCTATTCAATTTATGTTAACTTACACATATCCTCCAAAACTCCTCACCTGTCTGTTAATACTTGCCCATAAGCACAGTAGGTACACAATGTATTACTCAATGGTGTGAAAACACCCTCTAAGTGACAAGTCTCTTTCCCCCTGGAAAAAAACCTAAGCGCTTAAATTTTTCTGAGCCTGTCTTTGTCTGGATCTGCATTAAGCTCTATCTAAATTATTCCTATCATATTATCTAGGCAAGATTAATTGCCAGATGATCAAGAATATCTTTTTCACTGGTAGAGCAATTGTTACACCTTCTATTCTAACCTGTGGCAAAACGATGTGGAGCTATGTTGTTCAAACAAAAGCTGTGATGAGAAGCTTCTGAATACCTCTCTTACAATTATTCATCACTGCTCACTTACTAGACACACCTGAATATGAGAGTATGCCTGAATAAACCTTCACACTTCATCCAAAGATGACCAGGAATGCCATGAAATTTATTGCGTTCTCATGGTGACTGACCCCATTGCATGGTTTACAGCATCTCTTATGTTCTACACTTTTAGGTTATACACTTTTCATTTATTCACTCCCCAAATGCTTATATTTCCAGTATTGATCCAGAAGCACATACACAATGGCAACATAAAGCCTTAAGTGTGAAAGTAAAACCTCTCTGAACTATAACTTCATAATGTACAAAGGAAACCCTTTCAAATGACAACAGTAAAGAAAAGTCATTTCACAGTAACTGAAATTTCTATTTTTTTCATTTTTCTTTTTTTTTATGGATTAAAGTATCTTTCATTACTTAAATAATTAGTGATCCCCTTATTTTATTTATGTGCTATCCATGCAGCAATTTGTCTGCGTTTGTAGCACGTACAAATTACCTTTGACACAAAACTTACCTTAAGAATTCACAGCCTTTGTCTCTGATTAAGATGTACTGCCCCCTGAACAGCAAACTTGCATTTTACTTCTTCTATTAACACACTGCATTCTGACTGGTGTTATATAGCAGACATCCTACTTCAGAACAGAATATCATTGACAGATTACAATACAAAGAGAAGAAAGCAAAGGAAACCTAAGCTTCTGCCTCATGTGAGGCAGAACATAAAAATAAAACAGCTTCCCAGAGATAATTCCATAGGAATGTTTATGAGATTTTATAGTTTTTGAAATCAGCCCCTTTATGATAGAGAAGAAATATTTCAAATGCACTGCATTTGTCACCAGATGATACAGGTATCTATCCATATATCACAGACTTTCCATGATACATCATTACACATGTGTAAATGAGACACAAGATAAAGTTTGTCCAAAGGCAGGTGTTGGCAACAACTATAATAATAACAGTGACATTTCTTTAGATAAGTTTCTTTGCTATGACTCTAAAAACTGAACATAAAACAAGGAAGTAGCAGAACATACGGTATTTGTGGTGTGGGATTAAATACTTCATTTAATTTAAAGGAAGTTTTAAATTATGGGTTTCAATAGACTTAATTAGGATGCATTTAAATAGGAATGGAAATGTCTTTGAAATATAGCTGAAAGCTAAACACTGAACTAAGTGTAAACCTATCTTTAACAAACTGATGTTGAGATCATTTATAGAAGATCTTATATTCTTTTATATTGGTTATAGGAAAAGGTACACTAATGAGCGGAGGTTGTAGCCAGGTGGGGGTTGGTCTCTTCTCCCAGGCAATCAGCAGTAGGACAAGAGGGCACAGCCTTAAGCTCTGCCAGGGCAGGTTTAGGTTGGATATTAGAAAGAAGTTCTTTACAAAGAGAGTGATCAGGCATTGGAATGGCCTGCCCAGGGAGGTGGTGGATTCACTGTCCCTGGAGGTGTTTAAGATGAGGCTGGATGTGGCACTGAATGCCATGATCTAGTAATCACAGTGGGGTTGGATCAAGGGTTGGACTTGGTGATCTCGGACGTCTCTTCCAACCCAGTTAATTCTATGATTCTATGATTCTATGAATGTCAGAAATAGATTACAATAGGATAAATCTTTACATATATTGAAATATGTAGAACTTGATTGATAATCATTTTGAGGTTTGGCTAAGGACAGTCCCACAGCAGTATGGAGGTACCTGAAAAGTTCTCATTGTTACATCAGCTGTGGGATTTGCTTTTCCTTCTGAGCTCACCCTGAAAATAGCACAATCAATAATGAATATGAGCCTAAATCCATTATCAGCACTGAAAGAGTTGCAATATACGTGGTTTTTCACCAAACCTCCAATAACTTTTCTATGGTAGGGTTGAAAGTGGTCTATTACAGTTTCCACTAGAGCAAAATTAGTGTCAGTACTATCTGACTTGGCTCCAAAAACAATTCTGACAAAGATCATCATCATTCAGTTATAATTTTAGTATATTGTTCCAACATTTTCCACCAGTTCTTTATATTTCCCACATCCTGGTACTAAGATCTCTACAATCAATCGGATTTGTCTTCATCACTTCTGTTTTCTTCCTGCTTTGTTTAAATCAGATGCTGTTTGAAGATCCTTACTGTCCCAGACTTGCTGGGAAAATCAGAATATTAACAGAATGTAGTAAAAGGAAATCAGCTGCCAAAAATTTATCTCAAATAAAGAATCAGAAAGACACAAGGAGAAAAAAGACACAAGGAGAGCAGAAGAAATCTGAAAAAATGAAGATTATAGTTGGCAGATAAAATCTGGAACCTGAATATGCAAAGAATATGAATCTCAAGTCTTTGTGTTGCAGGAGTGAAACCTGACAGGATTTTCAGCACTGCCGAAAGAGTAGCACCCAGTTCTGGGAATGAAGAAAGGCAATGGGGTAGAAACTATGAGGCCAGCAAGGACTGGAGTCCTCTCTTTGGGAAGTATGGGCTTCTAAAGCCAAGTCTAAACAAATCTGAAAGGGAGGAAGAGTTACACCCAAGGACACTCCTGGGAGTAACTCATGAAGTGCATCATTCCCAAAGGATGTCCATAATCACAGGTAATAAGACTTTCTGCTGGCAACTTTTAATGGTCAAAGAAGTGGCTGCAAAGCAAACAACAAACTTAATCAAATGGTTTCACCTAGGAATGATGGAGAGCAGAGCAGAAACAGAAGAAAAAGAAGTATCTGGTATCCTTGAGAAGAGAAATCTTAAGAAATGAGAAGTGAACCGAAATGGAGGGGGGGTGGGAATCAACTTTGATGAGCTTATCTGATCTCACAACCTTCTGGTACATCATCTTACTTTTAAAGAGGTCTGTCTGCTGCTTATTCCTTGACACTGACCAATAATACTTATTGAAAATGTCAACTGAATATTATTTTCATTATTTCTGAAAGAGTGAATATACATTTCCATCCACATATCTTAATTATAGCTAAATTAAGAAGCTCCTGTAGGCATACTGCATATTTAAGTAGTCACCATTTATAGATGAACTTTCCAATTTCCTGTAGTACCTTTATTTCCCTTTTAAGACTGAGATTTGAAATGCTACTATTAGTTTTACTATTTAATCTATTTGGCAAATTTCAGTTTGGCTCTGGGCCAGACTACAGTAAAATTACTTTGAGAAACTACTCCAACAACCTACTTCATGTGTCTTGCCCTTGCTATTAATATTTGTGGACATATCTATAGAGATCAACAGCTTAGATTTAAAAATTATGTGAACCCAATTTTTGCCTAAATTCCTTATTTATGCAAGCCTATTTCTTGGTAGAATTTATTTTCTGATATCATGGAATGAAAAAAAATAGAAAACCTAATAAATTTTATAGTATTTTTTCAGGCTTAACAGACCATTTTCTACTTCTAAAATATTTACTTTAAAGAAATGTTGTAAATAGCAGTGTTATATAAAGTTGTGTTTCTTGAGAATTCCAAATGAAAGGAAACACAATGTCAACATTTTACTAGTACAGTTCCAGATGAATTTCCCAAAGTTTTTCTTTTTTTAATGGAAAATGTTCAGGCATCATACAATTAGATATGACCACGAGATGCAATTTAGTTCAATAGCCTCTCATTTTCTGTAGCAAAAAACTCTCTGCTGCTGCTTCCTTTTCTTAGCTCAAGCCTATCTCCATTGTTGTACCACATATCAAATCTCTACCTGTCCCTTAGGGTCACCATGTTCTCTGTGCTCCTTCTCCCTCCCCATACATTACTGCAGAATCACTTAACTTCAAACTTTAAGGATCACTCAAAAGCCCAACCACACAAAGCTGCATCTGCTGAAATTTGGCCTGGCACAAAATCGCACAGCCTTTCAGCTTGAGCTCTACTTCTTAACCTACATGTAATTTTGGGGGAGTGAATTACTATTTCATAATTCTTCCCCAGATATACACCTGAGGGACATCTATCCAGTTTGTCCTTTAATGGCAGAAGATTCCACAACCTTCCCAGTCAATTTATTTAGTATTTAACTGTCTTTATAATTTCTTAGTTTATAGTCTATACTTTGGTTTGTTTGAATTTTTATATTTCCAACATTCTGCATATGGAAAGAACTTTTTTACACTTTAACTTATTCTGCAGCAACACTTGAAAATTGGTTACTTTGCCTTCCTCACTTTTTCTCTGAAATGAACACTCCCATTTTTCTAATATTTCTTTACACAGTGTTTTTGAGACCCCCGGTCATTCTTTTGTGACTTTCCTAAACAACCCATGCCCCGTGGAAAAAATGTGTTAAAACTCAGCATAGTATTCCACCTGTACTTGTACGAGGGCTGTCAAAAGCAGAAGAACTGTTGTTTGAGCTTTGCACACCCATGCCTACCTGTGCCCTCACGTGAAGTAGAATGATTGATACCTTGCACTTGCCAATGGCAGTAGGATGTTTTTTCATGTGAACTGCTAGAGTGATGCAGATTTTACCTTAAAAACCATTCACTTATGCCTTGACGCTCTGAAGCTTTGACATGTATAAATTTTTCCCAAATCAATATGCCAGTGCTGCATGATTTCAGAGGAGTTTTGAATAAATGTGCACTGAGCCCTTGATTCTGTATGATAGAGCTGTGCATTTTGAAAGGTAAACATGTAGTTACACGCTTTGCTAGACAAGGCACATTGTATTTAACATAACAATGACTAGAGCAGAGCTTTTCTGTGTTTATAAGGAAAAAAGTCTTAACAGAAACAGTGATCTTGCTAGTGATCGGCTGCTGAATTTATGTAAAGAGTGATTTTTCCATCTAATCTCAGCAATATTTGGTGACACATGGAATTAAAACACAAAACCTTGTTACTGTACTCTTCTCCTCAGATGTTACACATCTTACCTACCATGAAAAATCCTAATTTTGAACTTCACTTTCAGCTGTCCTTCATTACTATAGCTGCAGTCCCAATGCTACTCAAAACTGTTGAAGTCAAAGACACCAAGTCCTAGATAATCTTTGTCACTGTAGAGGGCAATTTAGTACCCTCAGTAAAAATCCTGAGATGTTGTTTTCATTTCTATTTAATTTAAATCCTCAAAATTACTATGATAACAGTTTCCCATCTCCTCCATTTAACATGGAACACCATGCTGATCTTTGAGCTCTAATTTAAAGCAAATTTTGTTCTGCCTATAGTGTAATTTTCCTTTATTAGGGTCACATGCTGGCCACCTACAAATAATGTTCTGGTCTGTGATTACTTTTCAGGATAAATTTAATCTCCATGGGGTTATAATGAAAGTCTCATTTTCTGAATTTCTGCCTACACCGTAGATTTTCATCATGTTGGAACATGAATGTGAGGAACAGGATAACTTGATGCAAGTTTGAATACTGTGGCCAGCACAGACCATTTGCATCATCATGACAGATAATTACAATAACTTTTTCTGTCTGTTACAAAAATTATTTTCTCTATGCTGAGCACAATGAAAACCATTTCATAATTCCATTTCTATTTCTGTTTTACTTTATTCACAATACCTACTATACTTTGCCTTAAACACTGGCACAGGTCTCACATGATCTCCTGAAAATATCAGCTTTTGCTTAAAAATAGTTTTTATATTATCCTATGCCTACTGAACTCTGCCAGTTACATCAGCCTTAGGGTTCACTATTGCTGAACATCGAATCCAGCCTCAGATGAGTGTGATGGTCAGGAAGTGTCTTTCTTCAGCTATCCAAGGCAGAGGTTCTGAGAGGGCCTAATCAAAATGGATAAAACAAAGCACATACTAATCCTCAACTCTGAGAAACATCTACGTGAAATGTTGGCTTCCAGCCTTAAAGTCATGGCTTCTTTTAATATTGACTTCCTCCCTGAATACTGCAAAGTACGTGAGGAAGACAATATGGACAGAGCAGAGCCCTGTCCCATCTGGAGAGATGGTGGCTGGTGTGCTTCTTCACGGATTCCACTAGGCCTCAGAAACTAAAGGTTTTCCATCTAGTCAGTGATCTACTATTCATTAGGAATGTGGAAGTACAGTTTCTCAAAAAGAAAGGAAATAAAAAACTTGTAAGGTTAATGTGCTCTTGCTTTTAACACTGAAGTTCAAAAAGTTGTCTTGGTATATATCTTGTTCCTGAGAAGCTCTAAAACAAGCTGTGGTGGGTGCCTCTTTCCTCTGTGTACTGAATTACGTATGTCTCGGTGGGATCAGAAATATTTGTATTATAAAAAAATTACTTTTCTCCAATGCTTCATTAAAAATCAGAGTGGTCGGTGAAGTTCCGTGTGTCTCTGCAGTGTAAGGATGAAGACCTCTCAATCATAGCCTCAGTCTATTCACCACTCTTTAAAAAGTATCCTCAGGCTGGCCAGAACTGGGGGGGGAAAAGTGAAATGTGAGGTCTGTTGGTTTTATTTAAAATATTCTTTAAAACTCCATGAAGCATGAGGCAGAAAGCACTTTACAGGTGCTGTAGAAAAAAATAAATAAGAATTTCCTATGTAACATCAAAAAAAACATAGTAAGGTGTAGGAAGTCCAATAAAAGCTGAGGTATACTGTACAGTAAATGTAGCACATATTTTAAATTTCATGTAATGAAGTTTTCCAGAGGCAGAAAAATATGAAAGAGAAGGAAAAAAAAGTTTGACGTCAGAAAGAATACAAAATAAAAATGCTAGAGTTGATTGCTGTACCAAAAATGCTGATCCCTGAGAAAAACAACAACTCTGTTTTAATAAATATGAAACACTACAAAAAGATTTTATTCAGCTTCTGATAACGCTTTCAGTATCAGTAACATAAATATAACTGAAAGAGTAAAGGCTAAGATGGAATAAGATCACTGCACTCCTGTAAGCTAAACAGCAGAAAAGGTAGGTCTACACTAAAAGTAGAAATAATTCAAAATCCAGTCTAGTTGTGTTTAATGTCTTTAATTATGTAGAGCACATACCAGTATCTGCTTCATCATCATGGTTGACTCCCCGGTGCAGTTGCATATCTTCACCATGTACACTGAGCCTTTACTGTTAACAAGGTGATATGTTCTCACTTTCCACAACATAAAGGATTTATCTGTAAAATCAGTCAGAAAAACTGATATGGGAAAGCTTCTTGATGAGGGCATTAGTGTTCTATACCTAATAATGGAAACTTATGGCATGTAACCACCAAATTTGTACATCACAAATACACAGGGAAGGGTTTGCTGCAAGGTACTGAGAAAGAATGAACGTCCAATCATGATAAGACACATTTAAATTTAATAAACTACCTAAAGCTATCATACTATGCAAATTTTAAATTACTAAATATTACAGGTCAGGAGAGGCTCAGAGGCACTGATCCTGAGGGCATTTTCATTTTTCTTTCAACACATGTGCTGCCATGTTCCCAAGTTTTACCCTTTTCTATCAGCTCAGCAATCTTCATGCATAACAGAGCTGCAGAGTTCTCAAACTGATGTGTCCAGGAGGAAGCACTACAGCAGGAGAAGCAGAACATAAAATAGGACTGTTCAAGAGCTAATATTATGACATAGATGCTGCTGGAATGCATTAATAATGTGATGTTTCCTAACATATTATATAATAAAATATAGAAATACATATATGTATATATAAAAAACCATAAAATAATGGAAAAAAAAAACCTAAACCAAACAGAAAAAATAATCAACATAGTCTTTGTACAAAAATAAAGTACAAAAATGAAGAGCGTTTTGAAACAAAAATTTCATGGTAAAACAAACTTTTGGAGGTAGACATTTTTGCCAGTAGAAACTGAAACCTTGAACTCCTGTTTCATTTTGAATGCAGCTTTGTCAATTGGTGAGTATTGGATCAGAAATTCTTGTGTATCAGGGCAAAATAGTGTCCTTACAGAAAATTAAAAACCGAAATTCCATTAATTTCATGGGGACGGAGACTGTCAGAGTTCTTTGTGTCTGCTATTAAATTCACTTCTGAAAACCCTGGGTTTTTGATGTGTCTTTTGAGAGGTACATTCAGTACTACAAAGCTCTTCAAAGAAGCAGAGCAGATACAGTGAATTCATCACCAGGAAAATAGTTTGATTTTTTTTTTTTTTTCGTGGTAGACCTGCAGAGGAAATTGAGATAGGGTAGAAAGTCCAACATTGAAGAAAAATATCCTGATACTCATTTTTCGAAAGGAGCAGAATGAAAAGGAGATAAGAAAGTAAATCAGTGACATTGATTGACTTTCAAAAATCTTAACAAAAAAAAAAAAGTGAAAAAGCAGTCAGAAATATTATATATAAATTCTGTCTGCTATATATTAGTACCAAACAGCCAAATGAAAACCCAGAATTAAAGGATATGAGTAACACAATATGTAAAGTTGGAAATGCAAGTGATTTCACTCACAGTAACTGTTCAGTGACTTACGAGACGCTCCACTTGATGGTAGCAACACCACCTCTTTCTCTGGTCAGAATGTTCATGGGAATCTCATCTTAAGGACTTACATAGATCAAAACACTTCTTTGTTGCATTTCTTTAGTCCTTCTTTGGTGTTGTATCTGGAAAGAATATGCCACTCTATTAAGTGACAATTGACAATGACCCTTGACAAAGGGTGAGGGAAACAGGATGAGTGCAGAGGCAGAAAAATTCCCAGGGAATGGGATGGGAGATGTCATGGTTTAGAAATGGTATTCTCAAATTTAGTACTCCCACTAAAACCATGTGTTGCTCTCCCTCACCCCTCCAGTGGGAGACACAAAAGGCAAAGATCATGGGTCGAAATAAGAGCAATTTAGTGAAAACAGCAATGAGAAAAGAAAATGAACAGTAATAGCAACATTATTAATAATGAAAGGTATAAGAAAAGAAATTATTCACACAGAAAAACTCCCCAATAATAGACAACACTGGACAGCTCCTTCTACCATATTTTCTCAATAGGACAGAAGTGCTTCTGCCTGGAAGAGTCCCAACCCCACCCCAAGCAACAGTGTAAGGTGGTATAGCATAATCTTCATGTCCTAGTCATGCCCCCTCCCAGCTACTGTAAAAAATTCACCCTGTCCTGGCCAGAACCAGGACATGAGAGTAGGTCACTAGCTGACACAAAGCATCATCTGACTATCCCTTGTAAATTATGATGCCTTTAGGAACCCTTGGCATTTGCCATATTGGTTTACGTCAGACTCAGGTACAGAGAAAGGGAGACACAACATTCAAAGGCTGACAAAGCCTTGTCATATAAAGAGCAATCTACCACAGCCAGTATGCAACACCCCTTCTCTCTCAAACAGGTTTTCCTCTCTCCAAGGAATAGTAGAACCTAATAAACATTTCTTCAGATGTAGATGTTTTAATCCCTTGATTCCAGCTCATCATATACCAGTTTCACAAGGCTACAAACATTCTGCTGTGGCTGAAGTGGTTCTGCATTCACAGTTAGCTGCAAAGCTGACAAAAGGTGTGGTAACTCCTCTGTAAGCTTGTTGTCTTCTCTGGGCCATCAGGTATCAGAGCTGAAGACTGCAGTCAGAGAGTGTCAGGAAGGGAGGTGAAATCCAAGTTAGAAGTACATCACCCAGGAATTATGTCACATATTTTTTGGTAAACTCTGATTATGGAAATAATAAACCTGCTATATTTTTTGAACTTTCAGTCTCACACAGACTGTTCCTGTGTTCTCAGAGAAAAAAAAAAAAAAAAAAAGAAGAGATAAAAAACTCATTTAAAATTAATATCTTTGTTCCCATGAGTCCTCTGGGAAAAAGAGTATCTCTAAATCTCCAACTACTCTGAAGTTATCAAAAACGCTGATCAATTCCACCTTATGTTCATTCTGCCCATAGGGTATTTCCATAGCACTAACCAAAGCAGAACACTTTTCCACATAGCCAGAATTTCAGTACAGTTTATTTGAAACTTTTGAAAAGAATAACGATTGAAACTCAAAGTATGCTTATTGAATTATAATTTATGAGTAGTACATTACCCAGGTGTTTTGGACAAGATAGTGAAAAGGTAAATCAGGAAATATGACACACTGCTTTCTATTAACCCCCTGGCACTTGCAATTTGAAGCTCCCCTTACTAAAGGCTAATCCATTTTGCTGTAGTGCTTAGCATTTTAAAATCTCAGCTCCTTGTGTCAAAATATTTATACGCATTTAGATATTAGAAAGGCAGGTAGCAATTTTGATCCCCTTACTGTTTTGCACATTGTCATAGTGAATCAAAACAAACAGCAGTGCAAAGCATACCTACTTAAAAATACTGCTCCATAGTATATGAGTGAACTACTTCAACCTCTATTTCCAGACAAATGCTTTTGTCCAATCTCCAAAATTCTGTAACAAATCATTGATACTCGTAGCAAAGCTGAAGTTTAATACATCAAGGTTCTAGAAAATACTAGCAATGATGTTACTTGTGACAATGTCTTTTCATTGTTTTTTAGAAATTAGATTTGGTTGTAGCAGAAACAGCCTATCTACTCCTCGGTGCTGAAACTGGGATAGGAAATATTTTGCTTTTGTCATTTTGAAATATGCGTTCTTTTCCTGGATGAAGCCTAAGTGCTTCATGAAATGAATTATTCTGTTAGGAAAATGCCTATTAGCTCAGTCAGATCCACAGATCTTATGTTTCATATCCATAACAGATTATTCTGAGAGGAACAAAGAAAGGTAAGAGTTTTAGTATCATTTGGATTGTTATTTCCATTTACTCCCCAATGAGCAGAATGAGGGAACCCTACCGTCATTACCATTAGGAAAACAAAAACTACAAAAAAATATGCTTCAGAATTTGGACAATTATTGTCCATGCTTCGAAAATATCATCACTCTTTCCCATAGAAGCAAGAAGCAGATAAGCATCTGGAGTTGATATATGTTTTCTCTAGAGTGATTAGTTTAGCAATCTGTACCATGATGACATGCATTTGTTTCCCTTGATTTGAAAGCTTTGACATCCCTCATTTAAGTTTTAGAAAATGTCATATCACTGAAAATTCTCCAGTCAATATGGATAAGTATCACCTGCTTAGGATGGAGCTGTTCTTATGATGAATTTAGACTGGTTTCTACAGAAATAACATTAGTTATTAGCAAATGAACTGTCATTTTAGTCACTGATACAGAGAGCAGATGCTGTCTTCAAGTGACTGCACTTGTGCTTGGAGCTGAAACAGAATTTACTGGTATTTGTCTCTTTCCTCTTGAAGGAGCCTTTCATGCCTAATGCTGCAGAATTCCCTTCTGTCAGTTAACATCTATATGACTTCCAGGTAGAGCAGAGGGAACAGTAGCTTCTGTGATTTTCTCTATGTAAAGCATATAGATTCCAAGCTCACTTTTGACAGGGGGAATGCTACATTAGTATCAGCACTGAGTATGCTGCATGTAGAGCAGGTCTACATGCCTGGTCATTTTGTAGCACTGTCACCAGTCCTATGTCTAATTAACACTCATTGTCCTATCAAATGCAATCAATACTTTCTGAGAAACATTAAAAACTTTGCATGTTTATTGTATGTCATCTTTCCTAAAGGCTAAACAATTCAAATTTTGAAGTATATATTACATGCACAAACTCATTTATATTTTGGGCTGGTTTTTACATCATGTTCCGAGAGAACACTGACACTATTGGAAAGCAAAAGAAATACTGGATAGCAACTGACATCTTCAAGGTGCACTCAAAGGATCTCGCTTTTGCCTGGTCTATGTCAACAAATTTATTGAACCACCTACAGAGAATGAAAAACAAAATATAGCCAAGTGTCAGACTTCATGAAACCTCTCTGCCAAAAGAACACACTGAAAACAGGTGATGTTTTTACCTGTTTGAGAAGATTGTTGAGAAATTCTTGAAGCTGGCAGCTCAAAAATAAGAATGAAAACTATTTGTCTGAGAAAATAGCTGGGAGTCCACGCATCACGAGCCCCACAGCAAGATTTGCAATACCTTCTCTGTGACACAAACGGCAGGCCTAACGCTCTTTAACATCACATTGCAAGTATAGCACAGTATGAAGTTCTCATAGAGTACTTTCTATTGAATTTCAAAAAAAAAGAAAATTTAATGAAGACTGAGGGGACAACTGGAAAAGTGTCCAAGTGTCCAAGAACCAAACCAGCAATGAGCACACGATAAAAGGGGTCTTTCAAACCTTTATGGCAGACCAGAATAAAAATAGAAATCTACACACAGAGAGTACATATGTGGATTATTATACCTAAATATACAAGCCAATCTGGTCATGGCTGCAATGTTATAGAACCCAAAAATAAAATACAGCATGTACTGAGCAGCTGTGTTAAAAAATATGCTACTTCTCTGGATGTATGTTTGGCTTCTTTCTACATTGTGTGTCCTCACACATTACATTAAAGCAATTGGGAGACAATAATGAACCTACTAAGCTCCAAAGGAAATAAAGAGAGGCCAAATGCAATTACTCAAGCTAGAATACACATTTCTCTTTACATAAACAAAAGAGTAATATTGCATAAATCAAAAACACCATTTACTCACTGTGTAAGAAGTGACACATTTAAATTCAAGAGGCATCAGAAAATTAACAGAATATTAAGAAGAGATTTCAGAGCAGAAGAAAACTTCACAATTGGACACAGTTTTCACAAGAGCTACATATGTGATAATTTAAATTCGATCACGGATTTTATTTGGATATGTAAATTTGACCTATCCCAATCTATGAACTAGAAAAGAAAGAAAAGAAAGAAAAGAAAGAAAAGAAAGAAAAGAAAGAAAAGAAAGAAAAGAAAGAAAAGAAAGAAAAGAAGAAAGAAGAGAAGAAAGAAAAGAAAGAAAGTCTCCCTCCTCTGTCCAGCTGGGAAGGGGAGTGATAAAATGGCTGGATGGGCACCTGGCATCCAGCCAGGGTCAACCCACCACAGCTTCTAATGTACTATGTCCCTTTCTATGAGTCAAATGTTCAGAAAAATTTTGAATGCATTTGTTTTTCTTTGTATGCAGGTTTGGACTTTTAAAATATTTTTAAACTCACTATGTTTTTAGGTTGTTTCTTTTTTCACTCTTACTTTAATATTTTAATATGAATGTAAATGCAAACATAATTGTAAAGAGACTGCACCTGCGAGAGAAAGAGAGATTTGTGGACATCAATGGGACAGCAAAATTTTCCAGAAAGACCTTTTGGGTCATAGAATATTTTTCCAAGTGAAACAGTTTGCATTCTATCGATGGGAACCTTCAGAATTACATTCAGAAAAACCCGTGTAACTGTCAGCTTAAAAATATTATCTTACTCTAAGGAAGAGATAGAATAGATCACTCAAAGGCATTTTTCTCCTTTGATGCCTATATTTTGTAATTATGCAGAGACTGAATATTTCACTCCATGTTCAAAATGTTAATCAGAAACTCAGTCAGGGATTCTGGTCCTTAATCAGCTTCTGAACCACATCTAGAATTCAAGAGCTCTCTGCAGTGGGCGACATTATTAGCTAAAGCTTTTTTTCCCTCTCAGCTTCGCTAAGAAATACTTTGCTACATTTTCTCAGGAAAAATAAACTCACTTAAATTATCTCAGAAGTTTTTTTAAAAACGTTTTTTACAAAACAGGGTTTTGATCCTTTTTCAAAGGAATTTAGTTTATATTATTTAAGCAAACTGACCCATCATTTTCTTTTGGCTGTATTTTCAGTTTTTAATCATGCATGCATCTGTACATTTATGCATAAGTATACATATGTCAATTAAATATCAATCAATCCTTAAAAGTTACTGAAACCGAGAAGGTTCATTTTGAAAGCATTTAACTATAGCTAGTCTAAATCCTTATGATCCAATCTTGTTTTCCTCAAGTACTGTGCAAAATTAGCTATTGTCAGACAAAAGTAATTGCAAGCTTGATCTAATCCTCTCTTCATTTTATTTCAGTGCTTTTACCCACATTAATATGTGTTTTATTCCTTGGTGCATATGACATCCCATTAATATAAATCCCCTACAGTAAGGTCTCTAGTACCAGCACTTAGAAAGAGGTCTC
Organism: Lophotriccus pileatus; assembly: GCA_035583135.1. Taxonomy (NCBI): domain Eukaryota; kingdom Metazoa; phylum Chordata; class Aves; order Passeriformes; family Tyrannidae; genus Lophotriccus; species Lophotriccus pileatus. Next base: position 123,303,692 of record JAWWES010000081.1, on the reverse strand, counting down.
ATGTAAATAATTTCCCTATCCCTTCTCTGACTCTTACCAATAATCTACCATTAATTCCAGCAGAAAACAACATTTTTCCTATGAACAAATAAACCACCACCCCCCCCCCAGTTTATATTCTACTTAAATAGAATATGGTATGGTAAAGATATGATAGGCCTCATTTAAAATGTTATTAAATCCCAAATTTCCTTTTAAAACCATATTATTTTCAAAGGTAGAGCTAATATCTTTGGGGTTTTTTAAAGAATATTTTTTTAACATTAATCCAAAAACTGAAACTTAGACAATAATATCCTTGGAAATAAGTTTATTATTATATTGATTTTGTTCCCATTAGGAAACCAAATACTTCTTACAAACCATCATTTTTCAGTTTAGTCAGAAAGGGAAATTTACTCTTCCCTTCAAGTAAAAGTCCTACAGAATTTAGCAGAACTCATTAGCCTTTCTGTAACAGCGTTATGCCATAGAAATGTTAGAGTCTGATTGAATTTAAAATATATATGAATGCCCCACACTTCGTTAAGCTTTGCTTAATTTATGAAGTTCCTTAGAAATTAGTTGTCTTGTTTCAGACCTGTCAAAAATCAGTTCAGCTTTACAATTTAGGCATAAAATATTCACTTTAGGAAAACTAGAAGCAAACTGGCCAGACCTGAGCGTTCTCTTTACAGGCTTTCGTTTCATTGATTGTTTGTTGATTTATGTGACTGAGAAAAGCTCTGACTTACTCAGCTGTGGAAACAAATACGTATTGAAGAGAGTCATCAAAATATATGCTTGAAACAGCAAAGTACTTTTCCAGTGACACAAGCCGGATTAGTTCCTGGGGATCAGAAGCATGGTCCTCTAAGATCTCTGCAGCCTTTGAAGCAGGGGAAAGCAGAGGAGAGGAACAGACAGAATCACAAAGGGGTGGGAAAGAAAAGAACAAACAGATTTGCTGAGGGGGAAGTCAGTCTGGGATTTTGAAATTTGAATTGACAGAGAGAGGGGACAAACCACGTGTCTCACTTGGCTTTCTGGAAAAGAAGAGATAGGCGTTGTTCCCAGGAGTTTACCACCTATGTAACTAAGACATAAAAACAGGTAGGAAGAGCAGCCAAGAAATTGCACGCTCAGGATCCCAAAGACAACGAACAGCAGGACTCATCACAGATCTCAGGTTCAGCTAGTACTTACTCAGTGCCGTTTACCAAACAGATCATCTCTCCAATGAGAACAGGTTAACAGGAATCACCACTTGCTGCACTGTTGTCTTGCACTAAGGTGTTATTATTTTTAACATTATGATGAGTTATGCTTTTGCAGCTTGATCATAGAATTCAAAATAAACTCTCCTTTCCCTAAGGAAAGTAATACTCCGTTCTGGCAACAGTCCATTTAGCTCAAGCTTGCTATGTAGTATATCAAATCTGCTTCAGTACATTTTAATTTTAGACTTTGCTGCACTTTTTTTTTTTCTTTGAGGATACCAATTTTTCTCCTCTTCAGTTCCAGTAATTTTCAGTTACACCATCTTTTGGAAACAATGAAAAAGAGATTATTCCTCCACTGAGGCTGAGTTTAGCAACTTCAAAGACTAGAGAAAAAGAAAAATTAGGATAGGACTTCCAGATAGTATCAGATGTATGATGACAAGCAATGATTTTTAAGTTACCATACACCAAAGAAATCCCACCATTTCTTTAAAAGGGAAAGGCACTGGAGTGCACTTGTTTACAATTGGTATTGGATTCCACTTGATTTCAGCTCCAAATGTTGGAGTTATTCAACAGAAAAGGGTTATAAGAAACTTAAAAAATCTCTATTCTGCTGCAAACACAGCATGGAACTTTCCCCATAAATATTTTCTTAAATTCTTTACTAAATACAACAGTAACCTATATTAGGTATACTCTGAAATGTAGCTGCATGTAGATTTATCCCAGCTGACTCTAAGAGCTTTACACTAGCACAGCTAATCCACCTGGCCATGGTGTAATGCTAATGTGACTGTACCACCTCCAGAACAGGGTGCAAGGAGATATTACAGCATGTCAAACTCTCTCTCAGATACCTTTGCAGGGTGCTGTGTCTTAAATATACATATTCCAGGAAACAGAACCTTAAATACAACCTTGCTCTTAGTATCATATCATGCTCTGAAAGCGTGTGTATACAAAAGGAAGGCTACTTTTTCCTCTTTCCACAGTTTGATATTGCTTATGGGCATATGCAGTCTGTCTGAATAACCACTCCCTTTAGCATGTATCTGATTTTTAGTACCCAGCTCATTTCATGTATTATTCATGGGCTGGAAATAAGCTATCAAAGTGCTTGCACAGAGCATGATGGGTGCCTCAGTTCTGATTGGCAGCTCGGGTTCTCTTACCATACCAAAACAATTAATAGTAGCAATAGACCACAAGATTTTACAGTTACACTGGATTGCAATGTCAGATTTTCTATGAAAGAAGAAAATGCAATGGGACTTTCTGAAGTAGTGATTTTGAAGTGAATTTACATTCTTCCTTAGCATAGCTTTTTATGTTAACTGTTTATTCAGAATTTTAAAACATAGTCATTTTAAACAAGAGAAATCACATTTTTACAGGCAAAGGATCAGAGATTAACACAAAAGTGAAGTGTGATAGCAGAGAGAGTAATTCAAATGGAAAACAAATTCAAAATTTTTAATTCAAAACGCATTAAGGATAGAGGGAAGATATGAAATTCAAAATGTGGTGTGTATTTAACCTGACAGAGTCCTTTAATCTAAAAAAAAATCAGACAGTATTTCAAGATAGTAATGTAAATTTCAGAGCATGCAATCCCCATGACAGCTTCTTGAAGAAATAACCAGCTGACACCTTAGAGTAACAGCTACTCCCATGCTTAAACACTGACTAAGGATATATGCCTGTGCTGTGTACTGTCATGCAGCGTGTACATCCTCAGGCCAGCCATAAATAGAGGAGCAGAAGTGCCAAAAGATGCCAAGCAGCCTGAAAGAAGGATAAATTAATTCACCTAGTGTTCAATTCTACTGCAGCTAGATTCCTAAGGGAGAGCAAACAAGTTCACTTACAGATGGCCTCATCTGCCTCTTCATGGGCAGAATAGGTACATGTTGTTGCCATATATAGAGATTTTTAATACCTACTTGCATAAGCTAAAAGCTGTTCCTTCTCATCTGTTTGTGGATGTTAAACATTTATAGTGTTTTCCAAAACAGTCAAGTGGGATATTGGGTATTTAAATTGAAGTTAAAAAGAAGATGGGCATGAGAAGTCTAGACTTAATCACTGTCATTTCATATCAACATTTTGATATAAATATTGGTTTGGGTTTGCTTTATTTTTAGATAAAATAAAGCAAAGCTCCATGCAAGACTAAATGAAGATTGCCATTTAATTTCCAAGTGTCAGTTCAAAACCAAACTTTAAATTTCTTACATTTTCATTGGATTTGACATATTCCTTCAAGAATTTTCATTTCAGCAAAATATTACACTTCAGCAGAAAAATCTTCAGCACACCAAGTCAACTAAACAGCTGTAGGAACACCCATGGGACCATTTCTGTTCTGAGGAATCACTAATGTGATGCTTTACTAAATAGCACCAGAGTTGAATTAGGCCATATCAATACCTAGGATCATTATAAAGCCTTTATATTTCCATTAGTTATTCAGCCAAATTTATATACAGAAAAACATATAAAACACATTCTGTTCATAATTTCATGCAATGGTTTCTCTCCATGGTTTTTTGCCACACTGATTCTACCTTAAGTAATATAATGGGTTAACATTTAATGTGAATGCTGAGAACCACAGTCTAAATGTGTTTGCAAATATCATTACATCTGGAATACCATTTTACTAGAGAATGTAATGATGAGTAATATGTATGAAAGAGAAATCTTACTGTTTCATTTTCTATCTACCAAATATGCAGAAAAATGAGGAATGTAGCTGATACATTAACATTCAGAAAACCATTTAGGGATATAATTGGTACTTACTAAACCAATTAGTATAAAGTAATCAAGTGTCAGCGAACATAAATGATTCTATGAATCTACAATATATAATTTACTGTTGCTGCTTAAAGTGGCCACAGTTTTTGTTATTCTCAGTAAATGAGTATAAACAACCGAAAGCAAACACTGATATTTAGGACAGGGTTTCCTTGGAAAGGTTTATTACTTGATGAAGTTCTGTCTGCACAATCTGTCAGAGGTACACAAACCTCTGTGAGTCTTGAGTCTCAAATTAGCTTAGATTTGAACCTACACCTTTCTTTTCTTTTTCTTTTTCTTTTTTTCATTAGCTGTCATATATATACTCTTCGAGGAGATGCTTATTTTTGTTTTGAACTTGGGCTTCTTAGCACAGCCAGATGTGAAGTTTAAAGGAGAAGCTGTTTCCCTCAGGTTCAAAATCACCCTCTTTCCAAGGAACACATTGAAATCTATGAATGCAGAACACAGCAGGAAACTTGGGCATCTGTACATAACAGAGCATGAGAAAACCTTTTGCTGATCCCCTGAAAAAGAGTGGATTTTACTTGGCATGGCACAAACTTCTGTGGAGTTCCAGACCTTCAAATGAATGGACATGATCTGCTTTTGTCACAGAAATGCTGTGCATGGCATGTTTGTTCATTTTTTAGGATTCTTTCAGTTAGAGAAACTAGTTAGAAACTAGTTAGGACTCTTTCAGTAAAGGAGAAATAAATGCTTCAAACAAATTCCTTATCTGTTTATCCAAGCAAAAAATTGTTTGTGGGTTTAGTGACCCAAAAGAAAGAAAAACTTCCTATTCTTAATGTGTTTAGAGCTTCACAGGTCTTTTGCATGGCAGTCAGGAGCTTAGAGATGCCTTAGATTAATGGAGACACTGATTCTGTTCCTTCCTCAGCCACATAAAATTCAAAACTGTCATGAAGAATATTTTTCTAGACAACAGGATAGGAAACCCACCTTGTAGGGATAGCAAGCAATTAGACCCTCTTACTCAGACAGAACAGATACATATTGCTTCTGTAGAAGGCTTTCTGGTCTGGTCTGCTAGCAGAATGTAAAACACAGATGCAATCCTAAAAATAGACCAAGGCTCAGAATACTCTTCTCCTAGAAGGCAGAAAAACAGCACACTGATCTCCACACTTCACTCATGTCTTCCTCCCTGTGCGTATTCTTTTGAGTCCCATTTGATCCGTTACAGCTCCCACAGCCCAATGAAATGGCTACAAGCAGCAGGGAAGGGGCACAGCCTCCACACAGACAATGGTTAATGACCTCATGAAGTCTGCAGGAGGCTCCAGAAACAATTCCAGCTGTTGAGCTGTTCGTGGGGGGTTTTTTACTTCTTTGGTGTTAAAGGACAATTCAGAAAGCACGAGTTTAAATTATGCATTCACCTCTCTTGAAAGACTCAAATGTTTAATTCTTTCCCTTTTACTGAACTCTGGGCATCTGTGAAACGTAGGAAGTCCATATCTTTCCAGTTCATCATGATAATAAGCTTCACGAGACCCAGTGGTTTGAGGAAATTCTAAACTGTGCAGAACTATAAATCCTGACTTCTTTGATTAAATCTTTTGAGACATTTCCATTCAAGCAAGATTTATAGTAGAACAGCCTGGCTTATTACTTTAACTAAGTATTGAAGTTTTCCCTGGCAAAGTGGCACATCTTTCTTCTCATATGCCATCCTTACTCTTCATGCTTTCTCTCAGGCAACCCTGGAGAACTCCACAGGTTGGAGGAAAACGGTAAAATTAGTTTTTCAAATTATTCCTACCTTTAAAAAAGAGTAAAGAATGCTTTATGCTTAAGGAAAACACAGAATAAATTATATCATATTTAGTCTGAAATTGCTTGTCTACCATAGGCATTCTGCGTAATTAAATGTCTACTTTTTGGGATCACTGCCAAAAGAACAGATTCAATTAAATCAGTTGCAATGACTCCTAACAATAGTTAACTGGCCCACCTAATCCATTTAAATAGTACATCTGGTCTTGCCTGCTCACCTATTCATGGTTCACTTGTACAGAATTTGCTAACATAAATGGCCTGAAGTGATTTTTTTTTTTCTGATTTATTGCTGAATTTTTACCCACTGAATTACTAGATCTAACTTGGTTTGGAGCCTCCACCTTTGCCATTTACTGTTAGGCCATTTTGGGGAAATATGTGGAGGAACCAAAAACATGAGCTGAAAAAAAATATATTTCATATACTAGAATTTATGGAATATGCCTAGAATTTGTCCTTCTGTGCAGCCAAGCCATGCTTACACAGGGTCTTGAAAATTTCTGGTGGCTCCTGGGCTTACTAAGAGACTTGAGATATTCTGGCAAACAAATCATTCAGGATACTCACTACCAAAATTACCTGGATGGAATAAGCTTACAGCAAGGCTCTCCTGGGAGCAGCTAACAGGAGCAGAAGGGTGCCTGATGTCCACCCCACAACCAAAGTGCCTGCCACTGGATGGTATCCAGGAAAACGCCTGCCTGGCCACTGCGGCTGCAAGTGGCTCTGCCCTTTTGCTGTGTTTGTGCCTTGAAAAAAAAAGTCAATGGAACCTGATTACATTGTAAAAGTTGGTATCATGAGCTAGAGTCCATATGGGAATTTGCACAGTGGAACAAGCAGAAAGATTGTGAAAACTTTCAAAGCTACTGAGTCATACTACAGTTACCAGCATTTCTCAAGCACTTTTTATTTGGCAGAATAAATTGAAGGGGAAAGTTATAAATTATTAAAGTACTCACCTTTATAATTCACAATGTGTTAATTTTGTGGAAATGGCCTCTCATTTCACCTATATATTTTTCAGTCTAATATATATTGGTTTCTGTGAATTTCTTGTTAGTAAGTAATTTCTGGGTAAAAGTAACACTAAAAATTCCATCAAAGGTACAATCAGAAAATTGCCATTAAAAATTACTGCATAAAAACCTCATAGATACAATCACAAACAATTAACATACAATTACAACATGAAAACCTACTGAGTTAGGTTTAGTTACAGATACAATCACAAAGACAAGTACAGCTGATGGCAAATCTAGAAGCAATTACACAAAGCCTTTGAAGAATTGCACACATTTATCTAAACTTGATAAATGTATATGTCTTAGCAGTAACATAACTGAGAAGGATTATTATAGCCAGTGAGATGGGGCAATTTCATTTGCATAAGTACTTTTGCAAATTACGAATATTTAAAATTTGATTAAAAAATGAAGATGCACTTATTACTATTCAGGTTATTCACTTTTCTATCTTAAAATCATTAATTATTTTAGAGCCAACAGAATTTTGAAAAAATACTTCACATACATGAGAAATTATAATCCTTCACAAAAGCTCTTGATATGTAATCTTGGCCATAATTTGCAACCAAGAAGTAACAAGAAAGGCAAAAAAAAGAAACAAAGTGGTAATAACTGTTGGGTCCTTGAATCTGCACACTTACACCATGATCCAAAATTCTGCAAATCAAAAGACACATTGCAGTAATTTTCAGGGATGTTGGATCAAGCCTTTGCCTAAGGAATTATTCTTCTATTTTGCTGCTCATAGTCACCATTCAAAAAATGAGTGTTATTTTGCCTCGCAGTCCATGGTGTGGAAATAAATCTGAGACTGATTTGAATCACAAGAGGATAATCATGAAGTTTAATCCACAGCAAGCTACTAAAACAAATAAACTTAACTTTGCTCAAAGTGATACTCAGAAATTCAATCAGAACAGAGAGCAGTTCATCTTGAAATATATAATTACAAATAAGACATCTTTGAAATCATAATGATAATTATTTTAAATTTCTAGAAACAGAATCAAATACACAGAAGAAAGGTAAACCAAGATAATGATTTGCCAGTACTGGCAAAGGGGCCCACTGAAACATGCGATTTTACTCTTACTTGACAAGGACTTGACAGGCTTTGTGATAGATACCAGAACAAAGATTGTCTCTGGCATCAAAATTAAATCAAAGACTCGTGGATAATTTTAGTCTGCCAACTCCAAACTCCGCTTGACATACTCTTTCATGGATTCTGCTCCTGGATCAAGGACGTTGCTCTGTACAAGCCTCTGTACAAGCAACATTTTTCAAGACAAGAGTCATTTTCCTAAGTTTTTAAGTTGCAAATTATTAGATTGCTTAAAATCAAAACCAAGCATACCAAATTATTCCTTAACCTTATGTATTCCCCAGCAGCCGTTCTGCTGCCAGATCTGGCTTTTGATGAATCAGTGACAGTAGCATTTTGCTACTGTATAATAAAAGGTATTAAAACACATTTAACAATCTTACTAGTGAACTACAAACTTTTAAAGTCTCACACTTTCATACCTTCACTGCAATTTATGCTCTAAGAATCAGTTTTCCATGCCAGGTATGTAAAAGATATGTGCATCTTTAGTTTTGAAACATCAAAAGATTTTATTTCTATTCTAAATATCCACCTTAAACATTTCATTTCTGTGCACTACTTCATAATTTCAATTTTTAAATAAAAGAAGTCTGAAGGGTCACATTCCTTTATACTTGACCAAAGCTAAGTTTATAATTGATGGTTCACTGTGCTTGCAAGGACCTGCTCAGTCTGATTCCTGCCTAATGCTTGTGAAAATTCGTACAGAACTTAACACTGATTGATGGGATCAAGATTTAAAGATGCTTCATCTCTGTTCCTGCTCAGAAATAAAACAAGAGGTGTGGAAAATTGATCAAAGGAAAAGTGAGGCAGGAATATTTGCATTTTGAGGGTTGTCTTTGGCTACTTGGCCCTAAGAACAAAATTTTGAGGCCCTTATTTGAGAAAAATTCTAATTGACAAGTTATATTTCCTGGGTAACACACATTTTCATCCACAGAGATACACTGTTATTCATACTGTAAGATATTAGTAGTTTAATCATGCAACTAGGAACCTTGTTGAGTCATTTGTTCTCATCTCAGTCTTTTCACTACAGCTTAGCTGCATCTGCAAGATTGAATTCTGATAAATTAATTTATTCTCTCATGGCTACAGAAGATGACCTTAGCTTTATGGGATTAGTAAATATCAGGTTTCCTCAGTGTGTAATTGTAGTTCTTCCACTCTCAGTATAGATTACAAAATAAACAACATAATGAAACAAAGCAGAGAACTCAACAGCTGGTAAATCTACATAATGCACTCTACTTGGTATGCACACTACAGTAGGAGAATGAACAGAAAAGGAACTGCAACCAAATTGCTTGACCCATTTTAATATTTGATGAAGAAATACTAAGCCTGGAAATATCATGTCTTCAGGGACCTTGTAGTTGATATTATTAAAAAACATTTTAAAAAGAGGCTCCTATAGTCTATCATAATAAGCTTTGGGTAATACTTTAAGAGTCCATTAACTTATGCTCAACTAATCTTGAATAACAATAGAAATCCTTTGAAAGCATGTATGATAGTTACACAAATACCACATAAATTCATCCCCATCCTTTTGTGAATGTTTTCCCCTAGACACACTAGAGGTTTTAATCCCTTTGAGTAATAGTCCAGAACTTGATATTTTAACATTAATGGAAGGAAGTCAGATCAGTTCCAACCCTAACAGAAACCAGACTCTATGTACTTGAGGAATCCAAACCAAAACTGCTTGTGAATCAAATTTAAGGAATTTTTTTAAAGTTACTTTTCTGGAACTTTGAAACTACAGTAGAGTAAAAAACATGTTTTTCTTATACAAGTAGTGTAATTGTAATTTTATTTTTTTCTAATTAATATTATTTTTGAGATTTAGATCAGCTGAGTTACCAACACAAGCTAAAATTTTTCCAGAGAATCAAACTACAATTTATGATCAAAATTACACATTTTCTTAAAGCCTAAATATTTTTATTGGCACCTTGCTATTGGCCATGTCCAGTCATTTCAAAGGAAAGACAGAGCTGAGAAGCCAGATCAAAAAAAAGATCAAAAAAATTAATAATTCTAAATAATTCCCCTGAAAGTGTCTTTGAATATACTTGAATGCAAAAAAATGCTTAAGTCACAGTCATTACAAGACAGAACTTTTTCTTGAGTGGCTCTACTCTAACCACTCTCTTTTTGTTACTGCTGAGATTTTAAGTTTCTTGAAAGGAGAGATTCCTACTGTGGGTTATTTCCTTACCACAAGCCAAGCTTAATCCATATCCTGCTGAGGCCCCGTATACTACAGTAATACAAATATTTGTAACGTTCCTTTGCACTGGGACCTTTCAGTGTTTTGCCCAGTTAGTCAGCACAGATACTAGACTTGGGGGAACCACAGATCAGAAATGGAGATTCACACCAACCTGGTGCAGTGATCTCCCAAAACACACCCTGCATAGGATCTTTAACAGAGCAACTGGAAATAGTTGAAATGTCCCTGGGTGGCCAGGGCATACAGCCACAGGCACCAGCAGAGACTGGCCTAGGCACATAAACACTGTCCCCAGTAAGCACATTCATTAATATTCCTAACTGCCATCACTACTTTTAAAATTGACTGTTTTGTCCTTCTTTCAAGTGATTGAGAATTCCATCATCACTCATGTTTGGGAGAATAAACCACAACATCAAGGAACAGAGATCATCCCACCCACTCATCAGCCTGTAATTTACAGCTAGCACTGAACAGTTTGAGCTACCCTCTATGTATCTGGCAGGCCAGAAACTTGACTTATCAGTGTGGTAAAAGGTCATGATGACATTGCTAATTTGAAAATAAATAGCTTCCTGTAATGTTACAGAATTACTGTAGCAATCAGGCACATAAAGATAAAAGCTCATATAGATAAAAGCATATTAATTAGCTCATAAAACCTTATTAATCAGCCTTGTAATGGTAGCAGTTTAAAACCATTAAAAAAAAAAAATGTGTAAGTTATTTGTCTGCAGGTTTAAAATAGAGAAAAGAATGAAAACCCACCCTCACAGCATGATGTGACATTTGCACCATGCTACTGGGAAAAGGCATTTGCAGTCTAAAAGTAGCAACTTCTTTACAGTATATGAGTGATTTAATACATTTGCTCTGGTCTAGTTGAGGTATGATAGCAAAGAGTACTTTGGATCTACCGAGACACATTAATATACTTAAAGTAGCTTGACAACTTTAATTCATTGCTGTCTTGGTTTTGGCTGGGGTAGAGTTAATTTTCTTCCTAATATCTGTTACAGTGCTGTGTTTTGGATTTAGGATGAAAATAATGTTGATAATACAGTGATGTTTCAGTTGATGCTGAGCAGTGCTTACTCTAAGTCAAGGACTTTTCAGTTTCCTGTGCTCTGACAGAGAGCAGGGGCACAAGAAGCCAGGAGGGAGCACATCCAGGATAGCTGAGCTGAACTGACCAAAGGAATCTTCCATACCATAGAATGTCATGTTCAGTATATAAACTGGGGGGCAGTTGAATTGGAGCCACTGATCGCAGCCTGGGGACAGGCTGGGCGTTGGTCAGCAGGTGGTGAGTAATTGTATTGAGCATCACCCCTGTTTCTTCAGTTTTCTTCTTCTCTCTCTTTTCATTACTATTATTATTGTTATCATTAATAATATTATCAGTATTATTATTATAATTATTATTTATTTGTTTCAGTTCTATCTCAATCCACAAGTTTTACCTTTTTTTCCAATTTTCCTCTCTATCATGGGGGCCAGGGCAAGGGGGAGTGAGCAAGTAGCTGCTTTGAACTTAATTGCCAGGTGGTATTAAAGCACAAAAATTGCTCATGGAAGTCAGAGTGACTCCAGTTGAGAGCAGGATCCTGTGAGATCCATTTGTAAAGAAGAAATAGTATGCCAAATGAAGTCCATGTTTACTGTCTCCAAGACAGAAGATGCCAGTGTGTTTCCTGGTCTAGACCTCTTTCAGGCAAAATTTACTATTCAGATTTAGATCAAATGAAATTCAAGAACTCTTAAAAAAAAAAAAAAAAGAAATATGTCTTGCTTTCTCAGGCAAGTGATCTATTTCCATTTTTATTTAATATTTTGTATTTCTGACCAAAGGCATCCACTCTCATCCACTGAATTGTCAACAAAAACTAAAGATCAGAGACTTTTAAAAAATTGTACATTCTTTTATTTATTTCCTTGTCACACCGCACTTGCCCTACAAGTTTCTGACAAATCTGCTTTTTTCCAAGGAAGACTTTTTGCACATAGTGCAACCCATGTCAGTGTAAATAACTGAGGCAATTGCGGCAATTTATGAATTGGAAAAATACCCTTCCTAATCACTAAATCTCCATTAATTTAATATATATTTCTAGAAGGGAGAACTGTTTGCTGTTCAAGAGACTATAAAAGAAGACAGGTATGATTTTTCCCTCCCTTCCTTCCTTCCTTCCTTCCTTCCTTCCTTCCTTCCTTCCTTCCTTCCTTTTGCTCCCATTTGCATAGCAGAATTATTTGAGAAAAGTAAACTCCACTCCTCTCTGGAGCAGCCATGAGTAGCAATGGTGGTGCACGGTCCTTGACACTTACCCACTACCTCCTCCTCCTCCTCCTCCTCATACATATCACAATTGCTTCTGACTCACATAAATCAATAGTTATCCTGGACACATTTGGACAGGCCCACATCAGGGTGATGAAGACTCATGTTCCATTCTAAGTCCTTCCAAAGAAATGCATTTTGGGACATCAGAGGAGTCAGCAGGTTTTCTTTCCTTTTCACCAAATATTAAACTGAAGTTAAGCACTGTTTTACATTTCAGCATTTCATCCCTTACAGTAAATTAATGGTAGAACTTACATTACCAGTGTGATCAGCCTTGTAGTTTCTAACAAACATAATATGGTGACAATTATACCATTTTCATTTGTTGTTTTGTCATATAAAATTGTTTATATTATTGCAAAACAACAGTGACATCCAGAGGTACAAAAGACTAATCAGAAGTGTTTATTATCCATGACAAAGTTTTCAAAGTCTGAGTTACTCAGGATTTCAACAATTTTGATTGTTTGAGACTCTATAAATTTTACTAGCATGTATAGTAATATACAAGCAACACATGTAAAATTTTTATTTTAAATCTCCCCCAACACAGCCCTACAGTGGCCAATATTCATTGGAATATGACTGACTGAGAAAATATTGGGATAGTGGCATAGACAACCATTATGTCCTGCCAATAATAGTTGTCATTGATAAGGCTCTGTGTGAAACCTTTTGGGCCAGATACTTTTTTGTACACTTTTTCTTGAAAAGAGGCAAGATCAAAAGAAATTCAGATACTTCCAACTGAGATATAAGAATACTTTAAAATTACATAGAGCTAGACCCCTTCCTGGAGAACCAAAGCTGTTAATGTACAGCAGGTTGCTAAAAGCAACCTACTAGGTCAACATGTGATAAGGTATTAGGCAGACTGCAGTGCACTGTTTCACTTTGGAGACATGAAAATGAAACTGTGAATTCAGTCCAGCCCAATAGCAGGAGTGACCAGCTTCAGTGTGCATTTATATGCACAGTAAATGGCTCCTTTCCACACAGAGTGTTTGCGCTTGTAATGAGGCTGAAAGTTCACTGAAATATGAGCACTGAGAGCTTTGTCTGAAAAAAGGACTGACAGATTAGAAGCTTTAAGATTTTTTTTTCTATTTTTTTATATTGTAAGATGACAAGTGGGTTGCAGACGAAATAAATATATATGTAGTCCTGAGGAAAAAATAAAGTATGCATAACACTTACAATTACCATAATCTTAGAAAAGTTCAAGTCTCAAAGGAATGCACTTATTGACCAGTTCCTTTGCAGGTCTGAATCATAATAACTCTGCTTATTTCAGTGGAGCTCTGTCATGTTACATCAGCAGAGGACTCCTATCGGTCTCCTTCTTAACGTTCCTGTCATTTCCAAATGGATATCAGTGCTTTGAGCTTTTTAGCTCCTCACTTATGCTGAACCCGTGCTTGCAATATGAAGATAATAGCATATATTCACCATTTCTGTCCACAGCATTGGAGGAAAATGCAGGTCTGTTTAACTCTACACACTCATTTCTTTGTCCAGGAAGAGTATTTTAGAAGATGCCTTTTAAGCAATCCTTTTATATACTGAAGGAAATGGCTACTGTAATAACCACACTATCATTCTGTCTTTCAATAGGAATTTTCTCCTAGAGAAGCTTCTGCTTGTAAATAATGCCTGGAAGTAGCTTATTTTAGGAGGTTATCTTCCTTCCTACCAATGTAGTTCCCAGATAATGTTTTTCCCAGGATTTCATTCAAGGGAATAAAGTTTTTTGAGGAAAATGCTATTCATCTCCCTTGATGTCAGACTAGCAATTGTCATATGGGTGAACTGTTTACAAAAATGGAATGCTGCTTCCTGCATCCAGCTGACAGATTTCTGTGGCTGGTAATTTATTGCTTATTCTTGCTATGAAAGATTTTGTACATAATGCCTTCACTGCATTCGTTTTTTGTACAAAAGGCAGAATAATTACAATTCTTCTATTTGTGATCATTCAACTGCGAGTTCTAGTCATGTAATCTAAAAACAATTCACTGATAATCATGTGTGAAATGATACTGTATAAATAAGAATCTTTCCCTTTGACAACTAAATGATGATCAGTTGGACTAAATGAATCTTTTTTTTTTTTTATTGTCCTATTTATGACAATAAGTCTGTTTCTGAATTCAGAAATTTCAAATTTCTGGAACTTGAAGATAATAATTTATAAAACTAAATATGGGCTTACAGTATTATATTTTTTTTTTTGGTTGAAGAGGAAAAAAAAATGGAGTAGAATAATCCTTGAATACATTTTGAAGTGATTAAGAAAGTGGGTTTATGGATAAATATTTTCTACCTCAGGTTATAGATGTTTAGCTAGCATACATCATCAATGGCACATTCCTTATTTTCCTGAGCTAAGGATCTAGCCTGTATGTTCAACCATGACATAAAAATGTTTTCCCTCCTGATATAAAAAAGAAACAATATCTGAACTCATTTTATAAATTGAAATAATAGTGAGATTGTGGTGGGGAGGATGTTAAATAATATGGCCAAGGTTCAACACAAAAATATGTATCCAGGCCAAGGCTGTCTGTACAGCCTGCCGGTCTCTAAAATATTATAGCCCTTGCCAAATTCCCTGTATTTAAAAGTTTAAAGTAGGATGACCTTGAATTTCACACCAAGGATTAATATCTTATTATAACCACTAAATACCTACATCCCACTAATTATTTTATATTTACAGCAAGTAAAAATGAAAGAAATCCATCTCACTGTATTTGGG
This sequence comes from Lophotriccus pileatus, assembly GCA_035583135.1. Lineage (NCBI taxonomy): Eukaryota > Metazoa > Chordata > Aves > Passeriformes > Tyrannidae > Lophotriccus > Lophotriccus pileatus. Next base: position 123,288,402 of record JAWWES010000081.1, on the reverse strand, counting down.
GATATGAATCACAGAACCACAGAATATGCCGAGTTGGAAAGGACCCACAAGGATCATTGAGTCCAAGAACCACAGAATCATTGAAAGAATTTGTGTTGGAAGGAACCTTAAATTTCATACAGTTCCAACCCCCCTGCCACGGACAGAGTCACCCTTCAGTGGATCGGGTTGCTCAGGGTCCCATCCAGCCTGGCCTTGAACACTTCCAGGGATGTAGCAGGCACATCTTCTCTGGGGAACCTGTTGCAGTGCCTCACCACCTTCACAGTAAAGAATGTCTTCCTAATATCTAATCTGAATCCCTTTCAGCCAAAGGTCATTTCCCCTTGTCCTATGACTACAGGCCCTTGTAAAAAGTCCCTCTTCAGCTCTCTTGTAGACCTCCTTTAGGTACTGGAAGGCTGCTAGAAGGTCACACTGAATCCTTCTCTTCTCCAGGCTGAACAATCCCAATTCTCTTAGCCTTTTCCTCATAAGAGAGGTGCTTCAGCCCTATGATCATACTATATTAGTGGCCTCCTCTGTAATAGCTCCAGCAGGTTTCCTTGAAAAATATTAAGTTGAACTTAGCCTCTGATTACCTCTGATGTCACAGATGAGCAGAGAGGGCACAAAGAAGTGAAGCATTCTTTTCAAAATTGTACAATAGATCATTTATCATCATGGTTCTTTCTGGTTAAAGGTCTATATCCTGTGAACCCATGGCAGAGATAACATTATAAAGGAGAGTCCATGTGATGCCATGCACATCTGTAGCCCATACTTGTACTAGTAATCATCAACTCTCTTCTGTGCATGTTAATCATAAAATAATGGAAGTTAATTCCTTGCAAATATAATATTTTATTTTTACTTTTGTCCCTAAATAGATATCAGGATAGGGAAGCACAGCTCATCACTAAAGGTGATGAGTGCTTGGCAAGGGCATGATCATCCAGTCCCAGACAGAGCAAGTCTTCAGAGTTTCGTACCATCATGGCCTGGGCAGCTGGATGCACAGCACATCCCACTTCAATCATAGCCCCCAAAGTCTTGCAAGCTCTTCTAGGCCCTACTATGCAAGTCACCTTTGGAAATACATTTTAACCCCCTACAGCACACCTCCTCTAAGTGGAAGATGTGTATGTAACAAAACCCCTAACTTAGTAAATGATTCTACGGATCTCAATAGCAGAGAAGTTGAGGCTTCTTTGGTTTATTTTCCCAATTTTGAGGCCTTCTTTTTAAGAATGATTCACACTAAAAGATTAATGTGGAATTAAAGTTGAAGATACATGAAGGCATTACATCATATTCCTCATGTGCACTGAAGTCAGTTGTAATCTCTTAATCTCCAATTTGCATGTGATTAAGCTTCAAGAGCGTTCCCTGTCTGCCTATGCTATATTTTATGCTTCAGTGCCTATTGCCAGGCATTTTTCAGAATTGATAGTGGCTTATCACTATCAAAAAGCAGCTCCAAGTCCTTAGGAAAATCTTCAGCTTAGAAACCATCCTTTTAGAGTTGTAAATGGTACCTGTTTTCCTTCATCTTTATTGCTATTAATAGGCATACTTTTCATGACAACTGGATTGTTTGTGGGGTTGAGATATTACCTGTTCCTTCTCTTTCCTCCTCTCTTAAGCTATAATTTTCTGTCATATCATAATGGGTTGTCCTGAAAATAGCTTGCCACAAAATGAAAGATTTGTTGCTACTAAAAGGACAGAAACAGCTGTAAAAGAGCAAAAGTTAGATTTGAGCCACATGCTCTTTAAACAAATGAATAGGAAAAAAGGAGACACTAATAATCCTTACTTAAGATATTTTGTTTCTCCAGCTTTTGCAAAGTGTGGGAAGATAAGGAGAGTCCTACAAATGGTTGTAGCTTCAAATAGATTGTGTGGGTGGATAAATGTAGGGGAGCAGGGTGAGTGATGGAAATAGAATGAGTTTGGGTCTGTACTCAAAAGGAAAACAAATTTATTTTCTAGCAGAAAGCAATAAATAAATGGGATATCTCATCATTACCTGCTTTAAGGTTGATTAGGCTAAATATACTTCCAGCAATCAATACCTCAGATCAAGAGAACTAAGTTTTACTTTTTTCTGGTAAGGCTCTGCTGCCCTCAATTGGTGTCAGGCATGAGGACGGGAAGGAGCCGAGGTCCACGTACCACTCTCAGACATTCACTCTGTCTTTGGTATTCCCTTGGGAAGAGAAATGTAACAACTATTTCCAAGAGTGCTCTAAGCCCAGGGGTTAGTCTTCCACCAGAACATGCCAGAAGTTTCCATGTTATAGCTGTGGTATGTGATTAAACATCCCAATGTGTGCCTTTTATTGGTCCCTGTAGGAGGAGCCTGCAGACCCATAGCCCACCTGCTCTGCAGTAGTGCATGTGTGTGTCTGTCTGTCTGTGTGTCTGTGTGTGTGTCCGTGTGTGTCTCTGTGTGTGTGTGCCATACTCCCACGTGCCAGGAACATCCCCAGAACAGTAGTGACAGACAGACTGTCTTTCTCTTCTATATTAGCAGAGCACTGGGCCCAAACTAGAGCTCGGTGTGTACAGCACACAGACTTTAAATCTGGTCAGATTTTGGCAACTAAGCACCCAAGGGAACAAACCAACTCTTTTTGCTTATTTTCCCAAAAGCTGACTAATTATAGCCAGTGAAATTAAATCATCGTCAAATCCTTCTATATATATAGCAGAAAGACACCTGAAGCACATAAATATTCCCAAGATGGGACGTTTTTAATCAATATCTTGTGTCAGGCAGTATTTGGTAACTACTCAATTTTACATAGAAAAGTAAACTCAATCAACACCAAAAAAAGAAATAATAAAAAAAAAAAAAAAAGAAAAAGAAAATTTGACTGCAACTACAACCTGCAAGGCCAGGTTGGATGGAGCTCTGAGCTACCTGGCTTACTGAAAGGTTCCCTGCCCACGGTAGGCAGGTTGGAACTAGATGATCTTTAAAGTCCCTTCCAACCCAAAACATTCTATGATTCTATGATGTTTAGTTATACTTAGTGTTTACAAAGAGAAATAAGCTTCTTATACTATCTCTAGACTTAAAACATGGTCGTATTCATCACCTTCAGTATGAGGCTATATTTTCAAATCCTCTGAATAATTATTATTATTATTATTGTGGTTATGCTGATAATTTCTAGTAGTCCCATCCATAAAAGCCATTGTTATGTGCTGCATATATATGCTAAAATATTCTACTAGATGATGAGAGGAAAATTGTTATAATTTTGATTTACTTGTTCTAAAGTAAACATCAGTAAACTAATTACAAGATACACCTATTTTACAGATTCTGTGAATGGAAAAGATTCACTGATTACCAGTTTTGTCTTCAGTTCTGTTTGATGAATCACATTTAATTACAACATAATTAGGTATCACCTCTGGAAAAATATGCCATGTGATGGTTATAAAGAATGAAAAGAAGTTATCATACCGCAAATTTGAAATACATCATAGTAATTCTTTTCATTAAATTTCTAGGCAAAGGATGCCGCTTATCTTAATTGTCAGTGTCAATACCATAGTCCTAATATTATAGTTTCAAAAAAATTAATTTCAATCCCAAAGTAAAGTGTGAGTTTACTTAAGAAATCATCCCAGACCTATTTAACTTCAAACACTCAAGAAATCCCATTAGACTACTAAACATAAGAAAATACAGAATTCTGTGCTTTCTAGAAGCTTTATACAACATTGGATTTCTCTAACATAATTCTGACTTAAAACAATACATTATGTGAGTTTAGAGATAAGTTTTAGTCTCTAGTGAATAGAAATACTGCTAAAAACATCTGCATTTACATTATTGCAGTTTCCTGTGACTTGAGGGACAATCACGGTCCCATGTGATTGAAATGTATCAGCAATAAAGAAAAGCAAAAAAAGTCCTTCCTGGATTTACAAAGAAAGGAGACAAGCAAGCACAGAGGATTTATGAGGCAGAAATCTCAACAGAGCTTTTTTTTCTTGGCTTGATAACTACACAGTGTAAGCAGCAACAACACTTGCGGATAGTTTAGTAACCCCATCTCCACAGGAGCAACCTTCTCTGGAACAGCTAGGTCCACCACTAGCTATAAAATACCTTCCCTATTGGCATTGCACATTTTTTGCTGACAGGAGAGCTGCCTTCTTATTTGGGATGCATTCAGCAGTCCAGCACAGTGCCAGCATGTTGAGAGATCTTCTGCAGGGACTCACTCACATTACACAGGTTGTCTGCAGTGCTGCAAGTCCGAACAGTCTAGATATGGGCCTGAGTCATCACTTTTTTACTCAGACTTTACCTGGTTTTATTTTACAAAAACTTATTGGGAACAAAGGCTCTCTATAAGCTTTTTGTGTCTGCTGTATTTTTCAGCAACATCTGAGATGCTGGGTTAGGCTGAGGAAGTCATCAAGAAAACATTTTCAGTGGCAGAAGAGACCGTGTGTTTCTCTGCCTCAAAAGACTAAACATATGGTAAGTTTTGTGGTCTTTTTCTTCTGATTTCTGGGATTCTTTAGTAGAAACTTGATTTCTTCCATATCACAGGATACCATGACGTACATTTCCAGGTATAAATGGCAGGTATTTTAAAATGCGGTAGAAGTCATAAAGGTTGCCAGTGTTGCAGGCTGAACACCCAGGAAGAAAAGCAAGCTGGCTAAACAGTGACCCTACCTGGCAAGAAATTTTTTTTCTGTGACGTTTTCTGTACAGAGAGCAGTTGGAATACTAGAGGAGACTGCATTGCATTGTTGCCAGTGCAGTTACAGAACAGCCGAGAACCACCCAGACAGCTCCCATGAAAAGCTCCTGTATGAAAAATGTGCTGTTTTGTCTATCCGTTTACCATTCTAGAGAAGAAAGACTCACAAGCAAATCTTTTTGAGTCTAATGGGTGCTTCCAGGTTTCTGGGATACTTTGGATTGCTGCAGTGAAGATATTTTTTAAGCCCAGGGGGCTTTCAGAGGATGCAGCAGCTGTGCACCTGCACCAAGCCTGCAGCACAGTTACTCCAGGAAATTAACCAAGGCCAGATATTCCACCTAAATGTGAAGTTTCTCTTCAATCTGTAACCTAAAGGAAAAGTAACTGAAGAAGTCCAAGGATGATTTTTTCTTTTCTCACTGCACAATTCAGAGCATGAGCCAGTGCCAGGAGGTCACCCAATGCCAAGGCCTTCTGCAAACCAAGCTACTCATCTCTCACATGGGCTGGCGCACAGCACTATTTTCAGTAAACTCACAGGTGCTGAAAAAAGGCCTAAATATTGCCTAAATGTCACAAGGAGTGTAAAGTAAAGAAATGTTTTTATACAGTTTTGTATAATTTTAAACAGATTAAAATTTAAAGGTTCTTAGACATAAAAACAGTAAGAAGAAAATCAGGCTTATGTAATACTTAAATTTTTATTGCATTACAAGAAACCCAGTAGTAGGTTGACTTTAAGTATCTTCAGCTCAAGGGAACATAAATGTGTTCTTTATCTTTTGCAATTGCCTGGTTTTACTACTGCTTTGTTTAAAATATCTAATTGTTAAACTCCTGTCTGAAAAACGCTATCCAAAAATTCAAAAATGTTAAAGTTAGGTATGATAGTCAACTGAGATCATAACAAAATCAGTTATAAATATGAAATTGTATTTTTCAAAATTTTAACGCAGATGAATAGTGTCAACAGGGAAGAGAAAATATAGAATTGTTTTAAAAAACAATTAAAATTATTTTTTCTTTCTTTTTCATTTTTTAAATAAATGCAAATTTTCTGACATGATCACAGAAGTACTTCCAGAAAAGAAGTTATTGAGAATTTTATTCTGGAGAATAACTCCAAGATAAAATGCTGAGATCTATATAGTGTGGAATATAATTACGGTAGAGGAAGGAAATTATCACAGCCAGGAAAAAGAAATATAAGCTGCTTTGGAGAATTAAGTAACTTCATCCCCAGTAAGTTCAGTATATTTCTCATCAGCATTAACAGGAGCTATGCTCAGAGTATGAATAAATTTAAACAAGTTAATTTTATACCTCTCAATGCAGAAAGATAATTTTAGGATGAAGGATAAAGATTGTTAAGATATCTGTCTTTGGATGAAGACAGCTACCTTGTCCTTGTGTAAATCCTTTCCTTTGTAACCTTTCTGCCAAGTCAAATATTTGTGAATGGCTACTCCTTGTTCCAGCGTAATACTACGAATAATATTATATCATAGATTTGGGGCTACATAAGAAGAAGGTACTAACCTTCCAAATCTGTCTTCAAAAGATTTTGATCTGAAACAAAACAATATTTGAATGAACAAAGTTATTTTAGAAGGTAATATGCCATCATTTTGGAAAGACCAGCCCCACTGATCTTACGAGAATGGCTTGAAGTATCATCTTACACCACCTCCAGATCTGTAGATTCAGTAGGCGTCTGCCCTTCACTGGCAGCTTTTCAATATCCTGATCTGAGTTCTTCTGTCTTTGTTTGTTACCATAGCACATGTAATTCTAGTCAGGTTTACTGCAGTTCATAGTTCATAATCATGCTAGTGACACAAGACTTTAATTCTGTTTAAATAGCATCTGCCTTTCTCATGATTACTTCTGCCAATAGCTTACAAAATAATTCCTTTAACTGGAAAAAGCTCCACAAATCATAAAAGTTTCAAACTACATTACAAAAGGCTCCTATTCTCTCTTCAATTTTAGCAATTTCAACACAATAGGTATACCATAACCAAGGACTCAGGAATAAATTCTGAATTCTGGGCCAGTTTTCTCCCAGGTGGAAGAAAAGCAGTGCCAGTGTTTTAGCTTTGTGCCTGAGTTCTTTAAAAGCCTTCTTTTCTGAAATGTTAGCTCTTTATGAGTCATAGTAATCCTTCCTGCAACTTGTGTTAAGAGACAAAGGAAAACCCTGCCTTACATCATGCCAAAATCACATTCAATCAGATTATATTCTGCAGGTGTTAAATATACAACACGACATAAATCAGTGGTGACCTGTGCGTAGAGCAATACATGTTCCCAAGGTAAGAATTTAAAACAAAGATATCCTGGTTTAGGTTCAGAGAGGTAAGGTAGCAAGTATACCAGGAAATAAAATGAGCAAATAGTGCATAACAGTATGTACTCTAAAGAACTGCTTAAAACTTAGAATGAAATTTTAGTGAGGTAAAGTTTAATTTGAAAACATACCTTTACTAGCTAACCTTCCAAATTTAATTAAATATCACAAAACCACCAAAGAGTCAGTAAGCTTTTTTAAAGCAACACTAGTCTGATTAAAATGAATCATTCTTGAGCCAGTTCTGCTTTCAGTTTTCTGAAGCAACTCTTCTGTAGCCAGCTGTCTTTCACTACCAATAAAATCTCTTCATGTTTCTGAAAGCTCCCAGGTATATATCACCCAACCAGTCTTTACAAGAAGGGAGCTGAGCCTGCTCCAAGCTGCGAGTTCAAACCTGCTTATTTGCATCTGCATGTCAAATGGAGCAAGAACAGCCTTTGCAGTATGCCTTGGGTCCTAAGGGGAAGAAATAAGAACAGTATTTTTCATCAGCAAAGCTTCACTGTTCCTAGTCTTTGTATGATGAGGAAAATGAAAGAACTTTCAGCACCTAGGAGAAAAATCTTTCTTTCAGTCTTTCTTTGGGGTTTAACTTTGCCCCACTGAAGTTTGAAGTTCTGTGACTTGGGAAATTCAGAGATTTCAATCTGTCTGTTTTAAATTATCACATTTAAGTACATAATAATAAACATAGAAAGAAGTTGCAATAAAAGTCACATCTAAATAAAAAAAAAAAATTAATTCTGTAAAGAGTGAATAGAGATTGTTACAACACTGCACGGATATTTGTTTGCTTGAATTTTCCAAAACCAAAAATCTGGTATTCCGATGTGTTTCACAAAGATTTTAATTTGCCAGAGCTTTGTTTTCCCACAAATGTGTTTCCATCGAAGTATTTACTACCCAGCTTTAGTACCATCTTGGAGATAAATTATAATTTTTTAATGACCGAATAAACCACATCAGAATTTCTTCTTGCCTCTGGTATTAACCTTGAACATACCTCTGTACAACTTTTACAGTCATATTCTAATTTCTATCTCTTTCCTTTTAAAGCCTGAAGAATTAACTTACAGGAACCATTTACACCAGGGCAGAGTGATGTCCATATTACTGTGATCACTGCGAAGTTAGACAAAGGACTGAGCCAAAGGTCCATTCCGATCCTCAGTAAATTTTAAATGCTTCTAAACTACCAGATTGTGAGAGAACCTGTGCAGCAGAAACTATCATCACTTGCACTACAGATAATTATGAAATGTGGCCTGTATCTCGTATTCCTCTTCCCTGTTCCTCTGAATGTGAAAAAAGGGTCACACTTTGATCTCCAAAACTGAGGAGAAGCAACTGAAGGAGTCAGAGCAGCCACTTAGCAGAAGGTATAGAAAAACTTGATATCAACATAACAGTAAATTAAATATATCAGTACCAATGACATATGACACCAAACCTGAATGCCATGGACCAGTCCATGTCCATACTACTAAATTCCTTTCCCTTCCCAAAAAGCATAGCTGTGTTGAGACTGCCTGTTAGGGCTGGTCCCTTTTGCTAACACCTGAACAGGGCCCCAGCATGTGCTGAGAGATGGCTGGCATGGGCAAAACCACCCCATGAACCACCACGAGATGTCACCAGCACAGCTGGTTACCTTCCAGGCCCCAGGAACATTCCCTGTCACCACTTGATTTACCCATATGGGTCAGTGATAGCAGCATCCAACAATCCAGGAAGGGTTTCAAACAGGGAAGAAGGCAGACAGGTATCTGTTTTGATAAAATGTTAAGCAAAATGCAGTAGCATTTTGGAAAGAAGATCTGTAACTACTATACTGATGTGTTGCAAGTCCACAGCCAAGTCACACCACAGGGTGAATTTGCCACAAGTTGTCCACAAAAGGAAGTTTAGCTGAATTCATCCTGTTTTAGTTTTCCCCATGTTCAGTATATATTACATAGAAATGCATTCATCCTTTAAGTAATTCAGGAACTACCTTTTTAACTTTAAAAAGAAAATGTTACTCTTAGCTACTCAATCAGTTCACTAAGTTTCTCACCAGTGAAAAACTACAGAGAAATTTAAGAAAAAAACCAACATGTCCAGTACAAAGAGTTTCTGTAAGTATGTCAGAGCCTTTTTCTCTGTCATCCCATCTCTATTCATGATTTTAACCATACACCTAATGAGATTGAGATTCACCTCGAAAATTCTCCTGGCAGCTGTCAAGCGTTCCTTGTTCCTTTTCCTTAAACTCATCTGAATTCTCCAAGCTGCACCGTTCCTGCAGTGAAGTTCCCTCATGACATGCTGACTCTGTGATTGACAGGCAGCATACACACACCGAGCAGAATGTCAAAGAACATGACACGATAAAACCAAACATAGCTTAATACAGTTATGATAATGCCAAACTGCTTAAAATTCTCTGTACCTTTGACAGACTAGCCATGTACTGTGTGTCTTTCAAAGCTGTGTTTCTGCCTAGAAAAACCTAGTTTCTCTGGCCCTTGAAGGAGATAAACACCATTTGCATTTTAGACTAGGTCTAAACTAAAGCTAAGTAGATTGATTTTTGTTGATGAGAGTTAAATGTTCATCGTGATCTTTCAGACTTACAAGATTGTATTTCATTGCATTTCTAATGCATGATGTGAAGGCTACACAACTTCAATAGCAGGGTTTTTAGAGCTTCATAAATGATAAAGACCTGACTTATATTTTCACAGTTGAATTCTGCAAGAAAAGGTTATCTGTGGTCATATTTGCAGGAAATAGCGGGGAAAAAAATAACAATTTCTTTTCTACAAGATTATTCTTCAAAACTTAGTTGTAGAAGTAATTATTTCAGATTTTCTTATTCTTCAACCAAAAAGATTATTTCATCAGGGAATAGAAAACACCAAAAAAGAATAACTAAGCAAACAATTCCTAAATAACTCACAGACTAAAAATTATTCACTCAAGCATATGCATTTGTTTCCAAAGACAGGCATGATGGGAAGGCTCAGTAGTCATTTATATCTACAACTTTGAATGCTGCTATATAAGTGGGTTTCCTACATAGAAAGTCATCATGCATCACAAAGAATATGAATTTACAGCATGTTTGCTGTTCCTGCCACTCTTCTGTGGACACATCTGGATTGACATAATAGGGCCACAGCCCTATTTAGCACCCTTATGGCCCAGAGATGCACCTATTGTGGGGGTAGGGGAGCTTTCTCATTCCAAAGTGTCTGAAATAAGGCTATGTTACAGCCTGTCACAGAGGTGCTTTTCAGCACAGGACTATGGGACATGTCTGGCAATGGGCCACAAAGACACCTGAGAGACTTGGGAAGGCAAAGCCTGCTGAGGGAGCCGTGGAGGCAGATGTGGTGGCAGCCAAACCCTGTGCTACTGTTAGGCATGGTATCTTCTGTCCTCTGAGCCATACCCAAAAGACATCCCAGAAAGAGCCAGCCAGCACAGAACAAAACACTTGGGGTGCATGTAGGAAGCATAACCAGTCTGAACCATAAGTAGAGCAGTATTTGAAGTAACACCCCATCTCTCTTTTATTTAGCAGCACAGATAGAGGCTGAGAATTCAAAAGTTCACTGGCCTTTGCATAAAAAGTGAGCACAAAGACCACTTTGTGCTACCCATACACAACAGCAGCAGGAGCAATCAGCCTATTTAGAGTACTTTGATGAAGTTTGAGGTTTAGATGTTTCTGTCTTTTAAAATAGTCCATCATCAATTTCATTGTTGCCAACATCCTCTTTTATGGCAAAATTACTCTTGCAACCCCTCTGCTTTCCTTTGAAGATCTGAGAAAGCATTTGTATGCCCAAAGCTTTTCAAGTCTTACTGGCTATGTGAGTTACTAATAAACTGTTACCTACATGTACATTCTGCTCTGGCTCAGATTATTATGGCTAGAGCAAATTATCAAATCCAGCTAAGATTATGCCTTCACTCATGAACTGTCTTGCACTTGTAATAAAGGCTGAATTTGGAGCTGTTGAAAGTGGAAAAATGGCACCTCTGAAACAAAAATAAAATAAAATAAAAATTAAAAACAAAACAAAACAAAAAAAAACAAACAAAAAAAAAAAAAAAAACAAAAAAAAAAAAAAAAAAACAAAAAAAAAAAACACCACCTCATGGCCTTAAGGATTAATTTTTCACCCAAAATTGGAATCTTTTCCTTTGAAAAGTTGAATACAGTAGTTTTCAATCAAGCCAAACTGAACTTCCTTATATTATTTAGCAAAATATACACTTTCTGAGACAATTCACAGTACCATTATTTTTTCATGATATCTCAAAGGAAGTCTCGAAAATTCTCTGTTATCCAACCTGCCTAGCAGGACAACCTCATCTTCATGGGAGCACAGCACAGATTTTCACCATCTTCTGACGGCATCTCATCCAACATTTAGTCTGAGCTAGTCAATCCCCAAAAAGCAACTGAGTAAGAGGATTTGTACAAGTTTAAGTAAACCATTAGAGGACTGTTTGAATACTGAGACAAGCCAAAAGGAGACAGTGTACTTGGGAAGTAAAAAATATAATTTTCTTGATTTATAAAAATGCTTGATAATCTAGATTTTTCTAGATGAAATACATCTGCTAAAAGCAAATCACACATGCATTTTTTTTAACCTGATGGGATTTCTTTGCTTGTTTTACTAAATGTGACTTTTACAAAATGTACATTACTAAGCATGACTTTTAAAATTTAAAATATCCTACTGAATGAAAAAAGAACAAGTTTTTGTTGCTGACATTGTATGAAAAATTGGTCACCCCAATTCACTGCAGTCTGCAGTATTGCTTAGATATCATCCATCTCCCTAACTCTGAGTCTATGCTTAGTTTCTCATTGCTCCCATCATAGTTGCTCATTACTGCTGCTTTTATGTTAGAAACATTTAGAAGATTCATCTTTATTTTTTACCATGCTGAGCCAGTTACTTAGAACACAGCAGTTTCTAGAGCTATTCCTTAATTACGTTCATTGCAAAAATAATGGCTTAATTTGATAAACACCTTTAATTTGAAACTTTTATACCTCAATATCTGCACCAAGAGTAAAATGTTGAAATCCCACTGACAACCATGGAAGGAACACACCTAACAATACACCTCTGCAATGACTTTCTTTCTTTGTTCATTACTGTGCCTTAATTTCTCCTTTGGGATTCAGTAGAAGAAAAATAATGCCAAGAGAGGTGCAATACACAGGCACGGTATGAAGTCACAGACTGTGCTTGGTATATAACAGGAAATTTTCAAGATAAAGAAGTAAAACAGCGGGGGCAATGAGAACTTCCCTTACAGATTCATTGCAGAAATTGCAACCAGCATCCTATTCAAATGAAGACCAAGTTCAGCATGAGGGAACTGCTGCTTAAGAGACCTAGAAAAGATTAAAGCAGATTAGTTAATACTAGCTGAAATGGCAGTATTTTTATTTCAGTTTGGTTATTCTTGACTTGTGTCTTTAATGGGTAACGTTCGTATTTGTTCTTTCTTGCAATCCAAGTTACACAAATTGCTATGCAAGCACAAGATAATGTTTTCAAATAGACTCATTGGCACATTAATCTGTAGCAATATAATCAGCCTGAACATCAAATTTTTATTTTTTCATTAAGCAGTGAATGTCAGCTCCTTTGGGCATACAAGGTGTCATCAACTTTATGCCAGTTTTGCTGACTCATATAAAAGTTTACACTTGTAAGCATTCATTTTCTTAGAGCTACAGCACATTATGTACTAAAGGAGATCAGAAGTAAGCAAAATCATTTGGAAAACATATTCTAAATTTATATTGCTTCTGCTGAGAGGATTAATTTAACTGTCTGGAGATAGAGTATATATTAAACCATTAATGTTTATAATTCTAGAGATACAAAATAACTCATTTTACAGCACGTATCATTACCACACTTGTTTTGTTTGTGTGTGCTCGAAATACTGTTACCTGAGTGCTGAGAGGACCCCAAAGCTATTGAGCACCTTTATGTTCAAGAGCAAAAGCATTTTGTGAGCTCAGACTTTTTGAACTTTTGATAAAACCTGATGTTTTGTTTATTAGTTGAACACACACTTACTGAAAACAAACAGCAGCTTCCTTTTCTAACGAAGTGTGCACTTACCTGTTTTGATGGCAAGATATATAGATAGTATTATATGAACTTAAGCTACTCTTTCAAAGTCTTAGCTGCTCAAGCATCATTTCATCAAATCTGAAGCAGCTCTCTTATTTACTGAATGCCTCTGAAGGGTATCACAGGAGGACAACTTGTCTTTTGCTGCCATGTAACACCAGGGGCAGAGACTATGGGTCATTTTGGTAGCCCCTTTCTTCTTCCCAAGACATGTGGGCAGTAAAGAAACATGGTAAGAGACAGAAAAACTGTACCATAATGGAAGGATCAGGAAAAAACATTGGATTCAGTATGGGCAGAGCTTTAAAATATTGAAATAGAATATTTTATAAAGAGACTTATCCCTTGAAAAATAATTATTCTATTTCTTTGTCCTTCGAACTGGACATAGACAAAATCTACCTCTCTGTGGGAGAGATGATTGGCTGAATTCTATGTAAATTGATAGATGGCTGCATTTAGCATATATGTGTAGATTTATTGATGTTGTTTTATGATGTTTCCACTACTTCTGAAATCAATTTTCACTAAGTCTTGAAAGTAAAGCTTTTGAATTACATACTGTCTTCTCCTGCACAAAAGCTGAAAAGTAGTTCTGCCTAGTTAAGGACTGAAGACAAGGAGTTACTCAGCTCACCCTGTCAGAGACAGAATAGGTCCTGATTTTATTTATCTTTTTTATTCTATTGACCTCATTCATATTTATCATTTTAACGTATGTTACAAAAACTTTAAGTGCATTTAGGCGGTTCAGAGAAATGGTAATAGAATACTGAGCCATCTCTTTTTAAGGTCGTCAGAACAAAATTGGAATGGGTGAGCCTTTATTCCTCACAGCTACACAAATTAAGCTGACAGCCTCCATCTTTTACAAGTGGACTCCCCTCTGCGAGCATTGGTAGTGAATAGAAACATCTGGTAACTATGAGCACTGTCTCACCTGAATCTCAGCTTTTGTGGTATTATTTCAATAGTTCTTGATTTGATAGCAGACTGTAATTTTTTATATTTTCACAGCTTTATTATTATAATAGAATAAAAATATCTGGATTCTCACTGCCAAGAATATTTAAACTAACATTAACATTTGTCCTTTGCACACTCCTAATCATAAGCTCACTGGGAGAGAAACTAGGACATGTATGCCTTTTTAAAAAACAGTTATTTTAGTAGCAAACAGGTATCTATTAAAGTGGTTACGTGCAATTTTAAACATTTTCTGAGGAATGGTTCTTAATATTACACAAGTTCAGTAAACTGTCACAAAGTATGAGAAGTACATTTTAAACTTTCAGCAATGATTTCACTGTATCTGCACTCCAGCCAAATAAAACGAAATTATAAACACAGCAGAAACGACTTTCCAATTTTCTCATTTGAACTGCAACTTTAATAATTTTGTTTGTATCAGTTTATTCCAGCGTAAGTAAGTCTATACAGTAAGGAAGGTACTACAGTGACATTCAAATCCCACTGTTTGCTCTGAGAAAAATCAACCCAGCCTTGGACACTTTCCATTAGGAACTTGGCAAAACAGTATGCTGGGATTCCGTGAATAACATGAGTTATTCATCTTGAAACTGAGGTGCTATGTCCATGCTGTTACTGATCACATATTTGCTGGTCTAAATTAAGTGGGGACCAAAAGGAAATCTGAGTTACACAAAAAACAGAGTTTAAATTGAATTGTCTTCCAGTTTCAGTTCTACAAGTAATCAAGGGTGAATGTTGTCTTGAGGCCCAATGCTACCCTACAGCCGTCTTATGATCTAAATAAACCTTTTAAAAGTCAGAGCAGGTGGACTCAATGCAAACTTCTGTGACCACATTAAAAGTTTCCATCTTAAGGCAAGACATACACAGGATGCTACAAACTCAGCTTTGTAATGTTCTCAGCTGCGTTGCTTTGCCCGTGTAGGGCACCTGAGCATCCTGTTCAACACAGAAGCCTCTAAGATGGGAAGAAAAAGGTGGATGCCCACAATTTATTAATATTTTCATCCAAGGATGTGAGACAGGACCTCAGTTGTTGGAAGATACATGTCCCTACATACCAGATAGCATTTTGTCCATGAAATGCATCCCATGCAGTTTCTCAAAGTCTGAGGCTATGGGGTGAGGGAAGAAGAACACTACTTCCTCCTTCTGGAGGCTGAAAAGCCATGCTGCAAACTGTCAGCTTGTCAGGGCACACCAAGAAGTCAAGAAAGGAGATGCACAGTTAGTGAACTCCAATACAGAGCCACCAGGGTACAAACCCTTATGATTTATGTTGCCAGGGAACAGTGCCAGAAGGAATGCAGCCAGAGCCTCTAGATTCTCTGAGAATTAGGTAATGACTGATCAAGGCTTTGAAAGGTCTAGCTGTGAGACTACAATGACCATTGTAGCACTTAAATCTAAATCTCTGTTTATCCCTTTCTATATCTGGCACTGGTGGTAAGCCAACCAGGAAGTTTATGGACTGCAAATCCCCAAAAAACTATAATGTTGACTACCTGGATGAACATGATGGAAAATAACCTTCCACAGTTACAAACAAATGCAGCAGAGATGTGCCTATTTTTACTTCATAAGCTCATTTCACTGAGGAATATTATCCAATTTACAACAAAGTCTGAAAATCAGGGACCATATCAGAGACCAAGAGAAGGGATTAAATCTATCTGAGCTAAACTTAGGGGTAAATTGAGTTCTCTCTAATTACAGCAGTACCCTCAAAGGAGGGTGAGATTTCCACAATATCTGTGTTACACTCAAATACAAATTATCTATAGGAAGTAGAACACTGTAATAAGTAATTTTGAAGGAAAAAAGAGAACATTTCTCCAGGCAGTTTGCTGATGGTCTGTGAATTTTTTTCTGACTTTGAAAAGAAGTCATCATTTTCAGAAAAAAAATAAAATTTCTTTCTGATGGGACAAATGTGTATAATGGACAGGAGCTGATGACACAGGATTAAAAATGAAATATTCCCCTTATAGAAACCCTCATACTTTTGGCAAGATAGGTTATGTCTGTCCTCTCCCTTCTGCTGAAACATTAGACAAAGCAACTGCTGGAAGTAGAAAAATGGACTTGAAGGACAAAAAACCCAGTCTGAGGGAGTAGATTGTGGTTTTTTATTCAGAGCTATTTAACAAACCACATTGTGAATCGTGTCTGCAAAATCAGTACCTTGTTAACCTTTAAACAGGATTTTATGCAGGACAGACGGATCACAGCAGAGCCTAGTCAAGACTGCGGTCTTGTTCGCAAGGTAATCAATGGGAAATTAAGGCTTGGAGGGAAGACAAACATGGCACTTATAGTGTGCCATTAAACACAGTGCAGAAACAACTGAACAAGCAAAGATTGCCCCTACAACTTGAACCAGAGCAGCCACCTCTGTAACCTATTGAGAACCTATGCCTGCAGATTTCAATCCACAAGGCCCAGCTCCCCCCGGGCTCTCAGTCTACTATTACAATACAGAAAAAGCTATGGGACACAAGAAGTTGACAGAGCTCATATATTTGCTTAGCTGACTACTGAGCACCTATCACAAACAATTCTTCTTAATGTTTTCCTGGCCTTGTTTCCTTCTTCATCAGGCATCTAATGCTGTTCTTCCAAGGCTTTTCTAGAGCAGGTTCCTGGAGCAGCCAGACAGGTGCACTATTAGCCCTGCCTAACAACTCACAGCTCCATTTGTAATGCATTTGGTCTCTGTTCATTTGGATGGAGACATTATTATGGTCCCTGCCTAGTTGCTTGCTATGGTCAGCACTTCTCAGAGAAAAATACTAAATGGAATATTAGGAGGATTGGCCACTGAAAACATAAAAAAAAAATAATCATAATAAAATATGAATAGCATTTTGAACCAGAGTCGGAGGAAGAAACTTTAGCAATAAAAATTAACAGTGTATCATCTTACTGCCTTACGGTCCATTGCTTATTGAGTTAGCTCAGTTTCCTCTTCGATGGAATCATAAAGGCTTCCAGTGGTGAAACAATTTGAAAGACATATTTGTTTATGATCTTTCACTACCAAGAGAGAGATCAAACCCACGGTTCTGAAACCATCTTTCAGAGAGAAGTGCAGTGTAGAAGATAAGCTGCCTTCACTCAGCAGGGAGTGCTCATTGTACTAGAGCACTGAGAAGAAACTCCTCAGAACATGGGGTTTTTCAAGGTGAAAGAAAATCCTTGTCAAATTCTGGCAGTGAAAGAAAATGAGAAAGTATGATTAATAGCACCATTAAAAGTAACAAAATAAACCATGAAAGCTAAACAATCTAATGTCATGTAAGGACCCTAGGAATATGAACAATCCATTTAATTCATTTATGTTTTAGTGGTTTACTACATTTCTAAACTCTAAGGGGTATGCAAATGTATTCCCTTTTTGACAGAGCAGAGTTTCCAACACTGGATTACACAAATATCTGCTATCTCCCTATACATTCCCACTGGTACAAATAACACATTCCATGGCTATTTAAAAGTGGTCAATCCCTTTGGCTTTTTTGTTCACTGAAAGTGTAGACTGGCACTGGAATAAGTTGACCAGGGGGGTGGTGGAATCACTGTCTCTGAAACTGTCCAAGAGGTGGATGATTGTGGCATTTGGGGATAAGATTTAGGGGTAATTATGCTGTAATTAGGTTGACTGTCGGACTAGATGGTCTTGAAGATCTCTTCCAATCTTGATGATTCTGTGATTCTGTGAAATATTGGGGATTTTGGCTCCAGTTTGCACGAATTAATAGTGCTGGTTTTGGGCTCCTGAAGGAAATATACATCATTTAAAGAAGAGAAAACCTACAAAGTTTCTACATAAAAACTTCTTTTGCCTTGTTTAAATCAAACCAGCTGTTTCTTCCAGTATTTTCTTTTAGAAATAGCAACCCATAGGTTTACAAAGAAAATAAAAATAAAGCCCTTAAGTAATAGGTTTATTCTCCAATCCAAAAAATTGATAAAACATCTTAAGAATGTGACCTTTTTTTTGCTGGAACATTGAACAAAAACATATTTTTATTATTAAATATTCATTTCATATGGAGGAACCTGCTTGAATTGCAACTTATTAAAGAGAGACAAACAGGACTCACTGGGACTTCTGCATTACATTGATACATCAAGTTGGAAAAAACCTCATAAAGGATGCTCAGTTTATTGCTTTTATTACAAAAAAAAAAAAAAGCAGTAAGTCTGGATAAACATCTTAACAAGGATATTCCATAGGGCTACATACAGATCAATGCAACTTTGTTCTGCAACTTACAACCAGTATTTCCAAATTTCTAGCTGAAAACACTATGTATTTATAACTAGACTCCTGCAAACACACATTCTTCTAGATCTGACTCAGATCCATTTTCCCACCACATAATTCTTTTTTTTTTTTTTTTTTGATTTACACAAAATAAGAAGGGACCCAAAGCACTTTCTTATAAATTATCTCTGTCCAGGGAGGACACTTTCTAGTTTCATAGAATGGAGAAAGAGGTAGGGCCAGGCAATCATATCAGTCATATTAAGATCCTGTTCTTCTCTTAAAATTCATTTCCTGACACAGAAATTCTTGCCCATTGTTACCCTCAACTGCCCAATCACTCCAGAGGAGGGAATGCTTGAAAAATCATGTCGTACTGCATGACAGATCTTCTCACTTGAGGAAGACCAGACATCCCACCCCCTCTCATATAAATTTCACACTTTTTTCATTTCCTGATTCTGATAGTATCACAGATTTCTCTGACTACTAACTAATAAGTCAGTTTTTTCTGCCATCATGCTGTCATGACCCATTTCACTTTATCTAAAAACTGTGTGCATTGCTTTCCCTCTCCACCACCCATTCTTTTTCACCTTTACTAGTGGTTTTTCCACTAATGCCCTTGAATTTATTGCTACCTTTCAGCATTCTTTCTTCTTACCTCTGAAATGAGTGACATTACTGGAACTCATAAATGTCA
Organism: Lophotriccus pileatus; assembly: GCA_035583135.1. Taxonomy (NCBI): domain Eukaryota; kingdom Metazoa; phylum Chordata; class Aves; order Passeriformes; family Tyrannidae; genus Lophotriccus; species Lophotriccus pileatus. The sequence continues at coordinate 123,269,201 of JAWWES010000081.1, read as the reverse complement.
GTTTTATAAAATAGATAAAATAGACCAAAAAAAAAAAATTCCCAAAATTTAATAAAGCAGTCTCACAACCCTACTGTTACAGAATGGAAAAGCTTAATTTTTATGATATTGTTGTTTTTATTCCTGAGGCTGATTGCATTTGTGCCATCTACATGCTGGCTATTGAAGATGACCAGGTCATGTTCCCCACTAGATCGGCACATCAGGAAGCTTCAGAGTATGTTTGACCTGAACAATGACCTCAGCATTTAAGCAACTGAATGGGACATTTTTTGATACTTCAAACTATTGTCATAGTGAAACTTCTTTTATAGCTAGGTTTTAACTTGATATAAATTAGCAACCATTAACTAATATAACTTAGAGCACTTTGAGTGTAAAGAAACAGATCTTGTCCCAGCTAGGTTTATCTGATTGCCAGAATTAAGGAGTTAATAATAATAAGTATGATTTCTTTGGAGTTTTGTTGTTGCTTTAATCTTATTACTATAAGCACCTTGGAAGAAAATAGATCTTCTAACCATATAACCTTGGCTTGTGCTTCATCTCAAAAAAACGTGTATTTGAAAGACTGGTGCATTTTTCAGTCTGCAAACTTTCCTCATGCACCTTAGGTTAACCAGCTACAGCGTTTCTTTCGTGTACCATATTCTGTGTTTATCTCTAAATTTTTTAAAGAACATAATTATATAGATAGTTATCATATCTGAAACATACCTTGCAAAAGCTGATAGCAAACTGCTGATAGGGAGGTCAGTTATCCCAGGCATTTTTGTATGCCCTGTACTCCTGCAAAGGTCAGTTTCCTAGTGGTTTGAAATGTAAAGGCTGCTAGAGGCTACAGTATATAGAATCACAAAATCATAGAATGGTTAGGGTTGTAAGGGATATATAAACTGAATGCTAATCAGACACAGAGCATCGTATTCTGGTACAGAAGATTTATATCATTTTTCTCTTAGTACAAGCTTAATTGGCTATTTTAACACCCCAAAGCTGAAAATTAATAGTTCATGTTTGTCCTTATCAAATCCATCCTATGAGACTATACAAGATGATTAAGATGTACAAGCGGATTTTAGAAAAAATTAAAGGAATTATGTCAGGGCTGGCAGGCTTAAAAATTAAGGATACTTGCTTGGCTGTTGAGAGAAATTTCGTTTCCTTGCCCCACCACTCTGCCTACCAGCAACATTCTCTGTGAACTAGTCAGGCACAGAAATATTGCGAGTATTTTGTCAGTCTCTTGCTGCCTTTAAAATTTATAAAAGGTGGCTGAAATTACAAATCCTTGCAGTACTATTAAGTTGATTAGGATATTATTTAAATAACTGACTCCTTATACAAAACTTGAAAATTAAGCTTTTAATTTAAGTCTCATGAATCAGTCTTTTGTGAGAGGTTGGGTACACAGGCTGCCTCTCATGAGGTTTTTCCACATGCTGGCTTCAGGACACCTCAGCTTCTGCTGAATTTAATGGGAATTTAATCATGAAATTCCCATGACAGTGAGTTTTCCTAGCTGGCCATGAACACCATAAATAATACTACTTTAGCTTCTGAAACTAAAAAGGCTTTTACCAGTGCTCCTGAATCTGTAGTTAATGTTTTGTAACAAATATTTAGACAGCTTCAGCCTGTTCCCTGGCAGAACAGCATACATCACTAATGCCACATTCTGGCAGTGGAAAGTACTGCTTAGTCTGAATGAAAGCAACTGATCCTTTCTCAAATCATCCCAAAGCAAATGAATTCACCAGTCCTGTGCCCAAACCTGCAGAAAGGGGGTCAGTGGCTGTCAGATAGAGACCTATGTGTGCTGATCTTACTTCAAAACTACCATCACAAGGTTTCTTGATCCCATTCTCCTGAGCAATAACTGAACTGTCCTGGTTTATCCATCCCAGCCAGACTTCCTGGTCAGACAGCACAGCTGGCCCTCCTCTAGGATGGGAGAAATGGGTTTCTGCAGTCCTCTCTCTTAGGCCCAGCACACGCACCTGACATCCCAGAGGATCTGCACTCCTCAGGACGCACAGAAGCAGTTCCATCCTGCCTCTCCCAAGGCTGCACTTAACCTCTGAGGAGAAGACATGTGACAGATGTAGGGCACTAAATGGTTTTGTACATTCATCTGACCCTGAAATAAAATGCAGGTAGAAGAAATTCATGTGTACATAATGCTACAGAATGAGACAAACTGCCCCCTGCATGTCAGGAGATCTGCTTCCTCCTGTAAAGAAACGTTCTGTTTTAAACAAAACAACGTTTTGTTTTAAACTGCTGCAAAGTCTGTGCTGATTTCACGAAGATAACACCCCATCTGTATTCAACCCGGTGTTCATACATCTTACACTTACCCCTAACCTTTTGTGCCAATGTAGAGAGCTTTTTTTTTCTACTTTGACCATTGTAATGGTCCATTTGTGGAAGGCACAAACAGTTTAACAGCATGATTAAATAAATACTGGAAGCGGCATTGAATACGTCCTTTGGTCTAAAATGTGAGAGTTCACTAAACATAGAGTTTGAAAGTGACCACTGAGGCAATTTTCTAAAATGTAAAGAAGGGTAAAAGAAACAAGCAAGTCTATAAGCATTTATTTTATTTCAAAATAAATTAACACAATTTTTTATGATTCATAATAAACACTTTAAACTACTATTTCTACAGAGTAAATCTGCATTTAAGAAGTTCTGAACACATGTACTTGTTTGACACAAACTGCTAAATGCCATTTTCAACTGCTGGAGCTGCCTGTATCAACAACTTGTATTGATTTACCAGGTGCTGGCTAAAGGAAGTCAACAATTAAAGCAGTTAAACTCAGAAAAATATATTTGAAATCCATAAAATCCTAAATTCACCATCAGACAACAGGCAAATAGAAGAACACATCCCACTGCATTCAAATGGAAGACAGAAATTTGTGTCACTTTTGAGGCACTGACTATTATTGTGCTAATAGCCCATTAAATCACATCATCGTCATTTGTACTATTACAGCAAAAAAAATGTACCTTAAATATAAATCTTCTTTGTAAAATTTGTGTTTGACAGGCTATAAGCCTTCTTTTTTGTAGCTCTTTCTTCATTGGTAGGTGAACTATAGAGGTTTGGTTGAAAAATAAGTTGTATTAACAATGTGGTCCTATTACTTAATAAACTGGCAGCACATATTATCCAGACAAGGTACAAGGCCTTAACATGAAAGAGTAAGAATGCTTATACAGGGAACAATGGTGTGGTGTGGCACCTGGAAATTTACCATTTGGAGCATCTTCAATGCTCAGAGTGCAGCAGCTCCATGTGCTGAGAAAAAGGGTCTTTCAGACTCCTGAGCTGGCCTCATCCTAAGCCAGAATATCTTTATGGCAATATTGCAGGAATACAAGGATACAGCTCAAGTTAAAATAGTCCTACTAAAAGGAGACACCTATTGTCTCTGGTTCTGTGTGTTTACACAGTTGAGCTCCAGGACTGTGCAGCTTCCAGCCTTTAAGTCAGGTGGGTCACCTGGGTCATTCAGGACCCTCTGCACCACTTTCTTCTGCTGTCTAAATGTCCTACAGGTAATAAACCCTCACTATCCACATAGAAAATGAAAGGACAGTAGAGGAAGAGGCACTCAGGGAGAAAGGGGCTGAAGATAATTAGCAGAGTCAGCAATAAACCCCTAAGTCATGAAGAGAGATTCAGGAGAGTTCCCCACCAGTACACACTACCTCAAGTACTAAACTAGTTACCATTAGAACATTTACTGTTCCCTACTAGCATGTTGATCTCATTTACTTTAAGTTTCCACAGGAGATTTTTAGAGCACTCTTAGATCTTTGTCCTACTGAAACACAACGGCTCTGGCATTGGTAAAGGAAAGGTAAGAACTTCTTATGCACATTAAATGGGGCTCCCTTCTGTACAAATTTGAAGGTTCATCCAACAGCAGAGAAAACCCAGAAGCACGTGCTGTCTGGCCAGCACCAGGATTTCTGGCCTTTACCAGTTCTGGGTTTCACTGGTAGGTGAAAGCTGTTAATGTACAGCTTTCCCCGCTGCTGAGGGAAGTTTGTAAGAGGAGATTAAATAACCATTTTTCAAAATAATTCTGAGAGTGTTAACCAAGCCTCAAGAGGCACACTATGTAGATGACTTCTCTGAGCCCCTTCTCGGGCCATTTTCAGTAACCTGCAATTGTCTCAGGCTGTTGCCTTACAGATTCAGCTTGGTGCTGACATTAGCTCCTACAATATCCTATGGTCTTTTAATGCCACATCTTTTGTAACAGAAACAAAATCTACTGCACAACTTGGTGACATAAAATTGATTCAGCTGAAACATTCAAACCCACAAAAAAATCTAGGAATATAGTGTTCAAAAGAATACCCTTCATCATGGCCATGCTTTAGGTCAGTTTTGATGTAATAATGTGTATGTAGCTAATAGAGTGGGAAAAACATCAGCTTTAAATCACTAATACCGAAGCATTGAAATACTTCTGAAAAACCTGCTCAATGCTTTCTTGATCAGGAGGAATAAACCAAATCTCTCCCTGACTCAGAGAGATACAAGACTTCACTTTACAGACTGTATCAAAGCAGATTTCACAGGATTAGCCTGGGCTGTACTTCAGATGCAATGCTGATGTCCCTCTGGACAGATTATTTATCACAATATATTACAGCTGATTCATGGGTACTGAATGTTAAGGATGCTGCAAAGCTAATAATGATAGCTATGAATCCTAGTTTACCATCACTGCTCTGCAAGCATGTAATTCATTTCAGGAAGGTGAGAAAGCTATTAAAAAGTAGCATAATGTGACTCATTCTGTCAAGCAGTATAAATAGCATAGGAGAATCAGAGTTTGTCAGCATCTCTCCTGGTTGTGGATATCTCTGAAGGGTACTTCTCTTCCCCTCTAGTTCGGTGGGTATCTTGCTGCCTGCTCCTTAGTTACCTATAAGAGAAAACTTAATTACCTATAAGGCAAATTACCTGTTATTTTGTTAGTGATAGAAAGTTTTGATTCTTTCAACAAGTATTTAACTATTTTATGGCGAAGAGACCAAAACTGAAAGCTGTTTCACTACAAAAAACCCCCACACCTGCCTTGTCTGCTAAGGATTTAGTCACAGCACAGAAAGGGGACTCAGTCCCTCAGTTAATACTCAGAATGAATGATTTACCCAACTTCAGGAGTCCATGCAAGTTTTTATGTGCCGTTTGCTCTGAAAAAGCATTCTATCCAGATTACAGTTAGAAGGTAGAAAAGTTGCCTTTTTAAAGCATTCAGAAGTGGATTAAGGCAAAGGCACTATAGGTCTGCTGGTGGTGTTTACAAGATCTGCCAGTCATGCTCAACAGTCCCAAACTGTTTGAACTTCCCTTCCTATCCTTTGTCATACACTGTGGCTCATACCATACTTTTCACTGGGAAGCATTCCTCAAAATACTTTTCTGGATCAGTCTGCATTTCTGAGTATAACAGAAACCCATGACAAGCCCAGCTCTGAACTCAGTAACATTAAATCACATTTTCAGTTTCCATTAGAGAAAACATTTCTAGCCTGCAAGAAGGCAAAAAAATATTGAATGTGTGAGTCCAGGGCAAGAAATACATACATAAGCCTGCCTGAAACAATAATTGTCCTCTGAATCCTAAAGTTCAAAGTTGTCAAAAGAAGTTACAAGGATATAAAGAAGGGAAAATCCATCTAGGAGCCTCTTTTGCCTTAAGCCTGACCAAAGACTAGTGTTGACCCACTCCTGTGAAGTCTGCTAAATTCTGAGTTGGTAACTCCCGCTAAGTTGCTCAAAATCTTGCAAATGAATCACAGAAATCATATAAAAAATTAGTGCACATAGGCTTTCATAGTGTCCCATACTCCTTAGCTGGCATACTCCAGTGAGTATTCCAATACATACTCCAGGCTGTCCTCCCCATTCAGAGGTCACAGAAAGATAGATTTCTCTTCCCATTGTAAATAGGCTTTGTCAGTTCTTAGAGAATGCAAATAATAGTCAGACAGGAGGAGAAGAAATAATGGTAGATGATAACATTCTGTCATAAAATGTGTGAAATTAAATTTAAATTAATTTTAGTATATTCATTTCAGGTAAGAAATAATTATTTCCAGCGGTTAAAAAATTCTTCAACATTTCAGACACAATAGTTATTAAATCTTTTCAGAAATTGCCAGTAGACTTTTAAAGCTATAATATAAGGGGTCTTTACCTTAGAAAGTATATTCAGTCTGAAATAGAACCTGTAAATGGATTTTTCTTATCATCCGTGAAGAAGTGTAAACTTAATCTAGTTGCTGATTCTTTATCTCAATTCCTTTTTAATTGACATCCTGCTTAAACTAATGAAAAACCACCCTCTCTAAAGTCACTGCCATTAGCACCTTATTCTGGCCTTGTCAGGAATGACTGACAGAGAGGTGAAGCTTAAACAGTGATAGTTTGAAATCTTCCTATTAATCCAAAGGCACTAAAATCTTAGAACTCTTCAGACTGAACATACAGCTACTCTTCTTTGTAACTAACTTTAAGAGGATTTGAAATGGTAGATAACACGATCCAGTAAGACCTTGGTACATGCTTAAAACTCCACTTAAAAAGTCTCATTGGCGTATTAGATGCTGTGATTTATTCCAGGAAATGCTTCTAAAGAAGGCTGGGGAGGGGGGGAAGGGAGGAACCAAAACCAAAACCAGAAGCAAACAACCAACAAGAAAGCTCTATATTTGAAACATAATCTTTTCTACTTTCTTGTGATTCAAGCTGCCAATACAGCTGTTAGTCAGAGCCCAGATCCAGCCAATAAAAACATCTGAGAGGAAGTGAGGATGAGCCAAGCAAGCCCAACCTAAGTTAGTCTTACTCAATTCCCTTGATATATAGCAAATGTTCATTTCCTGAGCAGAAATGCAACTTGCTGCTGCAGGGCATTATCTCTGTCAGAAGCACATCATTCAGTTTACATATCACATTATTACTCTACAAGATCATTGGGTTGGAGGAAAATTTTCCAATGTAAGGGGTAGAAGAGTGATCCCTTCTAATGATAGCCAAGGGGGTTTGAGTTCTTAGAGGAAATACTTCTATTTTTCAAAATTTTAGGGCAAGAAGTAAGCAATAAAAAGTTGGTTTAAATCTTTAGACTGAGGTTTTAATTTGGGTGAAAAAAAGGTACATTTTATTCTGTAATATAGCCATTCTTTAATCAACTCGATTCATCATTTCACTCAATATGTTCAATCCTGTTCATGAATTAAATACTAGCTACTAAAATACTAATATTTTTATTTTCTTGAAAGTTCTAGGAGTGTTTACATGCACTTATGTCTTCTACATGAATATTTTGCTTTTCAAGCCATCCTGGTTGGTTTTTTTTTGCTGTAATCATTTGAGGTACAACTATCAATGTACATCTTGGAAACCAGGACTGTAATTCATTCTTGTCAGAAACAGATGGCTGAGAAAATGAAAGCAACAACAGCAGTGAAAGACAAGGCCACCTGGGTCTATCAAGCTGATGAGAAAAGCCTGTGAAGCTAATGCCAGTGATACCTGCAGCCAACTCAAGTAGGCTTTCGAAACCAGAGGTAGGAATCAGTCATTAATAAAGCTGTAGGAGAAGCAGTCCAGGGAATTTCAGGCTACCTATAAAACATCATGAATTCACGGTGAAATTGGCTGATCAGGACTTGTTACTGCTGTTATTTCTGCTTACAGATAGAACATGTAGCATGATGCTGAGGGGAATATATGCACAGCAACCTACAGAGACTTGAGTCCCTGTGCTGCGCTTAGCAAAACTCACAAGGATGCCCATATTGCACATGCAAATCACCACTTTGTGAGCTTTAAAGGTACAGTACTTTTGAAAGATGTGGAGGTACAATCATAAACCACAATAATAAGTATGGCGAAACAAATGCCTTGTTCAAATAGCATTGCCAGTCACGGGTTGCAGTAGCAGTTATCTGCAACTGCAGCCACTTTGAGCTTTTGGGCTTTATTTAAAAATCTTAATTAGAATTTTTATTACTTCCAATTAAGCTTTTTAATTAAAAAGAAAGTTGAAAGAGGCTGGAGGCAAGTATTGCTGAAACTCATATTTGCATAGACTCTGAAGGGGAAAAAAAGGAGTTTTGTAAAATTGCAACTGTCAGCCAGCTGCAGCTTTCACTTTCAGCTTACTGCTGATCCCATTTACCTTGCCAGTGGCATGCTGCAAATTCAGATACACATGTCTAATTGGAAAAACAGGCTTTCAGCTTTAAATAGCACTATAAGAACATGAATCCTGCTTCACTCCTGCAAAGGACACATCATGTGAGTAAAAAATACTACTTACTGCCCCATCTCCACTTTTTTATTCCATTAGAAATTTGAGCCTGGTAAATATTTTCCAAGACCAAGGTAGATTCACCACAAAATGAATTGAATGACATTTCAGCAGACATGGGACTACACTCAGATTTTTCCCCAGACCTCTAAATGTACAGACAGAATTGATAACATGTCCATAGAACAGGGACCCTTCTGACTCTTCCTTATAGAACACAATCACTGTTTTTGACCCAAAATATATTCAAACTTTTCCTTCAAACTCAGTTTTTCCATATAGCCTTTAACACTTTACATGGTTTAAAGAAGGAGTGAAAACTAATATGAAGAGATCTACGACATTCAGCTGGTGAAGCAAAGACTGGGAAACATTCTCAAATACCAACAAATGAAACTTTTTTACATAATTAATATCTTGGACCAAATACTTTTTAAAAAATTAATATTATTCATTCTTCCACAATAAATTCTCCACCTTTTGGAAGGAAAGATACTGCATATCTAACTCTAGTTGAGGTTTGTTCAGACAGTAAAATAGTATTCTACCTTGTTGGATTAGAAAGATACTTCACATCTAACTCAAGGTTTGTTCAGACAGTAAAATAGTACTCTATCTTGTTGGATTAGCCCTTGGAATTTAGTCTACTGTTCCCATAGAATATTGGGTGAAAGCATTTTTGAAATATACTCAGTGAAAAAGAATTTATTTTTAATTTAATATATATATGTATATATATTATTAAAGTGCAACCATTAGACAATAGGTTGTTAGTGAACTGATTTTTAAAGTTTAAGTTTAGATATTTTGTTTCCCAGATATGAATCTCAACAGAACTGCTTTTTATCCCACACTTGCCTTAAGTAAAAACCTTACCATGAATTACTCTTACAGAATAGATATGTTTTACAATAGAGCTCAGAGGATAAAGTAGTAGAGGAGAATGAAGATTAGCAATGTATGCGCTTTTTTTAACATAGTTAAAGAGCGAAACGTGAAGGGATTACCCAACCTACAAGCTGAAACATTTTTCTCAAGAGAAAGAGGCATTTAATTCCATGGGAAATTAAGGATTCAAGAAAGATTGATTTCCTCCTTGTTATTGTAGCTAAAGCTGTGCTTTGAGTGAAGACTAGAGGGTAAAGTGTGTAGGCAAACATGTACTGTTTTCCTTAGAACAATGAAAAACAAAGACTGAGGGATGTACACTTGCTTAGATAAAGTTCATACACTGTTTTGATATTTTTAATGAAAATTATAAATCATGCTATCTAACTCTTGAAACAGATAATAGAATCATCTACATACAACAATCTAAGATCTTCTGTGTTTTCTGTGTTTTTTATCTTTCCATCCCTTCAATATTTAATTCTGAATATTTGTCTGTTTGCACATCAAGATCATTACTAAACAGCTTATTCATGGAATATCTTTCACAGATATTAGTAGTCCAAGGACCAGAGAGTGAGTTATAATGCAGTTTTAAAAATATGAGGGTAGATCTCATTTACATTAAAACACAGTATTTAACCCCATACAAAACAGTTAGATATCAAAAGATTTGTCATGAAAATATGTTGCTTTTTTTTTTCCTCTGTGACTTCTTAAGCCAAAATGTCTCTGGACTGAAACACAAAGGGTTTCTTCTAGCCAGTGAACAGCCATGTTAGAAAGGGCACAACTGGTACCTCCCACCCTGTGAATTATGAATGATAATGAATTTTGCAGGCTGCTTGCCCCAGGGTCCCCATGGAAACCATGAGAGAAAGCAACCACCTCTAAGCATGGCTCTCCTCTACTCTCTTGCTCCCACACGAAAGGTCCAAAGGCAAGAAAAGAGGGGAGCTTTGACTCCCCCTCCCAAGCATAGATTGGTTTAGCTGACACATGGGATGAGCCCCATAGAGAAAAAGAGCTTTGCTACTGGTCTGCACCAGGAATAGTCATCTAAATAAACTGTGTTTGATTCAGGAACTGTACAGCTGTAATACTGTCTATAACTGAGGAGAGGCTATGATATTGCAATTTCCATTAAATGATCTAATAGTAGCTATTCCAGACTCCCTAAAAATGCCAGTCATTTTATAGATCCTAATCTTTTAAAAAAGAGGCCAACACATAGCATCATTTCTCCATCATTCAGTGCTTCATTAAAAAAAAATTGCTTTTAAAATACACTGCTGGCAATACTGTGAAAACATTTGTTCTGATTTATTGTTGAGCCCTGGGACAATTTTCATGTTTATGAGTATGATTTTATTTATTTTCTCATTAATATGTTTCCTAGATATAGACTGTTAACATTTAAATATTAATTATTAAATAATTTTTTAGCAAGAATTGCAATGAGTTTGTTTTCATACAAGGATGAGGTTATGTTTTTGGGTTGTTTTGCAAAATGTTAGCATTAGTTGCTGAGAATCTGCTGTGGCTATAATGATAAGATGGGGACAAAGGTTTCGAAGACAATTTCATTTATTTTAAATGGATTGTGACATCTGATATATGCTGGAAAATGTCTTTAGCAAATGAAAAACCAAGGCAAATAAACCATGTATAAATCTATATAACTGGCTTTATTGTAAGAAGAATTACATTATGTTCTCTGAGAAACTAGGTAGAATTTCTTCTTTAAGAAGTTAGGCCTCCTGTGGGGTGCGATACCAGCTGTGGGAACACTACCAGCAGGGCTCCAGCACCATTCAGGAGTGGCTGGAGGGATGCTCATTTCTGCTCCAACCAAATGAGCTTGGCTCCGACCTAAATACATGACTGTAGATAACATTCAGGACCCATCCTCAATACAGTGGAGTGAGAAAGAATTTAAGGAAAAAAAAAAAAAGAAAAAACACCTTCTTTAAATGAGTCTACATTTTTCCTTTCTTCTTACTGGTTGGCTATAAATCTTTGCCTTGCCTAATCTTTCCATCAGTCAATCTCAGTCAGGGAAGTCAGGGCACTAAAGAGCCAGTTTGGTTCCGAGTAATTACCTGAACAAAAGACCATCTGGGATTGGACTAACTGTTGGCTCATCTTTATTCAGCAGCATTTTCAGATCACGAAAGGAGAAACCTGGAAAATACAAGGGGGGAGGTACAAAAAACAGGAAGAATTAAAAGGGAAAAAATATATTGTAAATGTACACCATAAGCAAAAAAGGTAGAAATGTATATATGTTTTTAGACTAAAGCGCAGATTTATGTGAAAATAGAGAAGCTGTAGAAAAAATAGTTAAGAAGGCTTCAGTACTAAATTTCTGCTAAAAGTAAGAAATAAGAAGCCAATTAACATTTCAACTAAAAATAAACAAAGACTCATTTGGGCTATCTGAAACCCAGAGTTAGCTGCTATTTCAAATTGTGATGGAAACTTAATCTTTGATCTCTCACATAGCTCTCCTCATCAATAAGCCATTTATTAACTGCAGAATTTCCTTTTTTTGTTTTCCCCTCAACCACTTTGAAAAGTCTCTGACTCACCCTGATGTGAGGTGAAAAATATTCTAAGATTAACTCAGAAAATTTTGTGTGGTAAGAAAATTGTTTGCTACTCAGGTCTAGTTGAAGCTGAGCCTTGAGACACACTGTGTTTACACATACAGATTTGTGCTCCACTCAAGAAAACTCCAGTGGGCAGTGACCTTGTTTTAAATGTTTTGGTAAGAACAACAAGGACAATGATTTTTACCAATATTCCCAGGTAGAAACTTTTTCACCTTATTATATGACTCTAGACAACTACATACAGCAATGAACTTCTTTAGAGAGACATTTTACGCAAAGATTCATAAAATTTACCATTACAGAAGTTGTTCCATTTATGCTGAGTTTTAGCTTCATCTCTCTCCTGCAGTTGTCTTTGGGTTGAATCACTTTTTATTACTTTCAAGACTACATTCCAAGCTTCTAAATTTATTAGTGTTCCTCACAATGGGCAGTAACTGCAAGCCTTAAGCACAACCTGAGCCTGGTTGAAGATGAAACCAGAGCTCACAATCCTTCAGTAGCCAGGGCATGGTCTTCCCAGAAGAAGATTTGCAATGAGTATCTCAGAAGCTACAACCACACAAATGTGAATTACTAGCTTTTTGGGCCTATCCATCTAAGCTTTAAGCTAACCTTGTACTAAAAGGCAAAAGCTCTTGCTACTTCCACGTATCTTCAGCCTGGTTTTCTGTTCTGGAGATTAAGACCTCCAGTCTCCACCCTTCTTGGTCTGACAAGGTTGCCTCATCAGACTAACCTCTGATGAGGTTGCCTAAACAGATTTTAACTCTACAGAAGTCCAAAGCTCCACAGAAGTGAGGCAACATGCAGGATTGGAGGTTATCAGCACAGTGAGTAACGTAAAACTTTCCTGCAGTTGGAATGTCTGTCAAAGCAGCAGTGGTATCACTTGTGCCCTGCTGGCAGTTATGACAGATGTTTTATGCATACATGTGTAGCATTACATAACATACAAAGACATACTTAACATAGACAAAGCCAGGCTCCTAGTAATAAAAAACCCAAAAACATATTGCTTTAAAATTATAACAAATAATAGCCATAAGAAAAGGAAGGGTAACAGTGGTGACATACAGCTCCTCTCATAGTACATGGTGTAGAGTGACGCAGAAAGGATGCTGGTAGCTTCATAAAAACTCTGGCAGCAACCTTTGGAGAAAAAACAGCCAGATGAGAATGAAGGACAGTTTGGGCAGAACATATTAATAACTAATAATAAATATTAATAAACAGGAAATGTCTTAGAAATCACCTGTGGTACTCAGGAAAGCACCATGCTGAAGACCTGTTCTTGGCTGATTGTGCTCTGTATTTTTATTTAAAATCTATATTCTTTTTCTCTACATGTATGGCCTGGAAATTGTGTTGGATAGTATTATTTTAGTGTTCAAACCAAGGGATTATCAGTCTGAAATGCTAGGAGAAATTGCTGCCCATAACACAAGTATGGTCAGTGTTTCCCACGCAGCTTTGGAAACTTGGGGCAAGTGGAGGCGACATGGTTCTCTCATGTTGTAGTGAAAGTATATGTGTCTGTAAAATGAATAAATACTTGCTGAAAGCTAAAAAGATTTCTGCTGGCTGTGGAATTACTTTGATACCATCCTGAAAATCTCCTTAATTGAGGAGGTCACAAATGGACCAGAACTGCCTATAGCTCTTAGCTGACATGTATGCCTATCATCATAGAGGGTGTTTAGTCATCTCTTTATAGCATTATGACACTTTCTAATGCAGTTTAAGATTCCTCTTTTCACAGTAAGATGCACATTACTTTTCCTGCCTTCCTTTTAGTTCTTCCCAAAAATTAAGGCTATGAGGAGTTTAGGCAGGACCTGGAGTCTGGGTCTGCATTTCAACCCTGATTTATTATGAAAAAGTCACAAAGGACATCAAGTAGGAAAATCATTCTTCTTGTGAATATCTTCTTGTGAAAATCATTCTTCAGGTGAATATCACCAGAGGCAGGACAAATATAGGAGAGACTACTGCAGCATCTTAATCATAGCAAAACAAAAAGGAAACTGTATTCTCAGTTACAGACAGAATAGCCAATGAGTTGTGTTCAGTGCTGTGAACAGATTAAAGTATTCAGGATTTGGAGGATTCTAGAACAGGCTAAGATTGTAAAGGAAGGAAAACCTTCAAAACCACTCTTTATTTGTCCTATAAAAAACAAGGGATTATGATTTCCTATGAGTCAGACACTGAAATAATTAGAAATGTAACACTCCACCTCCACCCAACCTCCCAGAGTTACAGGTCTTTACCAGTTGTGGCATATTGCAGGGTAAAAATATGTCAGTCAGATAATCTGTGCTAGATTCACCCCTGCTGGCACAGAGGGTTGCAAATAATTTGAATAATTGCTGTAGAGAGCAGATGGTAGAAATACTCCACTAGAAGAGTTTCGAATATAGCTTAATTCAGCAAGGGGAGTGAGAAAAGTAGAGAAAAAGTTCAAATAAAATCTGGCATAAAATTAAATTAATAATAATCATAATAATAGAAAATTAAATGAATGGGGGGAAAATTATGCCAAAATTGCTATATGGGGTTATTGCACTCTAATGGATGCCACCAGATTAAAGCAGTCTTGTTTACATCACCACCATCTCTAAGAGTGCCAATACAGCTAGATGCCATCAGTCTGGTGCCACATTATACTGTTTCTGGCTTTGGTCAGAGCACTAAGTCAAATGGCTCTCCTGAGTTTCCCAGCCCTTTTCTGCCTTTGCACATCATTATCAGATGCTCGGGTTCCTCTCAAGGATGAGAAATGCTCAGCTCCTTGCCATGCAGTAACCTCCTAGTCCAGTGCCTTGCCCCAGGGCACAGACCCAGGAAACTCAGGGTTGAACTGAGTTTCTCATCTTTACACTCCCCTATTTCCAGTCGCAAAACTGCGATAAGGTGTGCCCTGCAATGCCTGGGAACCCTAGCCAGATCACAACAGCAGAAATGGGTCACAGAATCAGTGCTACAAAATAATAAATCACCAAAGATGTAGTTCTCCGGTGGAACTTTGCTGTTGTAAAGTCAGGGATCTGAAATTGAGTGAACCTTGCTGAATGCCCTTCCTCAGCACTGCCGTGAACGTTCATCATATTTGTCAGATTAATAAATTGTAGTGAGAGAACAGAAGAACACATCTGAGAAGGACACCATAAATATGTTTTGATACAGGTGATAAGAACACACTGCAGGATGAAGAGCAATTTGGTTAAATTCTTTATAGACTACTGATGATTAATTCAAATTTCTTTCTGATACTCTAAAAGCAAACATGAAAAAAGATACATAGTTTAGTCAATTCATTAATCACCTCATATGATCTCGGAAAAAAGCACAAATCCAATCTAAATGTGGCAAAGAAAGTTGACAGTGGTTAAAATATTTGACTTTTTGCAAAAGTAAAAGGCAACGATCAAGGCTTGTACCTTGAAATAAAGGGAAAGACATAAAATTATACAAACCCCATGCATTTTACTTCAAATTCTGCAGTTCACCGTCCTAAGTATAATATAATGCAAAGCTGTTTAAAATAACTCACTTCAATTTACATTGCAGCCTGTGTCCGATACTTTAAAGTTAATAATGGGAATAATGGGTGTACATACATTTGGTGGAAAATAAAAATAAATAAATCATAAATGTTGGCAATTACATCAGAAAACATTTGAACCTTTTACTCATATCTGCAAAATTTAAGTCACACTCCAAGCTTTTCACCCAGACACACAAATTACAGAATTTATAGTAGCAAATCTACTTTATTGCCATTTGTTTCTCTTTGGAAGCAATAACTTTGTGGCCTTTGCATTTGTGTACACAAATGGTTGTACAAGGCATAATTTTAGAGACTTTGCACTACAAGAGCCATGTGTATTCATTGCCACAGTGCATACTTACAGCCACTGTTTGCCTTACAAGGTTTCGAAGATCTACAGACAAAAACCAGCAGAAAACAACAAAGGCTAAAAAAAAAAAATCCAAGGGTTTTGTCTATGTCCTGAAGCAATGAAAAAGGCTTAAAGAAGATCAAGCACTTCAAATACTGTAGCCTGCTCCACTGGAAACATTTTTAATCAAATTAAACATGAACTGAATAAAATTAAATGAAGAGTAAGGGAGTTTATGATAAAGATTGCCAGATTTCAGTGAGTGGTCTGCTTCAGCTTCTTTAGGTTTTTCTTTTTTTTGAAAGTATCATTATCAGCTGCAAAAGCAGCTTAATTGGGGAAAAATTCAGTGAGTAAAAAATTGACAGTGTTTAAAGTTGAAGACACTCACATTTTACAAAGAAAGTGTGTTACAGAATGTTCTTAATGTACTGAAAACGTAAGTATAAGCCCCAAGTTAATGGTGAAGGAGACATCTGAATACTAAATACTATGGTAACAAGGCTGGAAAACGTGGTTAGTATTTGAGCTTGTAGTGAAACAGCTGTACTGAATTGGCAGCAAAGAGCACATCAGAACCAGCCAGAAGGTTACCATGAGGAAAGAAACCTCTGGTGCATCAACAGAAACAGAAACTGTAGTTGGGCTTGTGGGTATTTTACAGCCTTCCCCTTATACCAGTGGCTCTCTATGTACAAAATACAAGAAATGAAAATGTGGAAAACGGAACAAGGGAGGAAACAGGACCATAATTGCCTGTTTCTGACCAAGCCAAGCAGCCACAGTACAGGCTGGCATTCTGACACACAGCTGTGCAGCCAGTGATGTGTACGGACCATGTCGCTGCCTCGGCATCCCTGGGCCTCGCACCTCCCCCTGCGGGACCACCCATGGCCACTGCTGCCACCACTGCCGTGCCAGGGGCAGCCCCGAGGGCTGCTCTCCTCCCAGCACTCAGCCATCGCTGATTCTCTTGGGGCAGCTCAAACCAAGAAGCCAAGCACACATGACTTCTGCAGCCATGAGTCCTGCAGAGGAGGAATCGAGGGGTGATGGCTGATGAAAAACTCAACATGAACCAGCAGTTTGCAGCCCTGAGAGACTATGGAAACCTGGGGTGCATCAAAAGGAGCATGACCAGCACGTCAAGGGAGGTGATTCTCTTCCTCTACTCTGCTCTTGTGAGATTCCACCTAGAGTATTGAGTACAGTTCCGGTCCCCCAACATAAGAAGAACATGGAACTGTTGGAGCAAGTCCAGAAGAGGGCCACGAAGTTGGCAAGCAGACTGGAGCATCTCACTTATGAAGGCAGGCTGAGAAAGTTGGGGCTGTTCAGCCTGAAGAAGAGAAGGTTGCCTGGAGACCTCATACCAACATTCCAATATCTGAAGGGGACCTACCAGGAAGCTGGAGAGGGACTCTTTGTTAGGAACTGCAGTGATAGGACAAGCAGTAATGGGCACAAACTGAAAGGCAGGAAACTTAGGTTAGATATTAGGAAGAAATTCTTTATGGTGAGAGTGGTGAGATAGTGGAACAGGTTGCCCAGAGAAGTTTTGGAAGCCCCAACTCTGGTAGTGTTCAAGGCCAAGTTGGATAAAGCCTTGAGCAACCTGGTCAAGTGGGAGGTGTTCCTGTCCATGGCAGGGGTTGTTGGGACTAGATGATCTTTAGGGTCCCTTCTAACCCTTAACATTCTATGATTCTATGATAAACATGTACCTTTACTGCTGAGAAGGGTCAACACTGTTACCTCCCAGCCCAACAAGACAGAGGGCGAATGCTTACAGTCAATAAACCTGTCTGTGACATTGTCAGGTCCCAGACAATGCCAGGCATATAAACCACTTTAGAAATTAAAATTCTCCCTTTTGTTTAATGACTGTGACAAGGAAGAGAAGAAGATGAGATGTTTGTATTTAAAGATGGGTACAGGAAATACAGGATTTAAAGGAAATACTGTATTAATTGGCTTTCAAAGAGTCTAATTTTCCAGGATGACTTAACTAATCAGGTGCATGTCACCTAGAGACACCAAATACATTCTCAGTGCTTGCTTAAACAGCGGGAAGGAGAATCAGGGAATACATAAAATGTACTCTATGATATATGATATGGAATCTTCATAGAATCATAGAATATGCTGAGTTGGAAGGAACACATCAAGATCATCAAGTCCAACTCCTTGGCCCTGTACAGGACACCCCAAGATCATCGAGTCCAACTCCTTGGCCCTGCACAGGACACCCCAAGAATCACACCATGTGCCTAAGAGTGTTGTCCAAAGTATTCTTGAACTCAGACAGACTTGGTGTTGTGATCACTTCCCTGGGGAACCTGTTGCAGTGCTGAACCACCCTTTGGGAGAAAAACTTTTTCCTGATATCCAATCTAAACCTCCCCAAACTCAGTTTCGTGGCATTTCCTCTGGTCACGAGAGTGAAGAGATCTGTACCTGACCCTCTGCTTGCCCTCATGAGGAAGTTGTAAACTGCAATGAGGTCTTCCTTCAGTCTCCTCTTCTCCAGGCTGAATAGACCAACTGACCTCAGCCGCTCCTCATAAGGCTTCCTCTCCAGACCCTTTACCATCCTCATGGCCCATCCTTGGATGCTCTCTAATAGCTTACAGGATCCATGTGAGTATCGTGCTATTATCCACAGTCTCGATACAACGATTATGTGAGATTTTTCCTAATTGAGTCAAGGTCAAGGGTAAAAATGAATGTTTCAGAAAGCAACTCCAAGAGTTTGATGCTGCCCAGAATTGGACACAGCACTCCTGGTGAGGCCTCCTCAGTGCTGAGTAGTGGGGCAGGAACACCGCCCTCCACTTGCTGGCAATGGTCTTTATCATGGGTTTATGTGGCTGAGTTTTTGATAGCAGGGGGACTATAGGGTGGCTTCTATTAGAAGCTGCTAAAAGCTTTGCCCTGTCCTATGAAAAGCCAATGATAGCCAGCTCCAGGAGGGACTTCCTGCTGCTGGCCAAGACTGAACCAACAAGCTGTGCTTCTGTGATAACATATTTAAGAACAGAGGAAGAGAGGAATTTTGCGCAGAAGAAATTCCAGCCTGGAAAGAGAGGAGTGAGAACATGGGATAACAATGTAGACACCAAGGTCAGTGCAGCAGAAAGGTGGGAGGTGTTTCTCCCCATCACCCAGGAGCAGGGGAAGGACTGAGAGCTGAGGCACCTGCAGCCCATGAAGGACCACTGCGGTGCAGAGACTCCCCTGCAGCCTATGGAGGAGTCCATGCTGGAGCAGGTGGATGCATGAAGGAGGCTGTGACCCCTGTGGGGGGCCCAAGATGGAGCGGGATCCTGCTGGAGACCTGTGGCCTGTGGGGAGGGAAACCCATGCTGGAGCAAGTTTTTCCTGTGTAGGACTCCTGGCCCTGTGGGGGACCCACGTCGGTGCAGCTTATCTGTGAAGGACTGCAGCCCATGGAGAAGTGACCCATGGGACAGCAGATTTGGAAGAACTGCTGTGTGAGGGATGGACTCCCGTTGGAGAGGTCCATCAAGGACTGTCTCCCATGGGAGGGACCCCCATGGGAACAGGGGAAAGACTCAGAGATGTGATCTGCCCTGTAGAACATGGTGAAGACCATGGTGAAGCAAGTGTCCCCTTGCAGACCATGGAGGACCATTGGGGTGCAGAGGCTTGACTGCATTCCATGGGAAACAATAACTGACTGCAAAACCCCCATTCCCTGTCCCCCTGCACTGCTGGAAGGGGAGGAGGGAAAACACGCAAGGAAGGAGGGGTGGGGAGAAGGTGTTTTAAGACTGTTTTATTTCTCACTCTTTGGCTTCTATCTTGTTAGCAATAAATTTAAGTACTATCCCTACTTTGAGTCTGTTTTGCCCTTCAGTAAGTGACCCTTATCTCTACTCAGGAACCCTCAGCCGTTTATTTTTTTTTCTCTCTTCTCTGGAGTTTCAGAGGGAGGGTTAGGTAGCAGCTTTTAGCGAGCATTTGAAATCCGGCCAAAGACAACTCACTACAGTCTTCCTTATGCACTCCAGCATATCAATGGTCATCCTGGCTACAAGGGCACACTGCTGGCTCAGGTACAGTTTGTTGTCCTCCAGGACCCTCAGGTGCTTTATAAGCTCTGCAGAGCTGCTTTGCACCAGGTTGGCCCCAGTTTGTACTGGTGCCTGGAGTTATTCCTCCCCATGTGCAGGACCCTCCATTTGCCTTTGTTGAATTTAATTATGTTCCCCTCCACCCAACTCTCCAGCCTGTCCAAGTCTCACTAAATGACAGCACAGCACTCTGGCATGTTGGCCTCTCTCCCAGTTTTGTAACATCAGCCAGCCTGTTGAGGGTACACTCTGTCCCTTCATCCATGTTGAACAAGACTGGATCCAGTAGTGACCCCTGGGGAACACTGCTAACTACAGGTCTCCAACCAGACTCTGCATCACTGATCACCACCCTCTGAGCTCTGTCATTTAGCCAGTTGTCAACACACACAACCTTCACTCATCCAGCCCACACTTCCTGAGCTTATCTATAAGGGTGTATTAGGTGCATAAGGTTTTAGAAGCACCACAACAAGAAGGACTTCAGTTCCAGCTCATCCCTGCTCCTACACATCTAGTTCGTTGAAATGCCTAAAATTTTCTGTGTGTTTCCTGGACCTGAGCAGTAGTGTGGGGTATTTGGACATCCTGATAGGCAACTTCCTTCCCTTCAGGAACACACAGCCTCTTCATTGCTTTCCTACAGAACTGGATGTTCAGAAAATGGAAGATGCGTTTCCAATTTGCAAACTGATTATTTAGGACCTGGTGTGGTGATGCATATTTGAATGCCTTAATGTCACTTGAGACACACTAGAGTATCTGACAAATCCCTACAGAGCTGGTATATATTTCACACAAGACCTCTGTGAGACCAATTCACTTCTGGAAACTGATGGAAAGATTCCCTCCATAGCTCAGATGGCTCTAGATGTTCAAGCATGAGCAAATTAATCAAGCCCAGGGACACTTAATTTGGATTTCAGCCCTCTCAACACATCCACCAGTCTGAAATGTTCCAACCATAAGAGGAGATGCTGACAGAAATAGCTCTGTACCTCCTCCTTAAATCCTCTGGCAGAATGGGAAGAGGCACAATAAGGAGTCATGGATGGTGGAAGCAAGTAAGTATTGCTCAGCTCCAGAGAGAGGCGTCACAGAGTATGTTACTTTGGGTAGAAATACAGTCTAAATGACAAAATACAACATAACATGGACCTCCTTTTGTGAAGCCTCTTGAGAATAATAATGTGATCACCTTTTTCTTATTATTTTAAATGGATGATTACACAGCCTTGACTTCCCTAACCTTTATAGAAGTATTACTCCACTAGGACAATAATAACCCAGTGGTAAATTATGTTACTTCTATAAATAGTATGAAAAATTGTGGATAACCAAAGAGGTTAATCCCTGTTTAATCTTCAGTTTCGGTGCCAGTGTGGTATAAATCAGATGGTAAAGGCGAGGGACAGAATAAAGCCCTGCATACAAAATGTAGTAATTTGAAAGTTTGCTTTCACACTATAATGTTTCATAAAAGGCTAGTGAACTGACAGTAATTGTAAAGTAAGTACTAAAAAGAATAGCATTTATCTGCCCTTTCTGGCATGCTCACTTCGGATGCAAGAACCTAGGGAAAGATAGAAATACTGCAGCTGAAATGCACATATCATTTGTTTTCAGTACATGAAAAAGGCTCCTCAAGGGGCAGCTAAAATACTCAAAGGATGTACATTCTATACATCCAAACAACCCTTAGATTACTGTGTCCACAGAAATGCAATATGATGTAAAGCAGACACTGAAAACAAGTATTTATTCTCTTCATGGTATTTTTTGTCTCTCCCTGCTGCTAATATTATTCTTATGACACCAGACACTGCATAATTTGACATTTCAAATGTATGGCACCGTCACAATGATACATGAGGAAACATTTACAGAGCCTGGCACAAGAAGCAAAATTAATACTGAAAAGCAAATGATTTGCTTAGATTGCCTGTTATTCCTCAGTTTGCAGGGTAAATATTCAGTGTAACAGTTAAACTTTGGAACACAAATAATTGATAGCCTTCAAGCAGTGACTGTAGATATTTACCACCTACCTGTTTAACTACTTGGGTTTTTGCCAGCAGCAATGTTATTTTGCTGCAGGCATGTCTGGCTATATGATCAATTGCAGTTAAAAATAATCATACACTGTGAATTCATTATGTTCTCATGTAAAGGAATTATCTTTAAGACTTCAAAGAGAAAAGATTGCAAAAACCCAACTGAAGAAAATAGTCCATGGAGGTCACTCAAGAGAAATTGAAAAAAAAAATATGGAAAATTAACAAGGTAGTGTTCCCTGCCCAAAGTATTTGGTCTTCTTTTGGACATTTTTAAAAATAATTTGTGAAAGGATATTTAAGAAATACACTGAATGTTTTTGCTAGGCTGTGTTGCCTTTCCACCCTCTCCACTCCCTTGGGTAGCACCTCCTGCTCATTCAGAACACGTCCTCATGCTCCATTTGCCTTAAGTTCAATCATCCTAAAAGAGTTTTTCTGAAGGTCAAGAAGAAACAAAAAACATATATCAACATTAAGAGAAGAGGAATAACCTAAGTGTGAGTGCCAAGAAGGAATCAGAGAGAAACGAATCATGTCCTGGGTAGCAGGAGGACAGAAAAAAGAAAAACTTCACTCTCTAAATTCCAACACTCCAACCAATCATTTCTTAAAATATAATTCAGCAGAACAGACTATGCAAAAATTATGAAAACACCAGTAATACATCCAATGATCTCGACACAGCTAATGTTTGCCTATGGAATGCTTTGGACTACATTTTCAAGTGGTAGCTAAGATGGATAGTTGCATTGCTGAGAACTAAGTACTAAATGGTTCTTTCCCAGCTCAGTATTTTAGGGTGACAGGACAAAAGCTAGATTCCTATGGCCTTGAGCACTGCTAGATTAACTTTTTGCAGGTGATAAAAGGTCTGTAATCCCCCCAGAGTGCAGCTGACTCAGCACTACTACAACACATTGTTGCCTTATACAATCACAGCTAGAAGGTTATCAACCAAGATCTTCCTAATGTTAGATCGAGTCTCTATATACCCTCAGCCTTTTGGATGTAAAATTCTATTTGTTCAAAGGTGTTAATACATATACTTGGTTGTAATAAGCTTTGAGAAGCTTTTGCTCATGTGTGACTGAATGCAGACTTCTCCAAGTGAAGGAGATCAGAGAACAAGGGCTACATACTCTGTTCTTATTTGTCTCATATTCAATCCCAAATTAACAAAATCCTGATGCATTTTCTGGGTTAATGCTAACTTATATTACCCTTCATTATATTTAGTTTTTCCTTAGTTAAAAATAAACCAACAAACACTGGGATAAACAATTTTTGTCATTCTCTAGACACTCAGACCTGCCATCAAGTATCAGACTGTGTTTTGAAATTTTGATAATAAATAAAATAATCTTTTATTTAAATAAGGTCTCTTAATGTCCCTTAGTAAGTTCTTGAAGGTTTTAATTTATATTTTTAGTTACTGCTAGAGAGCTCATTACCTGATCAAAGCATTATATAATGACAATAACATAATTTATTTCTAAAGTGGAAATTAGAAGTAGAGTAAATCTCAGCCACAAATTCCTATTAAGCCCTAACCCTGAAAATGAAACCACATGGAGAAAAGCTGGTTTTAGATAAAGAAGAAAAAAGATAAAGTCAGCTTACATTCCAGACACTTCACCTGGTCCCATGTTGAAGGACCTTTTGTGAAGTCTCTAGACAGTCTTTTTCCTCCTGTAAAAGGAATGATCAATAAATATCAATTTTCTTTAGAAAAAATTCTCTGTCTATAAGCAATTTATCACCAAGTTGACAGCTTCTTTCTTTTTTTTTTTTTGGAGTCCCAAATCAGAGCTATTAGGTTTCATTGTGGTGAGAGTTTTGTCCTTAAGGAACACTTTTAAAGTCAAGTTATCCCTCACCTATAAGTTGCCTCTAGGACTGGTATCAAAGGGATTTAAGCTGGTAATAAAGGCTTGAATTCCCAGTTAGGTCCTGCAGCTTTCATGGCTCCCACGAGCTCCTGTCCCAGACCTTTACTGAGACAATGCATCTAGACAGTATTTGTTCTCTTCTTAACTCAGATAACTTCCACATCAGCTTATCAGCTGGTCAGATTCCAACTCAAGAGCTCAAGACTGACATGTCTTTGGAGACAATCAAGAGAAGCAGATGAATTAACATACAATATATATTTTTATTTTTGGCAGCTTGACACTGTTTGACACTGAGGGAGGGAAAAATAAGACTTGTTCTCCTATTATGTCTTCAGATCACTATGATGTCATCAGGTGTTATGATTCATTAGACTCAAAAGATTATCCCAGATAAATAAGATTAACGAGTAATAATGCCAATGAAACTGAAACCATTACACTAAGTTTACATTATTATACAAGAAAACACCTTATATGTGCAGTCACTGGACGTGTGACACAGTCCACATCGCAGTCCTGTCCAGAGCCAAGCAGCAATACAATGTTTAATCTGGCAGTTGCATTGCCCAACAGCAGAGTCAATAATATCCACATACGACTAAGAACTACATTGGAGCATGCTGGAAGTACAAAGAAGGAGACTCAAAAAGGGATCTGTTCAAAATAGGAAGAGGATAAGATTGGGAGAGAGCAAGAACACAGACCCAGATAGTGTTTAGTGTATGACATATCCTAAAAAAATTATCGTAATTCAAAGCTATGTTTTTGATCTGAAATTGTCTGGTCTAAGCGAACAGCTTGTATTTTGCTGAGGGATAGATCATCTCATCATAATGGTCTCTTCTGGACATGGGAAACAAAACCAGCAGCCAACAACAGAAGAAATTGTTACGGTTTACATTGAAAGAATTCTGAAGCTGTCAGGAGACAAGTAATGTGCTCCCGCTTCCTAGCACTGAAATAAGAAAGTGAAACTCTCTGTAGTTTCCAAGGTAATATTGAAGGCCTAATATTTTGCATGTCTTTGGCAATCAATCACTTTCTTAAAACAATGCAAAATAACTGCCTAAGTGAATATAGGCAAAACTATGTACTTGGAATCATGACAATTAATAGTTTTCATCGTAATCTGAAAGAATAATGAACTCTTTAACAGCAGACATAAAGTAAAACTGATTTGTTCAGCATAACTTACTTGATGTTGTTAAAGCCAAGCTGCATGAAAAAAAAAAGATAGATTTATGTATTCTCCAGTATGAAAAACGTCAAATAGTATTGGGGGAAAAGCTATATTCAGTCTTGCAGGGAGATGATTCTCCATCCACCCTTTGTAGTCACTGAAGTCAGACACTTTCATTACCCATTATGTCGAGGACTTTTATTTTTCCCCTTTTGGTGAATAAGTGCTGAATTACCCATATCACTGAGCCAGCTCAGGAAATGCAGTGGCTGCTGCTCGACAAAACAATCGTAAAAAGTTTGTCTGTGAGAAACTACATGGAAGTTGCCTCTGCTAATAACAGAGATTTATATTCCATTCTGACAGTGTACACAAATTCTAAAAATCACTAGTTGATACTACATGCAAATAGACATGTTCAGTGAATGCTTGTGATTTAAGACTCCTTCATATGAGAGAAGCACTTTGCAATTTTCAGGGGTAGGGTCGACAGAAATGTGAAAAGAAATCACTAGATGAGGACTTAAAATCTTCTAAATTCTCAAGGTCTCATATTCCATATGGATTGGATTTTGAGTTGATAGCCAGATGCTGCTCCAAACATAAAATTTACTATTTATATATAAAATTTAATTTCACTTTTTCTCTAACTTCACTTTATTAACATTTTCCTTTTAATTAATTTACTCCACAGTAGTTTCATGTGCTGATGAAATCAGTATTTGATTGCTGTACAAGAAATAGATAGTTCACATTTTCCTAAAATTTTAATACAGCTCATTAATGCCAATAAGCTGCAAAGTCATGTATTTAGTGTTTTCAAGGACATCAAAAAGGGCAAGCCCAAATAATTAATACATTTGCTTGGTAACTGGAATGAGGACAGGCCACAGAGGCATGTCAGATCTTCAGAAAGCAAATCTCAATCTAGGCTCAGTCCTGAGCATACTGCAAATTAAGCTGCTGTTTCCTTTGGCCTTCAGACAGTTTAAGGCCAGAAATGTAGATTTCAGTCATTTTTCAGTCTCTTGTACTGAACTTCATCAATTGTGAATTTAGCAGAATTCAAAAATAACTCAATCATTTCCACTCAGTCAGGTCTTGTCATTCTTTATGTCAGTGGAACTGCTTGCCAAGTAAAGGACTCCATCATACATGGCATCTTTCTCCTCACAACTCATGTACAGTCTGAAGACAAAAAAATCATTAGCATCTTAGCCATGAATAGAACATCTCAGCTTTCAACTCACTGGTGCAATAAATACATAACAGGGACTGCAACAACTGCTAATTGTATTATATATATATTAAAAAAAAAAAAAAAAAAAGCTAAGGAATTGACCTTTATTTTAAACTTTCTCATCTGGCACTATTCTACTAAATATCTTGCATACTTTCAGAACACAGGCTCAGACTAATATTACCAAAACTGTTCTACAGATATAAAAGAAAACTGACCTTTATGCAACTGACTGGCTATTGGAAGTGAAGTGCTTGTACACAGCATCCTGCTTCTGCCAAACCAAGCTGAAGCCGATTTTACAGAGGAAAAATGCTGTGCAGGAATGTCAGACAATTACAAGGGAGTAGCGATTTCAGTTCTGAACATATTGAAAGACTTACAGAAGATAAAATTATCTATAAAAATGGCAAGACTAAAGAAATTATTTGTATCAAAATATATTAAGTATAATTAGAAGTTCAGGTGTAATAAATGTCCAGTGTGACACAAGAATAATAATACTCACTTTCCTGTTTCATAATCTATTTTTCCTGCCCTCTAGGGATCTGATTACAGATACAATCTGGAAACAATGCCATTTTCCTCAGTATTTCCCAAAGAACAGCTCTCAATCTACTCTAAAAATGTTCAGAAATGGTCCGTTTGGTGGCTGAAGCTAAAAAGAATCACCTCCTTTGAGAGCACAGCTCTGTGTGCTCCCACCTTGTCTGTACAATCACTTCAAGAGATACCTGGAAGGTGCATGATGACGTAGCCTCTCCCATTCAGTAGCCTGAAACTATTCCTCTGTCACTGCCAGGGTGTGCACCAAACTCAGGAACTCTGAAGAATTTTGTTCAAGTCAAACATGGTCTGCGGGGACATTTCAAGTTATTGATGCTTCTAGCTCCTAAAACAACTTTTGAGTTTAATCAAGTTTCTGAGGAAAGTACACTTTATAATGCTCTCTTTAAACTAATGAATTTAATGTAACTTTAACCTACAAAAATTGACCAAGAAAAGCCGTTTTCATCTTCTTTGCCTTTTATTCCTTGATGTTGCAAATAAAAGTGTTTTTAACTGGCTCAGTCTCAAGGTAAATTAAATACTTCAACAATACTCCTCAGAAATTAACTACAGTGACAAAATCAGCATGCACTGCATATATTAAAATGCCACTGAACTTCCTAAATGGAAAGGAAACACTTTAAGATTCTCATTGATTCACATGTACATTCACTGAAAAAAAAAGGAAAAAAGAAAAAATACTTTCTGTGAACTGCTGCTATCTACTGGAAACTTAATAGAAAGGCATTTGTTATATGTATGGCTAGATTAAGAGTCAAACCCAGGAAAATAAAGCAGCATACTCCCTCCAATACTACCAATAAAATGTGCCCTGCTAACTTGATCTAATAAGGAGCTAGTTTTAGTTACTTATGCAATTGTTTCAGCTAGATTCATATATTGATTTCCCTCAACTCTTAGGCTTTGTGGGATTTTTGAGTTTGTCTTTTTCTTAAATGGTCTCAGATGGTTTATTCCCCCATACCACCTTCTCATGACTTTAATAAGTTGTTATTTATATTAGGTAGTTCAGATCCTCATACTTTGAATGTGCCTCTTCTTTTACGAAACCCTGAATATCAAATATTTCAGCACATGGCTAAGGTGCTGCTTCAAATTCCAAAAGATATACTTCACCAAACTCCAGCTGTCTAAAAGACCAACATGAAGTTCAATTGAAACATTGAGGCTTCTTCTACGCAGTCAATGGAGAACGAGAGGCATTTCCAGAGCGCGATTCATCTCATCTATTCCAGAAGACATAAAGTATTCACTGGAAGTACTTGCCTTTTATTTTGAGGCAACCCACAAAACCAGTCCAGACCTGATAGCTGACCTTCCAACACTTTCAGTTAAATGAGATGAATCCCACCCTTACAGCCCAAGGCTGTTTTCCTTTCTGCGGAAATCAGAGCAATGGGATGCAAGGAGGAAGCAGCCTCATCCACTTCAGGGTCGCAGCCTGAACAGGAGCCAGCACCTCCGACAGCACCTCAATAAGATTAGTAACGACAGTTTACAGCTGTACAGCCTTTCACTGCTGGAGAGGTGCCTGCTCAGCAGTGCTTCAGAGGGAACCCCGAGGCTCCTTGGAACAAGCCAGTTCAGAAGCAAGGCAGCTGCCTTGACCCAACCCCGTGTATCAGCTTTTCATCACCGCTAATTTGCTACTTTAATTCAGCATACTGTCCTTGTTACTTGCACACTACCTGGTTCAAAGCTAGCTCGGTTATATCTTCATGTTAGATACAGCCAGGATGCCTGGGAACTCAGACTTCACTTGTTTGCACTTTAAAAGTTGCCTCTGCAACTAAAGGATTGCAAACACATTTTCCCCACATGAAAACTTATTTCTGGAACATAGTTCAGGCTCAGGGAAGATAAAGGAGGGTCTAGACCAGTACAAGGGTAAACCCTGAACTACAGGGCTAGAGACAATCTATCAAACCACTACAAACAAAAAATATTTCCATATGCAGGAACCTACACAACTCCAAGGACAAACTGTTCCCAGTGCTTATGTGCTCAGATAAGCTTATAGAGTAGAGGTGTGCCTCAGTTTAAATGAGACACAAGTGTTTTGCTGGGAATAAATTATGAAGAAGACCCAAACTCCTCCCTCTAAGCAATTATAAATCCAAAATTAATAGACTCCGATTGAGGAACAGTGGGGGAAATGGAAAATAAAACTATAGCAAGGTAGGCATAACAGCTCTTTATTAAAAGGTGTATATGTATTAGCAGAAACAACAAAAGAACACAAGTAAAACACCCAAACAATAATCCTACACCCAGAAACAATCCCTTTCAAGACAAAACAAATAAACCCAACAGTGAAAACCAGTTCAATTTGTACCCTTTGAGGCAATTATAACCACAGTCATCAGGAGGTGCTGTTGAACCACTGGAGATGTGGAGCCTGCAGTTGTTTGAGTCAGTCAGCAGGGAGTGCTGGTGGATCCCCGGCAGTAGCCACGTGACGTCTCCCGAGTTCACTGGAAACGAGCTGGACAATGGATGTCCTACCCCCTCACTAAAGGGACAGAGGAGGGAAAGGGAAGACACAGTTCCTAACAGTGGGGAACTCACTCCTTCCCACGGGTTGAGATGCAGGCGGCGTGGCTCAGTCCCTCTCCAATGGAAAATCCAAGCAGACAGCTCCAAACTGCAGCATGTCCACAGAAGCAGCAGTCCTGACAGCCCGGCAGCTCCGACCCCTCAGGCAGCCGCAGTCTCAGAGCCTGACAGCTCCGACAGCTTTGGCAGCTCCCGCAGCTCCGTAGTTCCCGCAGCACAGCACCAAGAGCAGCAGTCCCAGACACCTCCAGCAGCTTCCAGCCCTCTCCCCCCTCTGACAGCTCACATTACCTCCAATCCCGGGCTCCCAACTCAGCCTTTCCAGTCTCCTCCCCCATTTCCCTGGAGACAAGGTCAAGCAATTAACATGGGAATGCAGCCTAACTAGTTCTTTTCTTCTGTATCACTTAGTTGCCTAGAAACAGTCCTTGACCAATCCCCCTCCCCCAACACAGAGGGCAGGGAAAAGGGAAAATTCCAGGCTAGCTCCAAGAACACACAAGACCATGACAAGGTGGAAAACAAGTGCCCTTTTCTATCCCTTCAAAAATTTTGAATGGGAAAATTTTCAACCACATGTTAAACCGGGTATTGTGCAAACATTTGTCCTTTTTTATATATGTTTTAATGAAAGGGTTTTGACTGGGCAGTCTCTTTGTCCCAACAATGACAGAGCTGCCCCTGGAAACAGCTCCACACTTAGGTCTTGGGTTGCCAAGGCATGGGCTCAGAGTCACTAGAACATGACTGTCCCATTCTCCACAGCTTGATTTTTATCAAAAACTGGTAAAAATAGTAAAATTAACTAGGGGCTCATCTAACAGTCAGTGCTCAATGGCAAACAGGCTGAAGCCTTCACCAAAGCCTGATCCTGCATCAGTGAGAGCCTGCTTGACGCTATCCGGAGGATTATACATAAACATTGTAAAAACACCACTTGTCTGCAGCTACCTCAGAATCTTTGTTTATCCTCGGTCCCTGAGATTAAAGCAGCAGGTAAACAAGGAGCTGCTTTTTTAAAAATTTTTTTCTGCATTTTACCTACTTTTCTTGGGTCCCCAGCCTGCTTATACATGCACTGGAGAGCAATGGTATCGACCTCCCCACAGGATAAAGGTCAAAGTGAGGAGCTGCTGTGGCAAAGCCCTTTCCTTCCAGCCACATACCTGCAACCACACCCTTTGTTCTTGACACAAAACAAAAACACGAAGGTCACAAATGTGCTGCAGGAACACTTTGGAGCAACAGCAGCT
The DNA here is from genome assembly GCA_035583135.1 of Lophotriccus pileatus. Lineage (NCBI taxonomy): Eukaryota > Metazoa > Chordata > Aves > Passeriformes > Tyrannidae > Lophotriccus > Lophotriccus pileatus. Next base: position 123,238,591 of record JAWWES010000081.1, on the reverse strand, counting down.
GCATGCAGCACAAGCCCCAAGTAGCTGAAAGCCTCAGAGGGACATCGGGCAAAGAAGGATTTCCAACCACAAAGCAGAAACTGAGCAATGTGTTTCCACACCACACATGCTTACTGGAAGAAATTATGGAAATCAGCTGCCATGTGGTTTCTGGAACTCTGAAGATAGGGAAGTTTGAAGTGATTCATATTTATTCAAGCAATACCTATGAAGAATGGGAACTAACATCAGCACACTTATCATCAACCTGTCTGGTATATATACCGTATGCCTTTCCCACGCATCTTCATCTCTTTCTTTATTGTATTTAGCCTGAATGTTTTTTGGGAATGGAAACTTCTGACTCACACTTGACAGTAAGTCAACAGAGCAATGATTTTTTATGCTGGTTTTGGTTGGGGTAGAGTTAAATTTCTTCACAGTATGGGGCTATGTTTAGCATTTGTGCTTAAACAGCATTGATACTTCAGGGATGGTTTTGTTATTGCTGATCAGTGCTCACACAGTGTCAAGGCCTTTTCTGCCTCTCACACTGCACCAGTAGGCTGGGGGTGCATGAAGAACTGGGAAGGGAAACAACCAGGACAGCTGACCCCAACTGACCAAAGAGATATCCCATACCATATGACATCATGCTCACATATAAAGCTGGGGGAAAAGGAGGAAAGGGGGAACATTTCGAGTGATGGTGTTTGTCTCCCTCAGTTGCCATTACATGTGATGAGTCCTGCTTTCCTGGAGGTAGCTGAACACCTGCCTGCCCAGGAGAAGCAGTGAATGAATTCCTTGGTTTGCTTTACTTTTGAGCACAACTTTTGCTTTAACTATTAGACTGCCTTTATCTCAAACCACAAGTTTTCTCACTTTTATTCTTTTGATTCTCTGCCCCATCCCACCAGGGGTGAGTGAGCGAGAGGCTGTGTGGGGCTTTGTTCCCAGCTGGGACTAAACCACAATACCTTTTTTAGGTATTCATGGGCAGATGTCAGAATGACATGGAACTTAACTTTGATATATATGTATTTTGTCCGTTTCTGAGGGTAAGGAGCAGATCAATACGTCTATGTTACATAAAACCAAATGCTCTACTTCCACAGTCCTGTTCATGGTGTGCAGAAATGAGATCTACATTCCTCCTTCTCATAATCCTCCAAGTACAGGAAGAAACAGACCCTTTGCATCCCCTTTACAAAATGCTCCAGAAGCAGTGACTGGGACTGACAGGAGCAAGCTTTCTGGCAGTCTCCAGCTGGCATGGAAGCTATTGCAACCTCATAAAACACTCATCTTAATTTTAACCTTCATATTGCACTACCACCAATAATGGCAACTGAGAAATCCTTCTTTTTTCCCTTTCCACAGAGCAGAAGAGAATCCAAACCAGAAAGTTTTGATCCTTTGTCCATCAGGAAGAAAAACAAAATTTGCTAGAAGTAGATGTTGGCTTCTGATGCTTCACTGAAGTTATATCTGTGCAATAAAACTAACTACCTTTGAATTCTGTATTCTAAAGGTGATTTGGTATGATATGAAAAAGAAACAGTACTTTCTGTGGGCTTCTGAGCACAGTAACTCCAAAACACATGCTGAAAGCTTCCATTTTCAACATCACAAAAAACATACTAGTTCACTCACTGACATCCACTACTGACTATACATAAGTCCTTAACAAAATTTACCTTGCTGAAGTCTGATATGCTATGTCAGTGAAATCCCAGTGCAGTTTATCTAGGATCTGTAAGAAAGGATCCTGAGGTGTATTAGCATGCTGCTGACTCTCAGCACAAACACAAAACTCAGTCATTGAATAGAGTAGCTCTGTCTCCCAATACACTCTTGGAAATAAATGTCAGGCATGCTTTCATCTGTACTCAAATCTGAATCAAGTTGTCTAAAGGGACAAGATACCCTTTCACATACCCACTCATCTAGAATGAAATACATTCTACATGGTACCTGAGACTAGGAAAAAAAGCCAAGAAGAAATTAACTCATGCTCTGAGAGGAACACTTTTTTGTTTTTAATTTATGGATTTGCACACATTAATATCTCTGCCTTGTTTAAAATGTCTGATGAAAACTGGCTTCACAGTTGATGCCACATCTTGATCTCATGGGACATAAGGAGAGAACAGCTTGAGCTACAAATTAAAGTGCCATTGAAGTTAGTTACGTCATGCTTTAATTTTTAGTCACCCAGCAGGATCAATCACACACAGTTTATACTGGAAAAGAAAGACCAAGAAACACAGGTAAAAAATTATGTAACTGAAAAAAGTAAACAGAAGCTTCAGTACTTTTCTAAGCATTTGGGGGCAGGGGGGTGATTCTCCGTAAGAAAGGTAAAGGTAGGTGTATTTATTGTCTTCCAGAAGGATTCCTAGCTGCACACACAGAGTTGATCCAATGTACACAGTCCCTGAAGAAAACACTTGGCTGTGCTGACTATAATTCAGATTTTTTAAAATACAAATACTAATAAGATTTTTTCAGAAGGGATAGAGAGTTTGTTATAGTCTCTTCGATGTATAACTAAAATATTAGCAGATTTTTCTTTTTAATTCTTTGCAATATGGATAATTCTAATCCGCACAATCATGACATGGCTCCTACTAATCACATATGGAAGAAAAATGTGTGTTTATCAATTCATATTTCTTACAGAGTAATATGAATCCTAGCTCCCCAACATCCAGGAGAAATGCCTAAGAGAAAGTATTTTGTTTATACACAGCTTGATTAAAACCAAACATAATGCAACTGCTCATAGGTCATGAGGCAGCTAAAACAATCCAAAACCCTTTTGAGTACTGGGGGAAGAAAGGGGGATCAAAATGCAAAATTAGTTTCAGACTTAAAAATGAAATTATGGGAGCCATCCAAACATACTGTAAATGCCACTGAATGTTAAGCCAAACAGATAATCTTCTCCCTGGGGGCAAAACAGTTTAAAA
>JAWWES010000081.1:123214760-123226153 GCA_035583135.1 Lophotriccus pileatus | reverse complement strand
TGCCCAGTGGAAGCAAGGTCAAGTGACACAGGAAGAATTCAGAGATGCTGCTTGCCACTGTAGGGAGAAAATTCATGCAGACAAAGCTCAACTGGAGTTGCAGCTGGCCAGAAATGTGGGGGACAATAAAAAGAGTTTTTTCAAATATATTAATGGCAGTAGGCAGTGTAGAAATGCCATTGGCCCGTTACAGTATGAGGATGTTCACCTCACAAACAGGGACAGAGACAAGGCTGAGGTGTTTAATGCTTTCTTTGCCTCTGTCTTCAACACCAGTGATGGACTGAGGGGGTTTCAGTATCCTGAGCTGGACAACCATGACTGTGAGAATGATCAGCTCTCAGCTGAACCTGAAATTGTGTGAGATCTGCTGCTCCAGCTGGACCCCAAAAATCTATGGGGCCTGATGGGATTCATCCCAGAATCCTCAAATAGCTAGGTGATGTCATTGCACAACCTCTCTTAATGATTTTTGAGCAGCCTTGGGAATTCAGAGAAGTCCCAGATGACTGGAAGCTGGCAAACATTGTCCCAATTTTCAAGAAGGGAAAGAAGAAGGATCCTGGAAACTACAGGCCTGTCAGTCTCACTTCAGTGCTTGGTAAAGTTATGGAGAAGATTATTCTGGGAGATATTGAAAACATCTGAAGACCAATGCAGTCATCAGTCACAGCCAGCATGGCTTCATGAGAGGAAAGTCCTGCTCATCAAACCTGATTTCCCTTTATGAGAAGATAACATATCATAGCTGATCAAGGGAAGCCAACTGATGGAATTTTTAGGGATTTCAGTAAAGCTTTCAGATCCTTCTGGACAAAATGTCCAGCACAGCTGGATAAACACATCATGTGGTGGGTGAGCAATTGGCTCACGGGTTGAGCATAGAGGGTAATAGTGAATGGGGTGACATCAGACTGGTGACCTGTCACTAGTGGGGTTCCACAGGGCTCCATCTTAGGCCCTGTGCTCTTCAAATGAATTACTTGGGTGCAAAACTGGAAGGGATCCTAAGCAAGTTTGCAGAGGACACAAAACTGGGAGGAGCTGTTGACTCCCTTGAAGGCAGGAAGGCCCCAACAGAGAGACCTCGACAAATTAGAGGACTGGGCAGTCACCAACCATATGAAGTCCAACAAGGCAAAGTGCTGGATTCTGAACCTGGGATGGGGCAACCCTGGATGTTCATACAGCCTGGGGAATAAGATGCTGGAAAGCAGTGCCATGGAAAGGGACCTGGGGGTCCTGGTGGAGGGCAAGTTGAATGTAAGTCATTGTGCCCTGGCAGCCAGGAGGGCCAACCCTGTTCTGGGGGGCATCAGGGAAAGCATCGCCAGCTGGTTGAAGGAGGGGATTGTCCAGCTCTGCTCTGCACTGTTGAGGCCTCACCTTGAATATTGTGGCAGTGTTGGGCACCACAATCTAAGAAAGATACTAAGCTATTAGAGAGTGTCCAAAGAAGGGCAGTGAGGATGCTGAAGGGTCTAGAGGAGAATGAGGGGAAGCAGCTGAGGTCACTTGGTCTGTTCAGCCTGGAGAAGAGGAGACTGAGGTGAGACCTCATTGCAGTCTACAACTTCCAGGCACTGATCTCTTCTCTCTGGTGACTAGTGACAGGACCCAAGTGCCTGAATTTGTGTCAGGGGAGGTTTAGGTTGGATATTAGAAAGAGGTTCTTCACCCAGAGAGTGGTTGAGCACTGGAACAGGCTCCCCAGGGAACTGGTCACAGTATCAAGGCTGCCGAGTTCAAGAAGAGTTTGGACAATGCTCTCAGGACATGGTGTGACTCTTGGGGATGGTCCTGTGCAGGGCTAAGAGTTGGACTCAATGATCCTTGTGGGTCCCTTCCAACTCAGCATATTCTCTGTGTAGTATTGTCCTACCAAGGGTCTCTGCTACTGGTCAGCCCCACTCTACACACTTAAGCTTGAGTCTCGGAACAAAAGTCGTTGCCATGTCTGCTTATTAGTCTTTAAATTCCTTTGGCCCTCAGGCTGCTGACTCGAACACCTTTTCTTCACCGTTTTTTCCCTGAGGAATAATGTGGCTGATATCCTCAGTAAATAAGATTTTCCCTGAAGACAGGTTGCAATTGAATAAGTGGGGAACTGAATTATCTTTTTAGTCCACAGATAAGTACCAGTTCTTCTGCCCTCATACAGCAAAACATACTGGTGGTGAGGCAGTGTAGCAAAGCCCTGCAGCCATGCCTGCCCTGCTGAGTGCCTGCAGAACTAAAGGGCAGAATAAAACACAGCACATTTCACTGAGCCATGCTCTGTACACTCATATTGCCCCAGTCACTTGTGCCACAGTGACCTATTTCCCAAAAGGACATGCTGACCACAGTATCAGTCTTTCTGATCTACATGTGGCCATAGTTTATGACTGAAAGTCATCATGGCCTTTATGGCAAGGGACAGACACTAAGCAAAAGCAGCACACCAGAACACCTAGCTCTTCTTCCTGATGCTGAGCACAGACTTTGCTCATTCACAGTTATTATTTTCCTGCACTTCTCAGAGCTTGTGGAAAGCTGCTTTGGCACTGGCTTGGGTTCAGAGAATTTGGAGAAGTCAGTCTGGCAACAAATGCAAGCTCTAGCCCACACTGACAACATATTCTAACCACTGCATACAGCTGCATAAAGAATGAAGTCATCACACAGGTAAGCAAGGGAAACTATTCCCAAACTTGCTAATCAGGGACATTTCATCAAAAGTAATTTCACCTTTAAGCCCTGTCACTGAGTAAACCCATTTTAGACCCGCTCTAAAACACTCCAGCAGAAATTCCAGAGAGCCCAACAATTTCTGTGACAACATTTTTACCTCTTTGTGAAATGCTTCATAGTAAAGCAGACAGTGTCTTCACTGAAGAAAGGCCCAGGGAAATCTCCCTGCTTATTTGGATGCACAAAACTCCACAGCAATACTGGTACATTTCTGAAATAGCTGATGGCAAGCCATGCTTATTTATTTGTTCGGGTCTACAGGTTCAAATTGCCTCAGCTAACTTACTTGGAACTAATGCCATTATAAATGTTTGTAAATGTCAGGGATTATCCTCTTGGTTGATTTTGTATTACTTACTCTTCAGTGCTTTAAAACGATACAGTGCTGTCCTATTTAAAAGTAGACTTTTTCCAAGTATATGCAAATGCACCAAATTCAAGAGTTTCCTATTGTTTGGAAGTTTGCTGAATGATAGCAAATATCAACATCCTGCTCCCAGAAGAGAAGCTTCATTGTACTATCATTGCATTTGCTTATGAAAAAAAAAAAAGCAATAAATAAACTGCGGAACTGGGAATGTTGAGGTTCTTACTTGTCTTATCAGGGAACAGATATAATTAAATATACAATTCACAGCATACACTAAGATTTACTGCAGTTCAACCTCTCTTCCCCAAAGTTATCAAAAAAGAAATATACCAGTAGCACTTCCTAGGAGCAAAGCCAAGTGTTTGCTTTGAAAAGAAACGATTCCCCCCACTATTTCATCTCTAAAACCCCATTTAGAAGAATACTTAGAAAGGGAACAATTATGAAAATACAGAAATTATACAAAATATACGTCAGGTAATAATACAGTCAGTCCTATCCTAAGCAACACCTACCATCACATAATGGATTCAGCCTCAGTGCATGTTATGCTCCATTTCTGAGTTTTAGGTATACTTATATTATGCTTTGCTTGAAATGTAAAGAAAAAGAGGCCAGAGCTGTCAAAAGATGTAAAACCAAACCTTACTTTAAGCACTAAAAATTAGACAGTTCTTATGTACTTAATGTGATCATTGCTACTTAGAGAATGGAACTATATCCAAGATGTAACAATAGGAATTCATATATTCAAAGTTTGTGCATTTTTCTGCTTCTCCATCCTTTTACAGTCTTTAAAACAATGCTTCTCACCCTAATAATCAAGGATGCATATCGCTGTAAATACACAATAAGCACAACACTCCAATTTTTAATCCTAAAATAATGTGAGCAATAACCTAAACAGCAGCACATGTATTTTAATGTCAGACAACCTAAAGAAAATTAGGTTGTACACAAGTAAAAAGTAGCACTGGAACAACGAAGCAAAGAAAAGCACTTCTATATTTTTTGATGTCAAAAAAAATTGCATTAATGTTTGGATTTATCAGCTAAGGACTAATGCTGGTGATGAACTAGACACATTCCAGAAATATGAGTCTCACTGTTGAAGAGGGAGACTAAGGTAACAAACTGAGACAAATCAGGTAACTTTGAAATTACATATTTTCCAAGAGTATTGAGTGTTCTATTTTTGAGCAAAACAACCTACTAAACCAATCTCACTGCAACATATACTTCTTTCTAACTTGGCATAGCTTCCAAAAATCTTAACAAGGACATACTTTATTACATTCAGGAAGCCACTGCATAGTCCAAGATAATTCCATATCTATAAAATTTTCCCATATGGAAATTTTGTTTACAATGGCTACCCTCCTAATCAAGACACACAGATATTAAAAACAGTTCTTTTTGAAAACATTTAATTCCATTCTAAAATACAGATTATAGTATAATAGCAAAAGAACTCTTTTCCTGGTATAAGACACATCTTCCTTGGAAAATGTGAAGGGTTTACCAGAAAATCTTTTCAAGTGACAACAGAATGCAACACTTCTGACATGTAAAAATGATAAATATGCATGACACAAAATAAGTTCTTTATTGTCACCTTATAAATGAATGAGAACATGAGGGGTTTTATACGCTGGATGAGTCAATAATATCTCCCTTATGCTTTATTTGAACTTTTCTAGAGAAGAAAAATGATTTGCCTGGCAAATTTTATTACTTATAGCACAGATTAGAGAGAATCTTCCTTCCTCCCTGAGACATATTGCAGATCTCTGTCAATGTCTCCTGAACACCCTTCTTTTGTGGGAGTCTTTCTCCAAAAATGGCAAAGGTGACCCCATGTAGATGAGGGATGAGATGCAACAAAAAACCTTAAGCATCATTAGCTATGGAGATCACTTTTAGGCAAAGTACCAAAGATGAGCAAGCAGTCTGCTGGGATGTATTCTCAGCAAATGTGAGTTAGAGATACATCTATGAGAAATGCATATTGCAGGATCAGCACAAATGCATACCATGCATACCAATGCAAACTGCCTTCCTAAATTCACAGAAAAGCACCTTCCTCATTTGTTTCTCTGAACAAGAATTGCTCTATACAGACAATAACTGATATTAAGAACTTTTCTAGGGCTGCTAAATTCAACATATTATGTAAATGATGGAATTCACAACTTTTCTCCATCTAAAGTATAATTATAACTCTTATCTGTGATGTAGCAACAGAAAATCCTTTCCTGCAAGGAGACGATCCTAATCAGGTTAACCTGAATTTTGACACTGATTTGCATAGAAAAAATATTGGGACTCTGAATACTTATGCATCAAACAGCAGTTATCTACCTTCAAGTCACTTCCTAGATTGGTGCAGATCTGTCACCTTGCATGACTCTCCCAGTTTCCAAATTGAGCTTCTGAAGTGATCTGATTTTCACATCACTGTTCCAAAGTCAGCAGCTATTACCCATAACTAATATAATATGACAAGGCTCCTCAATGTCTCACTGTTCAAATGCCCTTAGTAATTGCCATCATTCAATATTTAGAATTATGCATTCTGGGAAAATGTAACTTATAAGTATAGAGTCTGTTATGCACAGAGATTCTTCTTGAACTTTTATTTCTGAGTTCCCAGAGGTAATATGAGCCCTGTGGATGCAAATGCTTCAAAACAAACACATTTCAAAGCAATGTTTTATTCTATGGGCAATATCCTTGAAAATATAATAGAAGGAATTTTTACCAACTTGCCTTCTGTTTGCTTGCTACCAATGAAGGCAGATCACAGTCAGTTGCATTATTTAAGCCGTTCAGGTATGCCCACAACCCACTAGAGTTAATCCTCAACTCTGCAGCGAACTCTGCCAACACAGCTCTAGATTACAGAAGAAGAATACTTACAAATAATGACACATAATTACCACTTGTGTTCTTCAATGTGCATTATCCTGCTGACCTTTGCTTTCCTCCACAGTATCAAACATTTCTTTTACAACAGCTTTTCTTCTGTAACAGAGTCATTTAGTATCCTATTTCCCATTAGGTTCAAGGGCCTGATTTTGCTGTCCTTTCTCACAAAAACAGCACTTTATCACGTAAACAGATGCACTGAAACTGCAAGTACTTGTACCCGAAACTGAATCAGGGTGACAGAACTGTACCCTTCCTGTTTAAATAGTGCTTTATCCTTAGGTACAACTAGGGCCACTACTGCCTGTTTGCACTGCTCTGGTACTATGAAAGGACTTTGAAATGAGTGCAAATATGAATGTTGGATCAAACCCACTGCTGTGCATGCATACTGCAGTCATTAGCAAGGTACAGAGTGTTAATGATGGACACACAGGTGGTGTTCCTGTGCACAGCAGACAGACAGTGAATGACTAATGGGTGTGCATGGCCAAATGTCAAGAAGAAAAGTATCCCAACAGTCAGTGCTCCACTCCTTTATTAGATATTCAAATGGCCAGACTAGATCCTTGCATAGAAAGAGGGGAAGTAAAATGCCCTACAACAGCAGCAATTTCAGCTCTTAGATCACCAGTGGAAGTCACTGAGACCATATGAGCTTTCCTAACGCTTTCTATTACAAACTTTATAAAAAGTCATATGGGTCTATCATAAATGCTGAGAAGTGACTGGGGTCCAAAGAACCATGGCTCAAAACTTAGTAAGAGACGGGTGTCATTAAAAAAAGGAGCATCACTTGAAAAGACTAGCTCTGAAAAAAATTAACTCATTTTCTACATGATATGCACTTTATTTAGATCAAGTTAAAAGAATTAAACATGAATCAAATCAAGTATAAGGTAGAAATCTAAAAGTGACTTTGGGCAAAATTCTCGCCTAAAAACATCAACTTCACCTGACTTCTTGGCACCTGGAGGTGAGAGAAAGCATTAACAAAAGCAGTATTTTCCCCTCTACCTTGAAATCTTAAGATTGTGACTTGGTCAGTCAGATGAGTGATCAATTATCAAACATCCCTCCACCATCAAGCATTTGACAGGGTGTTATTTTATCAGTGCTAAAAAGCACTGATATCTTAGCTCATTACAGAAAGTTTCTGAAGGTAGAAGTCTTTTCAGACTGCAGACAAGAACAGAAGTGTCTAGAGAAACCTTTAGAGACTTTTAAAAGTAAACCAGTTGATTTTCATGTATTTGACTGGAGCTAAGTTTTTACTGTCACTGTCCTTGAAAACATCCTCTGTTTCCATGGAGGAAAAAAAGTAGAGGGTATTTAATTGCATGAAATGCAAATTTATGTGTATCAATGTACGTAATCTACATTAAACTATGTATTTTTTTATGTTCTCCAATAGAAATAGTTTAATGGACTCAATTATATTGAAATTAAGTAGAAACAGAAGACAGTTTTGTCAGAACTAACATGGACCCATGTACTTAGCAATGTCCCTTTCCTTTCTGGGATGTTAATCTAACTAAAGATCAGGTTAGTTTTGATTTGTTTTATTTTTAAGGGTTAAGAGAAGAAACAGAAAAGTAAGCAAAAAGAGAAATGAACGATTTTTCAGGTGACACTTAATTGAAAGCATAGCCAATGATGATAGCAAACACAGACAAGAACTGAAGAGTTTTAAGCTAAATCTCCAAGCAATAAGACACCATATGCAGTTAAATGGGGATAAATTTAGAATAAGACTAGCAACAAAAACAAAACAAAACAAACAAATAAAAAAACAAACCAAAACAAAAAGAAACAAACCAACCAACCAAAAAAACCAAAACAAAACAAAAAACCCCAACCAAACAAACAAACAAACCTCAACATTTCGAAACCTCAAAACTTTTTCAGTTGAACAGGAAAATTATGCTAAGCTAGTTGAAGAAAGAGATTAAGGAGAGCAATCTACATTGCTAACTGCTAATATGATATGTTTTTTGTCATAATAAGGAAGAGTTTGCTCTGTAAATTGGACTGGTTCGTCAAGATTCAAAATCTTGCCTACAAACACTTATCATTCATACTGAAAGCAGTTGTTTCTGGTCTTTAGGGAAAAGTAATTTTCAAAAATGGTGGAGATTCCATAGATGAGATAGAAATCCAGAAAGTCTTAAAGTAGAATATCTATGAACAAGATTTAAATGTCTTGGGAAGTTTTAATTTTTTCCCAGTCTGATTAAATGTAGTTAGTGCTAATCTTTCATTAGAAATCCTTTTTTAAAATAAATGATGAGTAATTTATTTACACAATGTTCCTTTTTTTATTATGACGTTATAGAACAGTTGGGTGCTTTATATTTATTGCCTTTTATTAAAAAATTAAAATTGAAAATATATGAGTTAGCTTGTTGCACATTTACGCACTAACTCAACTATAGGAAGACAGAAATCTTGTCACGTAAAATAAGTGCTTGAATTATTGCTCTGCTCTCAATTTCGTTGATGCTGTATCTAAGTAAATCTCCCCAGATTCATCAGCAAACCAGTACCCACACTGTATTACTCCTGAAAAGGTTGCTGAGATATATGTAGAGATTCACACAATGAGACTGATGTTGCAAATTACAAAACGGTACCTCACTAAAAAACATAATGAGGTATCTCAGGAAGCCAAAGAGAGAAGTCTTTCAGTGCATTTATCTAAGCAATCACAATTCACACTTCAAGGCAACAAAAGCAGTAAAATAAGTATAATGAAAGAAATTCGCTTGTCTAGATACTTGTAATACATAAGCAAGAATGTTATCCTAAAGAAAGAGCACTGATCTGATTCTTTTATAAGTTCTGATAGTAGACAGGCTATATAATATTCTTTACAATACAGAAAATGTGAATTCTCTGCAGTAGAGAAAGTACTACCTGCTGGGGTACAGGCAAAAATGGACCTTCACCCAGAAATCAATCATGTTATGGTTAGTTACCTCTTTCCTCATTAGCAGCACTGGCTGTAGAGCAAACATCTGGTCCAGACACATGGATCTTTAATATAACATGGCAATAATTTGTTTTTCAATTTTCTGTAACATCCAAATATATAACCAGGAGCACAGCTTCAAATAACCCTTCTGCTCTGTATTTTGCCTCTGGAAAAAAAAAAAATAAAAAGGAAAAAGGGGCCAAAAAGGGAAGGCTCAAAAGCTGAAACTGAAAAATTTCTGACATCTGTTTGCCAATAGAAATGGGATACTTAAATATGTAAGTGAAATCCATAACATCCACTTCAAGATGGTGCTAGTCTGGGCCTTTGAGCACATACAGCACATACCTACTACAGTTCACCTGTAATTCAACACTGAATTCTTAAGTAATTCTTTCAAGGGAGGAAGAAAGTACTGTTATCCCCATTTTATTGACTCCAAACCTGAAATAGACAGCTCAGTAACTAATCTGAGGCCCCAGAAAGAAAAGTTATTAAAGACAAGCTTACACTGCAGGAAGTCATGGAAAGTTCATGCTCTTAAGTAACAGGAAACACTGCTTTCTGCCTTCAGAGTAAGTGTCATCACCAACACTTTCTGCGTGAATATTTAACACTCACAAAAATGTCACATTCTCCTCTTTCGTTTTTTCTTGTTCTATAGGAAGAGTATCCCAGAATACATATTATATCTTCTGTTCATTTTTGCTCTTAATCTTGTAGCTGTCATGGAAAAGTTTAACCCACATATCATTTTACAGAAGAGTTCTTGCATGAATTTCCTCTCCGGAGTCTCTTGGCCATATGAATAAAACCAAGACCCAGCCATGTCTCCAGGAAGGGATGATTTGGAGTTCAACATTTCTGTATGTAGATGACCTGTCAAAAAAAATCTCAAAAAAGGTTATCTCAGAGAAACCGATGCCTCTAAAAGTACTTCTTTTTTTTTAGTATGGGCTATAAGGATTCTAGACAACCACCTCCAACATAAATTTAGACAGCTAAGCATAAGCCTTGTCCTCAAGTGGGTGGGAAAGACACTCCACTGATGTAAGACTAGACCAGATGGCACAGGAGTCTAGGCAGCAAAGAAGACAAGTTTCTCAACCACTCTACATCACTCATTTGACCCTTTCCTACAAGGGCTGTCTGTCATGTTAAGTGCAATTTTCTCTCTGCAGTGAATCCTCAGCTACTGCTTATTCTTTGGCATCAGTTGGGTGGTATCAATCCTGGCAATCTTTATTTGTTATGTAAATATCTAAGAAGAATAAGAACAAAACAATCAATTCATATCACATAGGCCACTGAATCATCTCCTGGCAGTGACACCTTCAAACTACTATTGACATAGCTGGAAAAGGACTTATAACTTAGATAAGAAAGGTGCTTTGTAACTTTGGCAATCCTTTTGCCCTCTACTTGCCCACACTTCAATTTTCTAAGACTTTCATCAGGGAAGAACATTAAGGAAAGATGGCTTGTAATGCAGCATCAGATACAGTGCTTCAAAAACTTCAGCTTTTAATCACATTTCATTTTTAATAGTCATCTCACAGATTACTTATTTTTCAGACAGAAGCTTAAGTCATTTGAACAACTTTGTGAGCAATTTCCTTTACCCCATTTCTTCAGACATTTGCAGTAATTTCATATGTACCAGCTCTTTACATTATTTTCTAGCTCATCACTTTTACTATCATTTAGACTCAGAGCTCATTTCTCCGATGTACCATAATTTGTTGTGGGAGCACAGGATATCAAAGGACAAAATATCTTCATCATCTAATGTGCAGAACAATCTACATGTCAGAAAGAAATAGAAAGGTTATTATTTATGCTTCCTTTCAACCATCTCTCTTGCACAATAGTCAGATTGCTACATTCAAATTACAGCACACCACATCGAAGAAGCTTCATTTAATACCAGGCAAGGAGAATTCATACACTGAGCCTTGTGGTGTAAAATCCTGTATTTTACATTGTATAGAGTAAGAGAAGTTCAGCTTCCTTTGTCCAATCCTTGTTCACTGTTCATTAGACTAATCTGTAACATCATCCAAAACAAAGGATTTGGATCCTACATGTAACATTTCTTCTACTACTCTTTTTCTTACTCTGGTTTATTTTTGTTCTTTCCTATTTCACTTTTCCTCTTTGGTGGAAATCTGATTTAGCCAACAAAGACAGAACCTCTTTTCATTTCATTTTCAACCCATGCCCTGAAAGGTGGCTGATGAAGGTTTGCCTGGGTCTTGGGCTGGATACTAGGATAGCATGTTGTGCCTGTCATTCTAACTCATGATTTTTTTTTTTATGGCCCGTCTTCGCGAACGAAGAGCCGGGGAAGGTCCTTACCCGCATATGCAGATAAGGCCTTCGAGCCTG
>JAWWES010000081.1:123097472-123214660 GCA_035583135.1 Lophotriccus pileatus | reverse complement strand
TTCTCTTAGATGGATTGCCTTAAGGGCTAACGAGCTCCATCTGCCCGGGGAGCTCCCTGACCGGGAATCGAACCCCCAGTCTCAAGGGTACCAGCCCTGCGTCTTAACCACTAGACCACCGGGGGCTCCCTCTAACTCATGAGCCTGCATGCTAAAAATCAGCATCAACAATAAAAAGTGTGATGTTAGTTTCTGTTGTTCTCTCCATTTTTATGTCTGCTTGTGTTGTTTGGTTCCCAACAAAGTGATACCGGAGCATAAACTTAAGAAAAACAATAGCTTGAATCCACTCCAAATGTTTTTCCGAAAATGACATTTGCTAAAGTCTTTAATACTACCTATAATCCAGTTTAACAAGAACTCCCGCAAGGAAAACAATTAGAGAATGCCGAGTAAATGAAAAATTCTTACATTTTATTTTATTACGTATTTTTACACATTTTATTTTAAAATGCATATTTAAAAACCCCACTTAATAAATTCCACTTCAAATTCTCTAACTACTTTTTTTCTTTTTTTCTGTATCTTTATTAAAAGATTAAAACAATTGCCAGTGTCAACTGTGGACTTAATAAACCAAGGTCTTCATGCTGAAACTTCATGTCCTTACTATCATACAGAGAGTCAGACTAACAGAGGAGACCATTTAGGTACACATATGACAGTAACACCATTAAAAATAAAGTTTTGGTTGTTTGGGTTTTTTTTTAATTTATGCAGGTAGTATGCATTTGTGGGGATGTGGGTATTAATGCCTGTAGTAATAAAAGGCAATATTGATTTCTGATTGAAACCTGACCATTTTAATGTTGGCTTCGTTCCATCACATATGCTATCTCTTTTGAAATACCCATGAGAATTTGACAGCAAATCTCCATTTAGCATCACTTACCTTTCTTACAACCACCCTTGGTTTTTTTGCCATCTCACCCTACACTTGCAATACCTGCCACTTCCATTACATCCAGCCACAGCAATTTTTTTCATTCAAAAGACATCCTAAAGATTGCTTTCCCTGTAAGCACATAGAAGGATATTATTCACTCATACAACTGTCTAATTTTCCCCTTCATTTAAAAGTACTGAGTTTTGGGGGATGCTGCTATGCTAGTGATCTGCTGTGTCAGTTTCTAGGTGAAACTACCACTAGTACCTCTAAGCTGTGGTACCTCAGGCTCTTCCCCAAACCTGGTGTGAGACGTGGCTGTATCCTACCAGCATGCTGGCACCACCCTACCTTCTGCTTCATTCCCATACTCTTACATTCACTGGGAAATAACACATGTGGGCAGTTCAGAAGGAAAGGATTAGCATTCCAGACACTGGAACCGTGTCCAGATGACAGCAAGACAAGTAGTGCAGAAGACACTGTACAGGGGACCCTGTTTCTGTGATTCAGGGGTTTCCTACCACGCTTACTCAGTGAAACTTGATGGAGCTCAGATCCACTAAGGAATTCTCACTAGGGCTCATCTCTCCTAAAAAAAAGCCTTTGTTCCATGTAATCATCTATCACAATAAACACTGCCAAATAATAAATTCTATGTCGAGGCCTCAGATGAGTAAGTGATTGACCTTCCTGTGATAACTCTTGTTCTCTCTTATCAACTTCAGTCTGAAATGTTTCTTATCACTTGTTTCATCCTGTTCAATATAAAGTTACAAATCCAGCCAAAAAATAATTATGCTTTTCTATGTGTCTGCAAATGGGCTGCACACTTCTGGGCTCTGCAAGATAGCAATAATAATAACCACTAAACAGTAGCCTCCAGCCTTAGAGTAGCCTGCAAATGTTAATGCCTAATTAACATGTCAGTGTGCAACATACCCTTGAATTGGAATTCACAAGGTAAAGTTGAAACAGAAAGACACTAAAAGGCTAAGTAAACAGAAAACAATGGATGGAGTCCTTCAGAAGGACAGAGATTTTGTTCTTCTTCAAAGACGAAAATCCATATTATCCGCAGAATTTTCTACCATAAATGAAGTACACTATTGTATGATATTCATTTAAAACAAACTCCATTTTGCTACTTCACAAGGCATGATTCTATCCAACTTTACATGCATGGATGTCAGGTACAGCAGTACTTCAAAGTTTACTTCTAACAGAGAAGGAAAAGCCACTTGAATTTTGGCGAGATCAACACAATTGAGCACAATGCAGAAGCTCACTTAAGTGTGGCAGTACTGAACATTGCCACCCTGGCACTTACTGAAGCACAGGGTGTGCTCATTTCCATATCAATGCGACACATGTTTCTCCAAGACAAAGCTGTTTCACACCACTGCAGCTATTTGAACTTTGGAAATAAATGGAAAGGTTTCGGTGTTATTGTTAAAAAACAATGAATTTCATATCCTTTGTGCACAGGATACAGTTAATGAATACTGCCCTTTACAGGGCTGTATTAGTGATTGTGGGCAGAAGGAATGCATTGTAACAGAGCTGTGTTGTGCAGGAAAGACAAGCATCACTTTAAATTCAGAACACAGGGCTGCCCAAGTAATAGTGATGCCTTTCAGATTAGAAGATTATATTCACTGCAACTTTGTTAGCTTGCTTAATGAGCCTATAGCAAAACCTGGGAATAGACAATAAAGTGAAATTTAAGTCATTTTACCAAGGTCACACAGGAACCTGTGAAACAATAAACTGTCTATCACACTTGTGTGTCTGCTCATGTCTTAACAAGACCAAGTTTCTTCTTTGCCCCACAGAGAAAGAAATACTTTTGAGACCTCTCACAAATCAAGAATAAAATATATTGTGCCATACAAAACAGTAAGATGTAGAGCATTAGGAGGGAAAAAACAAACCTTCAACAAAGGCTGTATCAAAGGACCAGAAGCTCTGTCACATCACATTACAACCTAGGGCACCATTGTGTCCAAAAGGGTATTGCTGGGAGAGAACCACCTCTTCCCTGCAAGTGAATGTTTCAATGATATAAAACAAAGACCATTCAAAATCACTACTTTTAGCTAAGAGCAAACTAACCATTTTTAAACTAGAAACTTCACAGGCATGTAAAGAACTCATTATTGTACATGAATACGACTCCTCAATCAAAATGCCTGAAATCCCTGCCATAATAATTTTATTTAGCTTGAAAAGAAACCATGTAGTCTACTACTCAATTAACAATAATTCCTTATTCTGTGCTTCCTGGGTTTTCCTTACAATGTTCTTTTCACAATGATTACAGGGAATTAAAAAAAAATCCCTTATTCAGAAAAAAAGTATCAGAAAGTACATTCAAAGATTACCTGTCAACTTGCCACAAGTCAAATTTTATTTCATCACAAAACAGCAAATAAGAACAATTTTTGCTCCCATACTCTTTGAAGAGTAGATGCTTTTAGATACTTTTAAGAAAACAGAAATAGAAACGGTGCCTGGTATCTTTTTGTTCTGCAGCAACGGCAGGATAGCAGGCTTTAAGCTCACAAAATCACAGAAGGATTGTGGTTGCAAGGGATCACTCAAAAACATCTAACCCAGCCTCTGCTTAAAAGCAGGGTCAGGTAGAGCAACTTGCTCATGGCTGTGTCCAGTCAGGTTTTAAATATGATCAAGCAACTACCCCTCCAGGCAATCTATTTCATTGTTTGATCACCCTCACAGTAAAATGCTGTGAAAAAAAAAAAAAAAGCTTTCTTATGTTCAGATGGAATATTCTGTATTTCCATTTGTGCCCTCTGACTCTTGTCCTGTCACTGGGCACCACTGAGGAAAGCCTGGTTCCAACTTGTCTGCACATTCTCATCAGGTATTTCTGCACATGGGTAAGATACCACTGAACCTTTTGTTCTCCACGATGAAAAATCCCAGCTCTCTTAGCTTCTCCTCATTGGCAGATGCTCCAAGCTCACAATCATCATCATGGCCCTCTCCTGTACTTACTTCAGCGTGTCTCCATCCCTCCTGTACTGTGAAGGCCAGAACCAGACACAGCTCTCAGATGTTATTCACCACTGCTAAGCTGCAGGGATGGATCACCTCTCTCAACCTGCTGTCAACGCTCCTTCTAATGCAGCCCAGGATATCATGAGCTGCCTTTGCTGCAAGGGCTCACTGCTGGTTCCTCTTGAGTTGGTGTCCACCAGGACCCCCAGGACTACTTCTGCAAAGCTGCTTCCCAGCTGAGTAGTTTCCAGACCATAACTGTTATCCCATGGAGTTATGCCTCCCCAGCGGGCAGGACTTTGCATCTGCCATTGTTGAATTTCATGAGACTCTTAAAAGCCCATATTTTTAGCCTGCTGAGGTCCCTATAAATGGCATCAAAATTACCTGGCATATCAACCATTTCGCACAGTTTTTTATTGTCTACCAACCAGATGAGTGTGTATTCTATGATAGAATCAAGATTATTAATAAAGATGTTAAACAAGGTCAGACTCAGATACACCACTGGTGACTGGACTCCAAGTTGACTTGGCACCACTGATAATAACACTCTGGACCCAGCTTTTCAGCCAGTTTTCAGTCCACTTTAATGTCCACTTACTTAGACCATACTTCCTCAGTTTGTCTAAGAGGATGTTACATGAGACCACATCAAAAGCCTACATCAAGTCAAGATAAACAACTTCCACTCCTCTTCCCTCACCCACCAAGGTAGTCATCTCATCACAAGAACTATCAGTTTGGTCAGACATGTTTCCTCCTTCCTATAACCATGCTGACTACACTTAATCACTTTATTGTTGTCTCAGTTTAAATGAGACAGAAGTGTTTTGCTGGCAATAAATTATGAGGAAGACCCAAAACTCCTCCCTCTAAGCAATTATAAACCCAAAATTAATAGACTCCGATTGAGGAACAGTGGGGGAAATCGAAAATAAAACTATAGCAAGGTAGGCATAACAGCTCTTTATTAAAAGGTGTATATGTATTGGCAGAAACAACAAAAGAACACAAGTAAAACACCCAAACAATAATCCTACACCCAGAAACAATCCCTTCAAGACAAATGAATAAACCCAACAGTGAAAACAGTTCAATTTGCACTCTTTGGGGCAATTATAACCACAGTCATCAGGAGGCGCTGTTGAACCACTGGAGATGTGGAGCCTGCAGTTGTTTGAGTCAGTCAGCAGGGGGTGCTGTTGGATCCCCGGCAGTCGCCATGTGTGGTCTCCCGAGTCTGCTGCAGACGAACTGGACAAATGGATGTCCTCCCCCCCTCACCAAAAGGGAGAGAGAGGAGGGGAAAGGAAAACATGGCTCCCAACACTGCAGAACTCACTCTTTCCCACTGGCTGAGATGCACGATGGTGAGGCTCTGTCCCTCTCTGATGGAAATCCAAGCAAAAAGCTCCAAACTGCAGCACATCCACAAAAAAGGGGCAGTCCTGACCAGCTCCGGCAGCTCCGGTCGCTCCGACAGCTCCAGTTACCTCCGACCCCCCTCCTGGCTTCCAACTCAGCCCCCCCAGAGTCCTCCCCCATTTCCCTGGAGACAAGGTGAGGCAATTAACATGGGAATGCGGCCTTACTAGCTCTTTTCTTCTGTGCCACCCAGTTGCCTGGATATAGTCACCCAGTTGCCAATTCCCCCTGCCCCAGTGACATCAGCCTGCTCCCTCAACAGTCATGGACACATTCCACCAGGTCGCCAGACTTCCATATGTCCAGTTTGTTTAAATGTTCCCCACATAATCCTCTTCCACCAAAGTAAAGCTGCCTTGCTCCAAATATTCCCACTGACCACAGGGGACCAGGAGTCCCTGAAAGTTTATTTTACCAGTAAAGACCAAAGCAAAGAGAGCAAGGAAAGCAGGACCCCAGTGGAATATCACAACATCTATCCATTGTCAAAATTGAGTGTTTTGTTCTTATTCCAGAAGGGTAGCCAGATGTCAGTAAGTCTTCAGGTGTCAATTTTGCCCAAGCATCAATATAAACAATTACCGGAATACTTCCAAATATTCTTATTTATTAATGATACATCATTATTAGCAGATGGTGATCATAACTGTTATGATCAAGCTCAAGCAAGATATATCCAGCTCGGACACAGGCTGAAAATGCTGATGGTGAGAATAAAAAGGAAGAAAGAAGGAAGGACACAATTTCCTAGGGATCCTGCAATAGGACAAAAGTAAATCTTGCAACTCATAGTATTTTAAAACCCACACTTATAGTTCATTCACCTGAAAATTCTGGTCAGAACACCCATAAGGTTCTCTATCCAGAAGGAATCCTTTAGAGAAATATTCTTTATAACTCGGAGTAGACCTGGCCTCTGGAAGGCAGGAATTTTTTAATTCCTTAGAGGCTGCCGCTTCTGCTTTCCTACGTGAAGACTCCCATCTGAGAGAGAAGCACAACAGGCATAACTGAATAGAAAACTATTAAGTCCCATTCATAGTTTAGTGAATCACCAGAATAATATGCAACAGCTGAACTGTACATGTAAACCTAGTATTCCACAAAAAGCCTATCAAGTCCACTTTTATTCCATAAAAAGACTATTATCAGGATACCACTCTGAAACCAACTTAGGTGTAACATGATATTATGAGTAAGATTAGGGCATCACAAGATACAGATGTCACCAGGCTGAGAGTAATCAGTTGGGTGCCCAAGGGGCAATCAGTATCCCACATCACAGAATCTTGGTCAAGGGTCAAGTCTGAAACTCCAAACCTGAGGTAGAAAACATGAAGACCCAGAGCTAAGAAAGAAATGGACTTTGAGAGAGCGTAGTACCTCAGTGCGGTACTTCAAACTCCAAAGAAGGAATACAGGCTTCCAGGAGCCTGCGCTGCACAAACGAGGTGCCCCGTGATGATTTCAAAGGAAACCTGAACGTGGTCAGCCACAGAAAGCCAGACCAAACCTGCAATGAGCCAGCCCACAATGGAATTTAAAACCCACCTCTCACCTCTCCCTCAGTCCTTTCTGACCACTAGATATCTGAAATGGAGTAGTACAACCTCCAAGGACAGGAGCTCTCAAACGATATATATTAAAAACATCATGGTTTTTTAGCCTTTCAAAAGCCAAGGTCCCCCTGAATATGTGCAGAAATAGCATCACACAGACAGACATAGAAAGTACTAAGATACAACACAGACACACACTGATACAATACCCATGAAGTGGTGGCACTTTAGAATGATACAGCAACTGCTGAAAGCATTACACGATCACAACTCGGGATCTGGATGCCCACATTTTATGAAATTCCCAGTTTCAACGCTTATGTCTACTTCCAAAGTATCCAGCTGTACTTTAAAGTTGTAGTTTTTACACTAATTGTAAAACTGTTTTTTACCAGTTGTTTAAAGTGTACTTTTTACACGTGGAAGGAATTAAACAAATAATTGCCTTTAGGAGAAACTCCATCTCTTCTAACACTGAAGACTCTACAGCTGAGGAAAAAAAAAATGGCTGTTTTGTTATATAACAAATTATCCTCCAAGTCAGATTTCACAGTATCCTGAGAGAGAAAGACCGAAATCCCATTGGAAAATAATGGGATTGAATGCATGGATTCTAAAATACAATGGAATTTGAGTGCCTGCATCCAATTGAAATGCAATGAAATTTGAGTACCTTAAATCCCATAACCTGATTGAAAGTCTACCTCCAGTGGTTCACATGATCATGGGGGCAGGTGGGACTTTGAAAACATATCACATTATGCCTCAACTAGCACAAAAGAAGCTGCATTTAATTCAATAACATTATCCCAGAGTTCTCTCCTATAGGATTATTTTTGGGGGTTATTTTTTTACAACAAAAGGAGGCATTGCTGAATCACTAGTGTTACACAGTTACCAGTTTCTGTATTCTTCTTCGCAGCAGAGAAAGTGCTGGGAAGCTCACAAAGGTTGCATAAAGTTCTTTTACGTTAATAGGCTTTTCTGATTCTGCAAGCCCTTGCCCCCAAACAAGGTTAAATTAAGCTAGCAAACCAGCTAGCATTAGGAAACATCATGTCTTTGGCACAAAGGATTACAACGGCCAGACTGATTTTGATCAGACCTATAATATATATACACCAATCCTCTGGAAAATCAAATAACTAGCATACGAAGGCAGAACACGGATGACATCTGGTACCAATATGTGCAGAAAAAAAACAGCAAATGCTTTCTGCTATTTTACACATTTAGCAACTAGTTTCGTTGAACTTTCGCCTCCGTGAAGGTGAATTGCAGGGTATTGCCACAGGGTGGCTCATCTCGCCTGCTATGTGAGTAAGAGACTTATCTGCTTACACAAGCA
Organism: Lophotriccus pileatus; assembly: GCA_035583135.1. Lineage (NCBI taxonomy): Eukaryota > Metazoa > Chordata > Aves > Passeriformes > Tyrannidae > Lophotriccus > Lophotriccus pileatus. Next base: position 123,206,415 of record JAWWES010000081.1, on the reverse strand, counting down.
GCCGAAGCGAGGCTGTTCTTTCTCAAAGCCTTACGGATTGCTACAGCCGGAGTACACCGGGAAGAACGACTACAAAGAGAAAACCAGGAAGGACACAGACTCAATTTTAATTCATCTTAACCCTGAATAGTTTCTCTCCTGCCAGTGAAACAACAGTCGTTCCTCATGATTTTGTGGGTGGATCGCGCCTTGTGATGTGAGGGCACCGAGCCCACATTCCTCAGCAGCCAGAAGTCCTACGGACTTCTTTGGAATTTCCAAATGACCAAAGAAATGCAGCCTCACGCCCTGCTCCTATACCTGCTCACTGTCACAAAATATGTCTTGTTCTCTTCAAAGTATTTGGGATAGGGCTCTTGTTCGATCAACAGTAGCACAATGAAAACTGACTTCACTATCATTGGGCAGGCTGTTCAAAATGTTATGTTAATCTGTACAATAAAATCATGTCTCACTTCTTAGGATAGCAGACTAGCAAACTGAAAAACATGCATTCAGAACTATCAAATGCTTCTAGGTGTGGAAAAAAAATCTCATTTGTTTTCAAAAACTAGCTTGGTGTAGGTAGGGAACTTTATAAATAACTATTTAGAGTTAAAAATATTCAAACACCGAATATACAACAAAATTATTGTACTGGTCAGACATGATCAACTACTATAGAAGAAAGTGTTCTGAACAAGTGGAAATTAGAATTATTTTGTTTCTAACATTCTTTTTTCTTTTCTGCTGCTATATGTTAAACAGCATTTTCATCTTGAATGATATGAAGTTTAAATTCATAATAGTTACATGCTCTATATATCTGGTTCAGCAGTGCAATTTTTAAAATGCAATTGATTAAATTTCCTCAGATTTAGTATATTTATTACTAAAATGCATTTCTAAAATCCAGTGCACTGTCTTTTCTGAGTACGACATATTTAAAACAGAATTGAGAAGGTTAAAGAGGGAATTAGATCCAAAAAAGATCCCCATGGCATGGCTTCTGAACTAGTCATTCCCAACTGCTTTTCAAAACTATTAATTCTACTCATGATGAATACCAGCTATCCTGCCAAATCTGAGGAAATTGTTTAAAAAACCACTAAGTTCAAAATTAATTCCAGACAACCCAGCGTACTGCTGAAACGATATGGCACAGGGGAAAAAAAAAAGAAAAAAAAACCAGCACACCAACTCCCTAGTACTCTAAGAATATAATTCCTACAGGAGAATTTCACTCTGATGGTAACAGCAGCCCCCAGGGCAGTCTAGTGACATGGGCAGTGCCACAGGCCTGTACACCTGTTTGCAGCCACAGACCAGATCACCTTACAGCACAGTGTCGCTACACTATTTGTGTGCCCGTGCCCTGAAAACAGGTATTGAGTTTACCATAAACAAGCAAATGAGCTGCACAGCAGGAACAAGAGCTGCCATATCTTTCAGAGCCACGAAACAGGAGAGATGTCGGGCAGCAAGTACAGCTACTGCTCCAGTAGCTGCCAGCACCGCAAAATCCTAGTGTACCCACGTACCCACCAGGAAAGAGATGTGAAGAGGGGGAAAGGGCAATCCCAGAAAATCCCAAGTACGTGGTAACCTCCAGATGAAAAACCGACAGACTTTCTCGGAAATTCTAGGTATTGTGTTTTCACACGAGGTATAAAAGAAAATACACATAGTGTACTTTTTAACACAAACTGTGCTACATTAATTTCCTCCGGAGTTCCACACTCCTGCTTCCATACCTGTAGGTTGCTATGAGATATCGAGATGCTTTTTTATTCCCACCACTATTTCAGAGGAGTGATTTCCTCCCCCGCTCCACACCTACACACACCGCCCTCTGTCCCTCGGGAAATTCCCTAATCACTTTTCCCCGTGTAATTTCACGACACTCCACTGTTATCCCCCGTTCCGCTGCCCCGCCCACACCCCGCGGTACAGTGGGGCTCTATAGCGGTCCTACGCGAAACCACCCTTACAGCCCACACTCGGAAGCCGTCGAGGACTTTCCCGCGCCCGGGATGCGGGAAAGCGAGGCCCTCCATTCCCTCCCGCCCCTTGTTTCCCCGCGCGGAGCCGCACCCGCCCACAGGGAGCCGCGCCGCGGGCCGCGGCACTACAACACCCACAATGCACCGCGCGCAGGGAGGGACACGCCGGGCCTTGCGTCCGCTCCGGCCCCGCCCCTCCCGCCCTGTAGCTCCGCCCCCGCGGGGGGCGGGGCGGGCCCGGCGGCGGCGCGGCGGAGCGGGGCGCGCGCGCGGCGGCGGGAGCAGGTGAGCGGGGACGCGCGCCGGGAGCGGCGGGGCGGGAGGCGCCGGCACCGGGAATGAGGGGAGCGGGGGCGGGAGCCCGAGCCCGAGCGGGGGCGACTGGGGGAGTGGAGTTTCGCCGCCGCCCGTCCCACGCCGGGCAAGGACGGCTCTCGCCGCCTCCGCGCCGCGGCGGTGGCGCAGCTCCCGCGCACCTGTGCGGAGGCGGCCGCGGGCAGCGGCACCGCCGGGTCTAATTGCGCTCGGGCGGGACGGCGGGGACGGCTCCCCACCCTTGCCCGGGGCGGGGCAGGGGTGAGAAGCGGGGCCCCACCAGCCGCACCTCGGGGTGGTTCCTCCGGTGCCCCGCCGGGACCCGCCGAGCCCCGCCGCTCCCGTGCGAAGGAACGGGGGGTTCCGGGGCCCCGCCGGTCGCCCCGGAGTTACGTAAAGTGGCGGCGGCGCTGCCCGAGCGCGGCCCCTCGGCGGCGGGGCCGGACTCGGCTGGGCTGGGCTGGGCTACGCTACCCGGGCGGTACCGGCCGCGCTGGAGCGGTTCTCCCTTTTCAGAACTGTCCCGTCACGGCCGAAGCAGCGCATCCTGATGTGCAGGTTCTGGGGGCAGGGTACCTTCAGTGGTTTCTAGTTCCGTCAGAGAGACTCTTTGAAACAGGAATTGCCCCTCTCTGTGTGTGTGTGCGCGAGGTGTGATAAATAGCCTCCCCAGTTTCGAGTTCAGAACCAGGTTGTCCGGTAACTTGGCTGAAGGCGGCACGAAATTATTATTATTTTTGAAAAAAAATCATTAAACCTAACCCAGCAAGTTGTTTTCCTAAACATTCCACTTATTTTTCAGTGGCCATTCCGCAGTAGCACTTAAACGCTAAACAGCAGAGGTCAGCTTGTCTGCGTTGTCCAAACAGAGGCGTAATGTATGTAACCAGATCACAAATAGTATTGCATAGCCAAAAGTCTTCTAAATCCAATTATAATTGTGAAGTAGGAATTGCTTTGTTTCCCATCTATTATCCTTGAATCGTGTGGCTTACGTGTTTCTCACTGAACATACAAGCCATTAGCTTAAGAGGGTTTGGAATTGCGATAGCTGCAAGCTGGAGGCGAACCCTTTTTAAGTGGTTTTATTACAGCCTATTTGCTTCACCCGCAGAAAGGGAGGTGGCTGCTGTAAACACCGGGATAAGCTGGTGTCATGCTGCTCTGTAGCATGTGACGGCTTGGTTCCCGGGACTGTCCTATCCTGTTTCAGATCTAGCAGTACAGTGCTCCCAGCAAATGTTCTTTCTGTTTCATTCTTAACTTAGAGTTGGGAATCCAGCTAAACCAAATACAGCTTCCAAACAAGAGGCAAATGTCCTGCAAAAGTAGAGTGAATATCCAGACAAAAAAGTGCAGTCTCTGGGTTGTCTCATAAGTGTTGTGAGCGATCTGTTTGCTCTGAAAGTTGGTGTGGTACAAGGATTCTACTGGTTCTGTGCAGTGACATGTGAGACCAGTCTACGGTGAAGCTTGGGGAGTGAGTAGCAGAGTGTGCAGCTAATCTTCCCTGCCTCTTGCTGCACCAACATAAGCAAGGACCAGTGTGGTTTGTGTAAAAGGGTTTTTTAAATGAAATTATTTGCTGTTCATTTTACTGCATAAATTAGCAGTAAGCTATATTAATGCAAAAGGCTTGATTCCTAAGATTGTGACCCTCATTTGAGCATTGTTTGTTTTTCTAAGGTTCAGCCTTCATAAAGTGCATATTAGTGTGATTTGAAACCCTGTTTACATTACCATGTAAATATTTTACGTATTTGGAAATTGGGATACTTCTGCAGTTCAAGATGGATTTACATACTTACTTATACATATATATGTATTTTTGAGTCTTTAAGTTCTAATGTAATATTTTTGTATGTTTCTTTTTCTGGTCGTGGGGGGTTTTTTGTTTGTTTGGTTTGGGTTTTTGTTTGCTTTTGACTGAAAAAAAAACCAAATTAAGTGACATGGTGCACCCTTTGCTCACTAGACCTGCCATTTTTGTTGCTCAAATACTTTTCAGTGACAGTGGTAGTAGCAGCCCCTTTTAAGAACATCTTTTAGAAGAAAATAGAATCATCATCACCATGTAATGTGCCCTGGCTTGTGATTTGGGGTGGCCTTGCAGAGTGCAAGAGAAACTAAACTAGAAAACATACCCTGGGAACAGGCTTAGCGCAGTCTAGCTGCTAATAAGCATTCAGGCAGTGGTACCAAATTACAGCTGGTCTGACATGAAAGCTTCTGAAGCACGTACAGTGTAGTTGTTGGCTTCTCAACACCGAGTACTTTATCCTCAGGTTGGTCTGTGTTATGTTACATGCCAGTATTAGGTACAGCTGTTCAGAAACGCATGTGCACTGAGGAGTAGTAAGTAAATAAGTTTAAGATAGTGAGCTTTTGACTCACATTTCACTTCTTAAAAAAAGCTGTTCTAGGAAACACCCTATTCACAAGTATTGTAACTGGTGAAAATGTATGTGTAGGGTTTTGGAAGGGGTTTTTTTTTGTTTGCTTGTTTGTTTTTCTTTTCATAAAGTGCTGAAAAGCACAAGTGTTTTTTTGTTCTCAAAATTCAACAGACTCCTAAGTGAACTTCAACAGATTACCTGAGATGTGGGCTTATTTTCCTCTCCTGGTTTGTAGTCATGCAGCACAGGATAATCACTTTTTACTTCAGATCCTTCAACTTGTTGCAGTCTGGACTCTTTTGGGTTCTTCTGTTTATGGGGGTTTAATATCACACCTCCTAGTAACACTAGCTGCATTGGACATTCTTTAAGGCATGTTCTCAATTCCTTATGCTGGTAGCATGGAAGAATCACTGAAGTGGCAAGTGAAAAAGGAATTACCTTTTTCAGTGTTTCATTTAGATATTTATTTATTTAGAGAATATTGCTAGAGAAAATTTACCAGACAGTACTTCATACCTTGATGTTTCTGTTTTTATTAAAGAAAAATCATTGCAAAGCTTATTGTTCAGGGCAAAAAATAGATTTGCTTAATGAGATACAGGTGGAAAAAGGAATTTAGATCTTGGTGTAGCTCCAGGAGAACATCTTGTCTCAGGTGCAGGTGTGACTTGTTGTCTCTCATACTGAGGGAGGCTGAAGCCGGTCAGCTGCCTGACACGTGGCTTCAGTCACACAACCAAGCACAGCACTGTGCTGCAACAGAAGCTGCTGGATAGTCCAAAACCTGTACCTGACCAGCAAAGTCAGTCAGCAGGGATGTACAATACTGACATTCCAACTCTCTCAGATGCTGCTGAGTGTCCAGCCTCATCCACAGTGAAGTAGAGGTGTTCCCGAGGAATCACTTCCAGTTTGAAATTGTTCTTGCTGGTGAAGTTACTTAAGCTTTCTGGCAGAGTGTGTGAGGACTTCACTATGCAGCTAAAAGGATGACTGAGTTTGTTTTTTCCCTCACTCAAGGAATTTGTTCAAGAGCATTTTTCAGTCTTGCTGATATCCCACAAAATATTGGTTTGTAATGGCTTTGTTGAAGAAAAATGTTAAATAATGTATTTATCTTTTTGCCTACATTTGTTTTTCTATTTTAATCTGCTGCTGGAATGGAAAACTGGCTGAAAACCCTGCTTCTGATGTGCACACTTATAAAACTTAATTGCTCCAATTCAGACTCCAGAAAGTATGCCCATTTAACATTGTGACAAATACCTGCAGCATTATATGCAACAGAGTTGTTTTGAAAAACACTGAAAACAGATCCATTATACTTCAGTGAATGTGTAATATGCAAATATGTTTTTCACCTAATTTGTTTACTGTCATGTCTTTTGATTCACGTCATGTATATTGTTGCATGTGTGTTTGGCTCATGTGGTCTGCTCCAGATGTCTTACAGAAGCAATTCTGAGAAAACCTGTTGTGCTGTTAAAATTAAACAGCCTCTAAAGCTACATCAGCTTCTGCCCAAAAATTGCTGACGCTTCGGATGAAACAAAATAGTACTTAAATCATAAAGGACAAAAATATTTTTCTCTTTGTAATCTTGCTTTAGCTTTTAGTCATTTTAATTTTAATAGTTGTGAAAGAGCTGTAAAGCTCTCTGTCAAATCGTGGAATACAATTTAGGAGCAGCATTTTATATGAAGTCTAGTTCCATGTGAAAATGTTTAACCATCAGTACTGCTATGTACAATCTCAAAGCTCATTTAGATTTTTTTCCAAATTAGTATATTACTGTTGCTTTGATTTAGAAATGACAGCAGTATTTTCTGTCCTTCGCTGCAGGTCCTGTTCCTGAAAAGAAGAGGAAACATGGCTTATACACTGAATGAAGCCTGAATTCCTGGACCAAAAACTGAGGGGTTTCTTCATGAAGGATGGCAACACCATATGTTCCTGTTCCTATTCCTATTGGAAGTTCATCATCCAGCTTTACAAACAGAAACCAAAGAAGTTCTTCTTTTGGGAGCATCTCAACAAGTTCGAGCTCCTCCAAAGGACAGCTGGAGGACTGTTCAATTGGTAGTTTTAAAAAGATGAGCATGCCTGACCAGATTGGTTCTACGTCATCTGCGTGTAGCAGTCCGCTTGTTAGAACTAAATTTACAGGTCTGGATACATCCATAGAATATTGTACTCAGCCTGTGGAAGAAATAGAGCAGAATACAGATTCCAGGAGCTGGGAAGATCGACCGTCCACGCCTACTATACTGGGCTATGAGGTGATGGAGGAAAGGGCAAAATTCACTGTAAGTTTTTGGGGATAGTGTAGTTCATCCAAGATAACAATTGAATGTGCTTTGCATTCTCTTTTAGTAATTAATCCTGCAGTTCAGGGATGTTGGAGTTTAACAGCTTAGCTTCAAAGTACTGCCTGGGAGGAAAATATCAATCCCGTTACACAGGTGGGAAAATTGGAACTTGGAAGCAGTCTTTTCTGTAATTGTGTATGTGGAATAGTAGGAATTCATTCTACTTTAGGTATCAATTTCTGCTGGAAAAGTCAGGAATTCCTTGCAGAGATACAATTCCTTGTGAAATTAAACTTGTAGGAGTTCTAGGTAGCTAAGCATTTTAAATAAAATGTAGTTTTTTATTTTAAATGAATGATAAGAAACCCTTATATTTGCCTTTTACAGTTATTAGTAGCTTCAGATATTTGTATTGAAGTGCAAACACATAGGTTTCAACTTCTTGCCTTGCTGAGTTTAGTTTCTAGTAAGGGGAAGTCTGTTCTGCAAACATCAGTGAGAAGTCACTTATGCCATATCTCATGCCAGAACACCAGCCTAACTGGTTTGTATTGATTTTTCTCAAAGTGTGCTGTAGCTGGCAATTCTTTTTTTTTTTTACATGCCATAAATATCATTGCATTTCTACATTTGTTTTTGTGCATGTGGCTGAAACATTTCTTTGAGGTAACTCAGTAATGCTTGTAGGACTGATGCAAGCTGTTTGTTACTGATTATTAATTAATTTGGATGACCAACATTAATCAGAAATAGGTAAGGAGAAGGAAATAGCAGACAGACTTCTTTTCCTTCCTGTTTTCTTTTATATTACTGTGGAATCTAATGCCTTTATTACAGTTAAAATAGTAATGATGTCAAGTTCTTTTTGCAGTATATTAAATAATGCTGCTTTTTAAGTATTTGGGAATGATAGTCTGTCTTTTCCTAAGATTTTCTAACGTGTTCATGCATGGTAGCGTAAGAGAAGAGCAGTTTTGTTTTTTTTTTCATGTAGATTAAAAAATTCCTTTTAAAAAATAACTTTCAAAACTAAAGTATTAATATTGTTATATTGACAAAGATTAGACTGAAAATATCACGGAATCATTTAGATTGTAAAAACCTCCAGGATTGAGTCCAACCTTTGATCACTGCTTGACAATTAGACCATGGCCCTAAGTGCCATGTCCAGTAGTTTCTTGAACACTTCCAGGTGACTCCCACCTCTGTGGGCAATCCATTCCAATGTTTAACAGCCTTTTCTGTGAAGGAATTCCTAACCTGATGTCCAACCTGAACCTCCCTGGCGCAGCATGAGGCTGTGTTCTCTCATCCTGTCACTCAGTGCCTGAGAGAAGAGGCCAAATCCCACCTGGCTATAACCTCCTTTCAGGTAGTCGTAGAGAGCAGTAAGATCTCCCCGAGCCTCCTTTTCACCAGGTTAAACACCCCCAGCTCCCTCAGCTGCTCCCTGTAGGACTTGTGCTCCAGCCCCTTCAGCAGCTCCATTGTCCTTCTCTGGACACAGTCCAGCACCTCTGTCACTTCCTTGAAGAAGGAATATGTCAAAAATATGCCAAGGCATATTCCAGTGTGCATATAAGATGTCCTTCAACTGTAGTTACAATGACAACTTCGACTCCTTATTTTATGTCGAAGGCCAGTTGACGGTACAAGTGAAACACTCTTCAATAATTAAAATGCTTGGATGCGTTTTTGCTCTTCCTGAATTCACTTCTACTGCTGTGTTTGTTTCTGAAAGCACATAATTAACTGTTTGTTTTCAGTTGGATGTTGAAAATAAGCTTGCTATTGTGCATTAAGGCCAGTAATTAGTCCTAGAAATTTGGTTTGCTTTTGCAGTGCTAAATCAGTAAGATGGAAGACAGTGGAAGTTAAATTGAGAACACCTGTAAGAGAGAAGAGATTTAATTGCTGAGTTTGTTTTTCTCACTGTTGGTAGCATCTCACAGTTTCCAAAAACATGAATCTGAACTGCTTAAGCTGGATAATGTCCTAACTTGAAGAGTTAGGTGTTAGTGCATGTTGGAGTAAGTGGCTGCTGAAGCTTATGTGAGAAAAAACCTAGGCTGAAAAACATCTCTTTGTAAGCAGTTGGTCTCAAGTGAATTACCAGTCCTGGAATGTTCAATTAGCACTTTTTTTCTTTCTTTTAAGCCAAGTAGAAGTGATAATGAGATGCTGAACTGGCCAGAGATTGTTACTAAATATTGGCATATTTTCATTGAATATTTTGTATTTGTGGAATAAGGCAATTCATGATTGATTGGAATTAATTGAATTTGTTGAATTAATTTGTAATTTTTCCAAGATCTTATGTAAAGGAATTAAGAGCTGGTTTTTTTAATACTCCAGTTCTTGTTTATTAATTAGTAATCTTTAAAATAAAAATTAAAAAAAAAAAAATCTTATTTTCAACTTGTGAGGAAAACCAAACATGTTTGCTTTGGGTTGGCTATATTTTTGGGGACCATTAATCACAAGCTGGTTGCACTCCTTATCACACTTCAGTTGACCATAGTTTGTGAAGACTAAAAAAAAAAAAAAAAAGAACAACTTGTCTAATGTTTACTTGGAAACCATTTAAAGTGAAGCTCAGACTAAATGAATTTTTTTTATGTGCGAGTTTTTAAGCAATGCCTTCACAGAACCTTTAATAGAATAGTGATTAGCAAGTACTTCCACGAGAATATTCCAAAGTTTCTTGTTCTGTGTTTTATTGTGTACTAGCAAAGAGTCTTCACAATTTTACATTTATTTATTTGTTTGTTTGTTTGTTTATGAAAATAAAACTGTTTATACTTTTAGTATGATAGAAAAGCTAAAATATTGGGACAAGCTTTTGTACATAAAATGCAAGACAGAAGAATTATGTTTTAATGCTGTCTTTGTAGGCACATCATACAGGTTGAATTTTAAAAGCTAATAGCTCTCTCCTCACAATCCATGACTTCCAGAAATTATGTTACTTAAAAGTGAAATTCTGTGTTTGAGACATAGATAAGTACTTGCTGAAAAATTGCTTTTAATTTGCACCATAGTTATCTGTAGTTTCTGTAACTGTCTGCTACTTAATGTATTATAGAATACAAAATTGCTAAAACCAGTCTCACACATGTACAGAGGTTGGCAAACACAAGGGTTATGGTATGTTGTGACTGCAACAAGAAAAATATATTTATCAGCTAAGAAAACCTATGAAAGCATGAAATACTGGAAAATATTTTACTATGTAACAGATTAGAAAATGTTTTAAATAGAACTTGCTTAAGTGCCTGTAAGGGATTTTTTTATCTTTACTATTCTAATATCTTTTTCTGTTTTGTATTTTATTATTTTTTTTTTAGACTAGGGACATTGTAGACTGGGAACACTAACCCAGTGCAACTGCAGAACTGTTCTTTCCTTACGTTGGAGAAAGTAAGGTTATGACATCAGGCACTGTTTAACGTTTTGTAGTTAAAGTTATGTTATTAGATTCATTGTGTTCAGGCATTTGAGTATTAGTCCTCCTAAAAAGTAACTGTTTGGGTTTTTTTTTATTGTTTTGTTTATTTATCCATTTACTTTAAATAGGAGTATGGTACTGCTGTGCTATTGTCTTGCTAAATCTGATTCAAAGGGTCAATTTCTTCAGCTGTATAGTGCTAGTATAATCATTCTGATGCAGTTATCAGAATGAAGTCATATTTTGACTGGAAAGACAAAACCTAATTTTCAAGACAAATGCAACCAAAGGAGGATATAATTTTATTCTGCTTCACTTTTCCACATGAAGCAAGTCTGATGAGACCTTTTAAAACAATATCACAGTACCTTATTATTAGCAGTCATCTTAAAAACAGATTGGCCTCAAGGATCAATGAATAAAACTGTAATTTAGCAAAGGTTAAAGCAGATCACTAAAACATACTTCCTTTACCTCTTTGACAGCTGAGACTTGTGTTTTGCTGGAGAATAAATTTGGGTACAGTTTCACAGACCCGTTCTTAGAGACAGAAATAGTTAAATGTATTTAGGAATTACTGTAATTTGCTTCCTTAAATTATGAAATTAGTTTATACTGTTTGTACTGATAATTAAATTATTTGGGTTTCTTCTAATCTAGTAGGAATTTTTTTATTCATGAGTTTGTTTCCTTAAGAAATAAAGGATCATTTCAGCCTTCCAGACAATGCACTGTGATATTCCTGTCTTTCTACACAGGTATACAAAATACTGGTAAAAAGAAGTCCAGAGGAAAGTTGGGTAGTTTTCAGACGGTACACTGACTTCTCCAGGCTTAATGACAAGGTGGGACTTACACACTGGTAAATTCTCAGCTATCTTGCCTCACTCTTCTTTCGTGTCTCATTTTCTTTGTCTCTCACATTTTTGTCACTTCTTTTCTTTTTTGAATTTTTTACTACATATAAAACACATACTATATTAATGCCTAGAAAATCATGATTGCTTATTTTTTCAAAGATACTTGAAATCACTACAGCTGATATAAAGAAGGTGTAGCACCTTCATTTGAAGCTTAGTGTGCTTCAGACTTTGTATTTGTTCCTAGTCTATGTGGTAAAGGAAATGAACTCTTCAATATTTATCCCCTGCCTGGAAATAGAAGGAGGGACTTGTGTTCTTTTGCAGGAATGATACAGTAATTATACAGTCCATTTCTGTGTAACAAACTGTACTTTATTCATGATAAACCTGAAGTTTCATGAAGTTCTTTGTGTGTTGGTCAGTCTTTAGTTGCTTTCAGTGTCTTCAAAGTTAATTGCAAATATCAGAACTTTAAAGATGGAGATAGGAATTCTGGGTCAACAACTCAATATTTTTAGAACACTTGAAAGCAAAAAATTCTTGTCTGAAAAACACAAGTTTTTATTATTGGTAAATTATACTTGGCAACCAAAAGTAGAAAAACAGAATTATGATTTTCTTTTTCCACTCTTCACTCCTAAAAATGATCTTTCATTGCCAGCTTAACATATTTTCTGCTATTATGTTCTTTCATGTTTCAATTTGTAACTTTTGTAACACTCCCTTTTTTTTACCAATTGTAAGGGATTTTTTGTATACATTATCTGCTTTGATTGATGTGCCTAATCTACTAAGAACTTAATTGAGCTGAAATTTTGAACGTGGACTTGAACTTACACATTTCTCTGTGTTCTTGGTTTGACATGCTTGTTTATCTTCTAGGCTACCTTTAAAACATCAGTGCAGTCTGAAACGAAATTGTTGAATGTTAATTAGTTTATAGTTTTCTTTTTGAAGAAATTTCTGTCTTTTTAGCTAGTCGTAAATGAAGGAATGTCTTGGTAATCACGAAAACCTGACTTCTCTTGAGATGATGATCTTTGTATTTCAACTCAAATTTTGGAAGTCCCATCATACAGCAGTTTGTATCTTGATCAGCTATGTCCAGTATAGGTCAAGAATTGGCTTATCTGCATTGAATGTTAGTGTGGTTATCAGTGTTTTGAAAAATTAAAATGCCACAGATATTAATTTTAGAATAAATATTTATATTTTTACAAGTGAAGTCCTTAGTCTTTACCATCAAAACTTTGACAAAAATGTTTTGCTTCTAGCATGATTTCTAGGTATGAGGATTTCTGTTTAGAAGGAAAATATTTATTTTTTCCTTGGGTCACTGTATGAAGCTTTTTCATCTTTCAGTATATATCTAAAGTTTTATTATTACTTTTCTGTAATTCTCTAGAATGTTTAGAATGATGATATGTTTCAGTTCCCAGAGCTAGCATTTCTGTATTATAAAAAAGCGTAGTGTCTTACAGACCAAAGAGTAAATCGTTGTATGCAAGCATCGGTCATTAAAAGGCACAGAGCAACGCTTGCAGTTCTTTGTTCTCTAATGGCAAATATAAATGTGCAGTTGTATGCATGTAAACTTTCAAGATTTTCTGTACCCTTTCTCCTAGAAATCCATTGTAAGCAAAAGAAATGCTTGTAAGTCCTTTTCCTCACCACCCTTCTCAGTGTTGGTGGCAAGTTATTAATTCCCTGAAATGGTATTAGAAACTTGGCATTAAATGCCAGTTGAACTGAATAATTGATCACTGTGATTGCTGTGTGAATCAGTTTGAGATATTAACATAGCAGGAATGGCCTCTCAGGAAAACCAGCTAAAGACAAAGAGCAGTAAGTTTTTTGTGTGTGTTAGGTGTATACTTATTCATGAGTCCGAACTGAACTCAGAATTGGACTTTGGCAGTGGCAAAAAACGGAGAAAATGTCAGAGTAGGTACAATGTCACAATGGGGGCATGTATAGATAAAATCAGGAGTAGATGAACAAATACAGCTCAGCTAACTAATAAAAGAAGTTAATGAACTTATAGTAATAGAAATAGCATTCTTTATTTGCCCTGATCTCTTAAAGATCTTAAAGAAGGCAAAGTAGCCATAGGATCCTAGAAAGTGTTTTGTACTTTCACTGTTTTCTGAAATATTTTTAGTAGGGAACAGCTAATAAAATAGAAATGAATGGAAGTAAAAGGGCTCAAAATCATTAACTCCTCTTTTATGAAAGTAAGTGCAGCAGCAGATTAAGACCTGAATAGATTTCAAGTGAGGAACAAATTCTTTGAATGTCAAAGCTATCTACTTTCCAGGCAATGAAAATGCTGTGAAAACTCCATAACTACTGAAAGAAGACAAATGAAAGGTGATGGCAAAGTAGTTCAAAGTAAAGAAAACATAAGTATGGGTACACAAGAAGCCACATAATGATCTCAAAGTCAAAAGTAATTAAAAAAAAATACAAATACAGGTTAGTACAAGGAGGGTAGTACAGACTTCTGAAGACTAAGGCAAAAGGGCTGAGATGCAAAGTGGACTGACATAGGATGCTAAGACTAATGAGAAAAGTATTGTAAATCATTAAAGACAGAAGTAAGGGAAAGAGGCAGTAAAATAAGAGATGCATTCTTTGACAGCAGACGATGGAAAGCAAGTAGTAAATGTTACAGCAAAATTGAAATAGCATCTTTTGCTGTTATATTAACAAAAATTTAGTCTTAGTGGGTGCTGGAACATGCTAGAATGAGAGGCTAGGAGCAAAGACTGAAATGCAAACATTTTGTTAGATGCTTAGGTTTTGTTTGTTTATAGCACCTGCTAGGTTGCAGAAGTATGAGAAGTACTTTGATCCCAAAGAACTGTGAGAAAAGAACTTTCTGAAGTTTGTTACTGTCCTGGTAGAGATGTTGAACAGATAATGAAATGACCAGTCTTAAGAACCAGAAAGTTAACCATTTTCCCCAGGGCTGCCTCATCTGAGGTGCATAATATATCACATGATGATGTAGGAGAGAGACATGTAGGAAAGGTGCTGGATACAAGGAAGCAGTCATGACCAGAATAACTTGTCTGACCTTCCTGACCAGCGTGCTGTTGAAAATTAGTCTGCTGACAGTAGCTGGCTTTCTCATACTTTTCATCCACAAAAGGAGTAATCTGTGGGTTGGCATACTCTTTCCTTGGAAATAAATTGCATGATCTGTGTGACCAGACAAGTGAAATTACCATGATGCAGAAATCTGTGTGGTTGAAAAGCTTTCCCAGCAATGGTTATCTGCGGTCTTCTGTACAACTAACACAGGAACTCATTTTGTTATATTCTCTGGGTTCAGTCCTATTCAGTATTTTATCAACTTAAGAGCTGTTATGGAGCATAGAGGATACTTGGTAATAGATGAAGGAACTGTGGATGACCAATGATAAACTTGAAAATATCAAGAGGAGTCTAATATCAAGATGACATTCAGTAAGAGGAAAACATACACTTAAATAATTAAATGCATAAATAAAGAGCAAGGCTTTGACAATAAACTATACATAAGAAACTTGTATTTGCTTGCGATATTTCAGTATACAGTACTTGTGATGTTTAAAAGGCACCCTTCTCATGCTTTGAAATGGTACTTATGTGAGTAAATGTGATCCATTAATGTGGTTCTTCCTTGAAACTGTGTGGAGAGATTCTACCTGAAATGCAGTATCTGTAAAAACTTAATCTGCTGAAAGAGCTACCCGTTAGCGTTTTCTGTGAGTCCATAAAGAGTAGTTAAATAGATAACACTATTTTGCTCAGCAAGGATCTGCACACCCACTGAAGAATTACACTGCAGCTTCGTAAACACTGAGAGCTAAACTGTCTTCAGTGCAGATTCTAAAATCCCTGCCACTGCAACATTCATGTTAATATATTAGGTGTATGCAGTACCTCTCTGACAAAAGTTGTCTTGATTCTGTACTTAGAAAAAAAGATTAAACAATTCTCGTGGCAGTTGGGATATCAGATTTTGTAAAATTAGTTTGCGTTTTCTTGCTGGTTGTCAGTCTTCCAAGATTTTTCTGTGTAAGCATCCGTTCTAAGATTGCATAAGGCAGCACAGCAAGTGACAGAACTGTGTCCACAATTTATTCTGTAATTTGGATAGTACTTATGGTTGAGACTTACCTTGTGCTTGAACTTAGCAGAAATCAGAAACATCTTGTAATTCTGAGTAAAGTCAGTGCCTGTGTCAACATGAGTATTTTGACAAGACTTTTTTCTTGGTGGTTTGGTTTGGTTTGTTTTTTTTTAATTAGATTTGATTTCAATTTCAGCTAAAAGATATGTTTCCGGGCTTTCGGTTGGCCCTTCCACCAAAGCGCTGGTTCAAGGATAATTATAATCATGACTTCTTGGAAGATCGACAGTTGGGACTGCAAGCATTCCTCCAGAACCTAGTAGCTCATAAAGATATTGCTAACTGGTACGTGATGAAACTTTGCTTTTGCATTTGTGTTATTTTTTTTTTCTTTTCAAACTGCTCTTATCAACTCCTAGACTCTAGCAGTGTGTATTTGAGCAATGTGGTAAGGGATTTAATTAGCATTCATTTTATGCATTTGATCGTTATGGGAATTACTTACTATCCTTTTAAATTAATCCCATCTTAGCATAAACAAAAGAGAAGAATTGCAGTATTTTGAATTGTACATGGATAACTACTAAAAGTTGTAATATTTAAAAGTTAGACTAATGCCATATTTACTTCTAAAACATTACTTCTCTGTGCTTAATGTGGAATTGATATATTGTTAATTTATACTAGGATTAAAAGTTATGCTTTCATGGCGGAAAGTACCTACACTGTTATGGAATCAGTTCTTAAAATGAAAATTAAAATACAGGTTTTTAACTTACGTGACGCGATGGTAATAGGAGTACGACTATAGATTGCTATGTGTAAGTAGATTGAAACCACAAAAAAATTTCTTAATAGTTTAAAAAACATAATGTGTTTAATCAACAAAGTGCATAAGTCTCTTTGAGCAGTATCTTTTTTCAAAAAGTGGGGGATCCTTTCAAAGCTGGAAGATGAATAGAGCATAATTCTGGCAAATGAAATGTAAAATCATTTTAATACAGGTCAGAAGAGAATTTGAGTAAGCAGATTGCTACAGGCAGAGCAGTTAGTTCTAAAAACTTTCCAGCAGCAGAAATAAAAAAGTGGGGGTTACTGTATAAGAGATTCTTTGAGAAATGAGTGTGAGGATGTATCATCATCTGAAACTTCATTCAAAACAAAGAATAAGAAATTTGCTAAAGCAAACAGCATTGCCTCAAGAATTTTAAAGGAACTAAAATGTAAAATTGCCAAGCTGTGGTGTGAGACTATATAATGCTTATATCTACTTTACTTTTTAGTAGAAGGGCTATTACTACTTTTGGCATATTTTTATAAGCTGTTTGACTGCTGAGTCTAGAAGCTAGAGGTTCATATATAAGTCTGACTTTTGGTACTTCTTTTAATTAAAAAAAAACCAAAGTGATAAGCAGGTGAACAAAAATAATAATACTTGAAAAAACACTAATGTCTTTTGTAGAGGGAAATCTAACAAGCAAGTAGTTATGACAAGGCTTGTATAGAATGGTTAGAAGACAAGGGGAAAAGGATTGATGGAATTTAGGGGCATTACATGTGGAAAACTAGATCACAGTTGTCAACACTGATGTTCAGGAACATCTTGAAATTATCTGGAATATGGAATGAACAAAGAGATCATCAACTATTGTAGAAGGATCATGAGGCACTGAGTGACTAATACTAATTTTCTTGTCTTGAAGTACAGAATGACAGCAAGTGCATCCATGCAGATTTGTAAACTGTTTTTTACAACCTGGAAAATAACTATCGGTACTGATATCACTGGTATTCTGGATCAGTTCAGTATTCAGCAGTAGTCAAAAAGTTTCATTAAAATTGTTAGAGGAACTTAAAAGGGGAAAAAAGTTATTGCTGTGGGAATCATAATTGTACTTCCACGTAGTCCAGTGGTAAAAAACAGCATTCAGTTTCAAAAGAGGTGTCTGCTAGAGGTACAGAGAAAGCAAGCAACAGATGAAGCTACTGAAAAATTTCTCTGCAAGAAGAGTTCTCTTTAATCTGTTGTGTTGGGTAAGAACTGGCTAAACAAGGCATATGAAATATCAAAGGGGATAGGGAAGGTGAGAAAAGAATGTTAATATTTGGATGATTCATAGTCATCTTGCAGTATGTCACACTGAGTGGTGAGGCTTTGTTATGAGATGTCAAAGACTAAAGCTTAAATGGTTTCAAAAAGAAATTGAGATCAACCTGTAAGCTTCTGTGTCAATGGCTATTAAATATAATTATATGGGTGAAGTATGCAGCCAAGAAGTTTAAGAACTTCCTGATTGCTAAATTACACAATTATAGGTGTGCCAAAAAAAAAAAAAAGGGAATTATTCTCTAATATGCCCTACATGTCACTTTTGTTATGCTGCTGGAGACAGACTAGTGGACAGAATGGACTTTTAGTCTACTTAAATGGACATGAAGGCTTTATGCTTCATGTTGTTGCAGCTAGTTTGGTATTTCAGCTAGTTTGTTTATATCTTAATACTGGAACAAGTTGGACAAAATACTGTGTCATAATTTAAGGCAAAAACCCAAACCATAGCTTATAGACTGCATTGCTCCTCAGATACAAAAAGGAAATAAAGTGTTTGTGGAATCACTTTGTATTTTGGCTAATGAACAGATAGTTACCTGAAATGTGATATTAGGAATTCTAATCTTGGTTGTGTAAGACTCTGCATAAAGATGTAGTTTTTCAAGAAACTTTACAACCTTTTGATACAGGTTGTATTCTAATATAACCCGTGGAAGGTCTGAATTCCTCAGTAACTGATCATAACTAGTGAGATTTGATCCGTCTTAATATTTTTACCCACTTACCATAGAATAAAAGTTACTATTAATGGAAATTAATATTTGCACCTCACATGAGCAGTGGTGAGCATCTGACCATGCTTTCTCCTTACAAGTTCACCATTTACTTCTACAGTTTTGCAAATAAGTCAAAGTGCTTGGGTCACACCAAAACCAGAGCCTTTTCTCTTTGTAGAGTCTTTTTATTTCTCTTTGTGCTTTATGTGCTTTATTATCATTGAGACATTGAAAGTGGGAATTTTGCCCTTCAGGGATAAGAGACCTCATTTGGTTATACCTGTTTTTTGATAAAACTAGATTCACAAAGTAATTTAAAGATAAAATGTAGGATGGTGTGAAGGGGACTAAATTTAGTACCTGTTTTATGGATTTCTTCTCATATTTTGCACTGTATTGAAGTTTCAGTGAAAGATCAAATTGAAATTCTTCCAGAGTTTAATGTGTTCAGGAAAATTTCATATAACTCATGAAGTGGGAGAAAGAAGTTTAACCTGCTAAACAGAAGTGTCATCTGGCTTTATAGAGGTTATAGACACAGCTCTCCTGCCTCCACCCTGTATAAAAAGCTTGGTCAGCTTTGAGTCAGGGATCCAATGTGCCCCTAATGCTGGCATTGCTGCCTCTCTGGAGAGGGATGTCGACCAGTACAGCAGCAAAGAAAGAAGCTGTGTACAGGAAACTCTGCCACATGTGATGCAAAAGATTTCTGTGATACTTTTAAGGCAGGATCTTCTATTTGTTAAATGAAAGGAAGAGGTGTAACACATGGAGGGGAAAGCAGGGTCAGAGCAGACTGAGTAAAGCCAGGCTGCAGATAAATGTTTATGCCATCAGGTGCATATTTTAGGTAAAGAAACAATGTTTTCCGTGACCTGTGACTTTAGGTTTCTTGACCTCCTTATGTAAAATAATGAATCTACAGCTTTCAATTTCAAGTAGTTTTTAAAACTGTAGAAAAAGACACCGTTTTCTGCCAGCAGCCTCAGGGAAAGCAAAAAAAGTTTGACCCGATGTAAGTAAATGATATATGTAGATTAGATATTTTTTACATTTATTTTTCTGGATATTTTGGTTTTCACTCACAAGCATTACAGTGTGTTATGCCGTGTTAATGTTACCCTTTAGTAACTCCAGAAAATTACTGAATACTTTTAAAATATGTTTGAGCTGCACATGTGAATAAGGATTAAGATGCTGAGGAAGAATGGTGAGCAGAAGTTTTTCCACATGAGTTCTTCTGTATTGGGCAAATATGAGTTGCCTCAGCGTCTTAATGGTTGAATTATTCTTTTCATTTACAAAAAATGGGCTTGAGCATCATGTCAGAAAGGGTCATCTCAAACATATTAAGCTATTTGGAGGCGGGGGAACCAACACTGCTCTTCTCCTTGAAATGTACTTTATATGCCTGAATAACTTTCATTTGGGTTCCAAGTTATGTTTTCTAATCATTTCCCTGAGGAATTGTTGCCAGCTATCATTTTTTGTGCTAATTGGAGTGATAATCTTGGTTTAGGTGGCAGAATTTTTTATTATTTATTTGAGAACATGAGAGAAGCTGTTTTAATAGTAAAGGTTTAGGCTTATGGTTTGCACAGATCACGGACTGATAATTAAAACATTTGTCACATAATTTAAGTAGGGAAAGGAATGATTATAGCAAAAAAAAAATTTCAGTTTGGTGTAAAGGCTGATGAGGTGCAAGTGGATACAAAGATTTCTCACCAACCTTTGGCCACCTGTTTCAACACAAATGCAGTAAGCATGTGAAAGCAGACTTACAAAAATCGAACAACAAAGTAAGCATTCAGGGTACTTTAGATAAATATTCTTAAGAGCCTTTTTAGAACTAAAAGTGATGCTATAATTATAATTAGTTTGAAGAAAGTTTTCCTCATTTTGTGTGACACACCTGAGGCTGTTTGATTAGATTGGTAGCTGAGTGAAAGTTTCCTTTCTTGTATTTGTACTTTGTGTCTACCTCAAATGCAGAGAATGAGTGGAAGGCAGAAAATTACTGCCTTTTGCCCTCACGTTTCCATGGGATGAAGGAGGTGGGAGGAGTAGACAGGAAATTAAGTTTAGATTCACATCATCCATTTTTGTGCATTCATTGCAGTAGGATTTAAAGTAGTGAGTGCAAGCACAGCATTGCTCATGTTACTGCTTGCTAATTAATTGTGAATACAGTGTTCTGATTGGAGGTTATTTGTAGAAGAATGAGTACAACCAAGCAGGAAAGTCTTAGAAAACGTGGCTGAAGGGACGTGTTTGGAGATGTTTGAATTCTCTGAGAAGGAATCTAAACTTGGAAGGTAAAATGAGCAAGGTGCTTGAAATACTCTGTAGTAAACCACAGGATTACACATACTTCCTTCTTCTGACTTTTGCAAAACTATTCACAGAGGAGGATGACAGCTGTTACATTAAACTAATGCATTCCACCTAGAATTAAGTGTATGTTTAGAGAGGGCTGTGTAGTATATCATGGCACATTAACTTTGTCTCTTATTATTTTATAACTTAATCTTTATATAAAAATTATTTACTGAATGTATAACAATAGGTACTGTGTATATAAAAATTATATACTGTGTCTATGTCAATCTTATCAAAATGGAGACAGGTGGACATGATTCAGTACTGACGTTTTGTTCCCCTGATACTACCTGAAGGGATCTGCATATGGACATTAACAGCAAACTTCTTCATCCATCTTATAATATTTATTTTTCACCAGGGGAATTTTTCATACATCTTCAATACCAAAGTGATAAACTTGTCAGTTGTCATGTAGCAACAAATTGGATTAAAATTTAAAAAAAAAAAAAAATCATGTTCTAAAGCTACTTACTCATTTTCATAAGTTACATTTTAAATACTCTTCCCGGTGAACACATACAACTGAGACTTAATACTTTGTTAACGTTATTTGGCCTACTTGGGGGTAAAATTTGAGGCTATGTGTTTGTATCCCTTAAAGAAATACTTTCATTGTATGATCGTATTTGTTGTTGCTGGTTTTGTACTTCAGTAATTCACTCTCTTTTATTTGGTAAAGCCTTGCAGTGAGAGAATTTCTTTGTCTGGATGATCCTCCGGGTCCTTTTGACAGTCTAGAAGAGAGCAGGGTAAGTGCTAAGCAATAGGATAAAATCAGAACACAAAAGGCAGTTGTTGCTAGAATATTGTAAGATCTGTTGCATGGTATAGAATGAAACACTTCTGTTTCTGTTCTTTCACAAAAATCCCAAAATACTGTCTTTATAAAAGGGGTCCAGCCTGATTATTGGTGCACACTGATCATCTTTGACTACTGTACTTCATCCCTGTCCCAAAATATATCATCTTCTTTTTTGTCTTTTATGAGCCATGGATGAAGTTTGTTTTTTAAGGCAACTGCAACTGTTTATATAAGGGAACTACTGAATATAAGGAGAAATTTTATAAGTTTACATTCAGCACATTGTTACAATGCTTATGCCTTGGACTTCAGGTCTTGCAGTGAAATGTTTCTTGCCATCAAATCATAGAATAGTTTGGGGTGGAAGGAATTAAAGATTATCTAGTTCCAACACACCTGTCATGGCAAGGGACACCTTCCCATGTAATGAATGTAATGACACCAAAAATAGTGTTCTTGCAGCAAATTAATTAGTGACAAGTAGTGTTGTAAAACAGTAGCCTTGCAACGTGCATACGAGCACGTTGAACAAATAATTACTGTGTGCTGCACCCTGTTTTATTAGATGTAAATTTCATTGGCATGCAGAGCTGTATTGAGTCTGCCTAGAACAGATGATGTCAGTTTTCTTGCTTTACAGAATAACTGTCTTTTAGAAATGTACAAACATTGTTAGTCTTATAGAAATTATGAATGTTAAGTGATGCTCCTTCAACTAAATTTATATTTACCAGTTTGTTTTGCGTGTCAGTAGGAGTGCCTTGGCTCTTGCTACATTACTATGTGTGTGTTTTTTGTTACAAGCTCATACTTGATTTCGGTGTCATCACTTTTCATCATTGCTATTTAAGCTGATGAAAATTTTTTAAAATTACTTTAATTATTTGTTCACATAATTTAAAAATCTAAGTGCCGCCTTCATTGAAATTTCGATAATACCTACTGTGGTGAAGTCTCAGTGTTATTCTCCCACCACAGAAATTTAATCAAACCATTAAAATAGCTGTATTCTGTTGTTAGAGACAACTCTTAAACTTCTGCTCTTCAAGAGACACTCCATCTTATTACATTAATTAATTGATTTAGGTGATTAAGGATGGAAGGACCTCTTGAGATCATCTAGTCCAACCCTCCTGCTCAAATAAGGTCAGCTACTGCAGGTTGACCAGGACCATGTCCAGTCAGGTTTTCAGTATTTTACAAAGCAGACTTCACAACCTCTCTGTGCAACCTGTTCCAGTTTTGGATCACCATCACAGTAAAAAAGTGTTTTCGGGTGTTCAGATTGAATTTCCTGGGGTTTAATTTGTGCTCATTGTCTCTTGTTCTGTCGGTGGGCACCACTGAAAAGTATCTGTCTCCCTCTTTTTTAGTCCCTCCCATCAGGTATTTATACCCATGGATAAGATCACTCCAGGCATTCTCTTCTCCAGACTCAAGTCTCTCAGCTTACTCTTCCTTTTATCACATGAAAGATGCTCAAGTCCATTAATTATCTTTTATTATGGTATTTGAATCATGAGACCTGGGGTTCTGGTAGACAACAAGCCAGCTCCCTTAGCACCCACAGGTGCAATCTGTCAGGCCCCATGGACTTGCATGTGCAAGGTGTTTAAGTGCTGCCTGACCTGGTCCTTCTCCACTGAGGGTAGATTTGTCATGCCCTTCCTTGTCTTTTCGTCTGGCTGCAGAGGTCTGGAATTACTGATGGCTGATCTTTGCCAATCAAGACAACAGGTCCATGGTTTCCCTAGTCTTCCTTTTGTTGATTATGTACTTGTAGAATCCTTTCTTGTTTTCTTTGCTAGATTGAGCTCCAAGTTGTCCTTCACTTTCTTAATGCTGTTCCTGTAAGATCAGACAGCAATCTTAGATTCTTCCGGGGTCACGTCTCCATGCTTCTACCCTTAGTACACTTGCTTTTTATGTGTCCATTCAGTTATGAGTTCCTTACTCATCCATACAGGCCTTCTGCAACCTTTGCTTGATTTCATACTTGTTGAGCTCTACCTACTGACCCAGAAGGTGGTGCTCCTTAAATATCAACCAGCTCTCCTGGATTGTTCTTCTCTCCAAGGTAGTTTCCCTTTAGATTCTTTCTTCCAAGCAGGTTTCTGAAGAGATTGAAGTCTGTTCAACTTGAAATCCATGGTCACGGTCATGGTTTTTGCTTCTGGCTGTTAGGAGCCTGAACTCCTACCAAATACCAAAAATATCTTATATTCATCCCTTGCAGTTTGCTGTTTTTGTTTTCCTAAACTGCCTAACTCTACAGGAAAAGCACTAAGGTTCACATACTTATTCCTGGAGTTCATTTTTAAAGGTATCTCAAAAACTACTTCTGTTTTGCCTTACTATTTTCATACAAAGCATTGCCAGGAAAATAATCTTCTGTTAGTGTTTTCCTGATAACGGAAACATGGATATCTTCTGTTTGGTTTATGTCTGTTCTATTATTCCAGTTCCATAAGGACTTGCCAAAACATATTTATCTTTTTAGGGGGAGGAATACAGGTACATCCTCCATTAGAAGCTAACTAGACGTTACAGAAATTTAATCACAGAAAAGTAGACAAAATAAAGCAATCCTTTTTGTCATATCCTTGGTAGTTGTTTGCACAGATCCTTTCCCAGCCGTCTGTGTTTCATGATCCACTGAAGAAGGAAGCGAAGCTGTCTTCTGGCTGGTTTAGTTCTGTTGCCCTTTCAGAGCTACAGGGGAACTTGGTCCAACCTGGGTGTTAGAACAGTCCCAGACTCCAGGGTTTACAGCTGTTTAAAGACCAAGATATCTCATTACACACCGTTCTCTTTCTCAGCCTTGGTTCACCTTTCTGCTATTACAGCCTCCTTCACAATATGTTGATGTTTTCTTACTCATTGAGAACAGTGACTTCCTTTCCTTGGGCAGCTGATACCCAGATTGCACTGGAGGTGAGTTTTTCCAAAAGGCTTTGTCAGTTCTCATACGGGGCAATGAAACAACACTTATGCAGTATTTTTAGCTATTTTGTGAATACAGAAATTTCCATGCACATAAATATAAAGGTAGAAATAATATAACTTCATTATATTCTTAAATAAGGGCCAGTTTTGAGCTAGGGGCCAGCAACACTGAATATTTTTACAAAATACAGTAAATTTTACTTAATTGGCTTGGGTGAAACAGGATGACTGCTTAATTGGACTGATAGCTAAAGCAATTACTACAAATGCTGTGTGAAGAGTAAATTGCATGCCACATGTTCTTGGCTCTAGTAGACATGAATAAAATTGCGATTTAACTGATGACTGGTCTTCATTGTCTACCAACAAAGATAAACTGCTTATCTGAGTCAAAAAAAAAAATTAAAATTCAGTGAAAAAATATTGGATTGAAAAACTCTGCATTTGTTTAAATTGTATAATTACAGGAAAAGTTAACATTTTGAGGATGATGAGTCTGCTTCAATTAAAGCCAAGGATAGTATCTTCCTGATGTTTGTAGCCATTTTAAAACTTTAGGAAAACAGTGTCTTAACAGCATTGTTCTTAACTGAGCTCGTATAAAATGTTTACATTTGTCGGACTCTGAATTCGTGGTTGGTTGCAAGTAACGTTAACCCAGGAAAACCCACATGGGATTTTTACTTATTGAGAACATGTAAATTATTAAATCAGAATTGCACAGTACTGCTGCAAGACTTGTGCTTTCCAGTAATAGATGAGCAGGCTCTGTGCCAAGGCTTCTGTCACTTCCTGCATTCAGTTGCATTAGACACTGGCTCATCACATTAAGTTTTGAGATTGTTCATTGTCAAATCCATCAGGGTGTACTATAAATACATGTCATGCTCAACAGAGGAGCACGGCATACTTGTCATGGCTGAGTAGTTGGTGTTCACAGCATTCCATTAAACTTCTTCAAAATGTTTTTGTATTGGTCTTCTGACTGTCATGATTCCATAGTTGTAACAGGTGTTTTGTACAGAACTGTACAGCTTTGTCTTTATCATGGGTAACAAACGTGTACTCGGTCCAAATATTCTTTGCATCATCAGAATAATTAGATACTTTTAAATTGACTTCAAGTCATGTGGAAGCAAAGCTTTATGAGGAGGAAAGGGAGCAGGGAGTTCAGCTTATGTTCTGTATAGGCAAGAATGTTCAAAATCAGGCATTACTTTTCTGAAGTTTCTCTTTAGAGTTTTGTGAGACAAACAAATGATGTGATAAAGTATTTGCATTGCAGCTCGGTATAATAAATTCACTGTTCAAAACAAAGCAGCATTATTTTATAAAGGACAGAACTTTTTTTAAAATGTACATAGCTTTTTATAGTAATCAGCCTGAAGAAAAGCAGCTACAATTCTGTTACAGGTTGGTATTTCTAAGAGAAAATAAAGTAAAGGCAGTCCACTGAAGTTAAATTGAAGATACTCTTAAATTTGTCTTCTAGGCTTTCTGTGAAACTCTAGAGGAAACAAATTACCGCCTACAAAAAGAACTGCTTGAAAAACAAAGGGAAGTTGAATCGCTGAAGAAATTGCTGAGTGAAAAGCAACTTCATATAGATGCTGTTGAAAGAAGAATTAGGTATGTAGAAATTTTATGGGGTTTAGGAGTTTATCTCCATAAAGGTATTTTCTCTATTTAGTCACAAATACCAGCTTTAGATACAGTCTTGGAAAACATTTTTCCTACATAACCGCACAAAGCAATATTTTCAGTAAGCTCTTTCTCATATGCTGGCTAAAAGGTATTTAGTACAAATGACTGAGAAACTTGTCCCATCTTTTTCCTCTAAAGTAACTTTGATTGTTTCCTAGTCCTTTAAGTCCTGTAAAGATAGAGCAAGATTCTCTTCTGCTTTTGAAATGTTGGAAACATGAAATGCCCTGCTAGAGATGAGAGGAGTGGAAAAATTGCTTTGAGTTATAAAATTCTGCCTGTACTCAAAGCTTTGACAGAACATAGTGATCAAGCAATTATATGTCTCTATTAATGTCTTTAACTTTGTTCTGAATTGCCAGAAGTGATGCTGAAGATAACTTAAATAGCACTGGAGATTGTCCATTTAAACCCATGGAAAAAATGGTGGCGTATTATGGTGCCTGTCTGCTAAATTTTGTAGCAGTGGCAGGGGAGTTGATGGGCTATTCAGTGTCCCACTAGAGCTGCTGAGTTAGTCATTGCAGCATATTCTTAGCAAAAGAATAAATTCCCATGGTCCCACTAGAATTTTGTAGAATCACAGAACTGTTTGGGTTGGAAGATACCTTAAAGATTATCTAGTTCCAACCCCTCTGCCATGGGCAGAGATGGCACCCACTAGATCAGGTTGCTGAGAGCCCCATCCAACCTGGCCTTGAACACTTTCAGGGATGGAACATCCACAGCTGCTCTGGGCAGCCTTTTCCAGTTAGTGCCTTACTACCCTCATAGGAAATAATTTCTTCCTAATAGTAAAGAATTTCTTCCTAATAATGAGATCAGATATAAAAACATCGCTTTGTGTGTATGACCAGGAGCAGTGACAGAACTAAAAAAAAAAATTATTTTCAAAATAAATTTTATTTTAATACTGTCTGGGTTGTTGAGTCTGGCATATCCAGATTGACTCACAAATCACGCTTTGTAAGTTTCAAGTGAACTATAATGGGAAAAGATTTAGGTGGAATTGTTGTGGCTTACTGAAAATTCTGATCAGAATACCATATTCAGTTTGTCGCTTATTCTTGAAGGCAGGTAATTACATTTGAAAGATGCTTTCCCTGTTTGATGAGAGAGAGATGATGTGCTGCTGGCTTAAATAGAGAAATAGTCAATAAAAATTAAATAACTTGCATTTGGCTAAAATGTAATGATAAGAAATTCTGTATGGCTAAAGATAAGAAGGAATGAATAGCAAAAAGGGATTTTATTTTTTAGTGCTTTCCCTGAAGATAGATAGATAGATTATGTTTTTTAAATACACAAACACCCTGCTGGTTTCCCAGACATATAAAATTACTGAAAATCAGCCAAGTAGTGTCTGAAGTCTTGATGGAAAATAACTCCTGTGATCTATAGTTGTAAAAATTACCAAGCAAACTTGCAATCTTGTTTAAGAACTTCAGCTTGTCTGTCAGATGGAGAAATGAATCCAAAAGAAATAAGACCCTGAGATCAGCTCAGTTGGTTGGACCGTGGTGCTAATAATGCCAAGGTTGTGGGCTCGATCCCCATATGGGCCATTAATTTAAGAGTTGGACTCAATGATCCTTGTGGGTCCTTTCTAACTCAGAATATTCTGTGAAATGTGTCTGCCTTTGGCCTTGTTGAAGTGGAATTTTTATCTGATGTCCATCAATAATTAAGCATCTTATGCCTACACATTCTAAAGGCGAAGTACCTAAAATGTGCATGAGGTAGAATGGGATGACAGCTTGGACAAGCTGTCATGAACAAGACATGAGACCTGTAGGCCTTTATATATTGCTGGCTTTGGCCAATAATTATGTTAAAGAATACTGCTGAGGTATTACTTAAAATGCATGCATTAAAATAAAACAATAGAAACAGCAGGCAGAGTAATCTAAAAAGGGGGTAACATACAGTAATATCACTTCCAGCACAAAATGGGTCACACGTTTTTATTCCAATTCAAGTCACAGCTTTCAGTTCTAAATTGATGTATGTTTTCCACACAGAGCAATGCTTTGGAAGAAAGGATTTCCGTGGTCAATTAACATGACTGTATTCCCGTTTATATACAAGCTAGTTGGACTGTTATTTTGTGTTGCCATTAATAAAAAATTATTACTTGTCTCTTTATCATTAATGGAAAAATGTATTGTTCTGAAATGTAATATGTGACTTTGTAAAGTTACAGTGAGAAACTTGAGAAACTATTGAAGAAATCTTTTAATCATCCTGCCTATCTTCCTTCTGACAACGTTTTGGTTATAACTCCCTTCTGACATTTAGGCAAAATGTGTGTGGCTTAGAT
Organism: Lophotriccus pileatus; assembly: GCA_035583135.1. Taxonomy (NCBI): domain Eukaryota; kingdom Metazoa; phylum Chordata; class Aves; order Passeriformes; family Tyrannidae; genus Lophotriccus; species Lophotriccus pileatus. The sequence continues at coordinate 123,177,993 of JAWWES010000081.1, read as the reverse complement.
CTTCTGCTTGTAATTTTTAACCTAAAGACCTCTGGGACTTGAATTTTGTAAAGCTACGAAATTGTGATGCAAGTAGAGAATCACAGAATGGCCTGGGTTGGAAAGGACCTTAAAGATCATCTTGTTCCAACCCCCCCAGCCGTGGGCAGGAACACCTTCCACTAGATCAGGTTGCTCAGAGCCCCATCCAGCCTGGCCTTGAGCATTTCCAGGAATGGTGCATCCACCACTTCTCTGAGCAACCTGTTCCAGTGCCTCACCACCCTCACAGTAAAGAATTTCTTTCCTAATATCTAATCTAAACCTACTCTCTTTAAGTTTAAACTATTCCCCCTTGTCCTGTAGCACTACATGCTTTTATAAATAGTCTCTCTTCACCTTACAGGCTCCCTTCAGATCCTGGAAGGCTACAATTAGGTCACCCTGAAGCCTTCTCTTTTCTAGGCTGAACGATTCCAATTCTCTCGGCCTTTCCTCGTGGGAGAGGTGCTCCATTGCTCTAATTGTCTTGGTAGCCCAGAGATTCAGCAGACTGAGTTTAGTTCAGGAATAAGCAGATGGAGCAAATAAACTGCCTTAATAGCTACCCAGTGCAGACCCTGCCTATTTGAACTAATAAAAGAAATGGAGCATGTGGGAGTGAGACTGAGAGGTTCCCAGGAACTGAAAAGGTTAAAATGAAACAAACAGTTCTTCAGTGATGAATGTTTGCACTATGGATTGGTGGTACTCTGTTCTTATCTGTTGTAGGGATTTATCTTTAGGAAAAATGACTCGCCAAATGTCAGGAGAAGAAAGTGAGTGCAGTGGTGAGGTGGAATCTTCTGCAGTAGAAGCAGACCAGGGTACCCTGGGAGAGGACAGCTGGTAAATACTATTATTTTACTTATATTTTAATTATTCTTAAAGTATGTTTTTTAAAATGTTTGGTCTTGCATAAATTCTGCACAGCTGAAGAATTCAGCATTTTATTGCATACAGATAAGAACCTCTGCTGCATAAAGACCCTCAGGATAGATAATTTTAGATCTGGAATATGATAAATTGAAAAAGCATTGTAAATGTTTTGTGGATTTTCTGCATAAAATTGCTATGGAGGATCATACTAGTTCCCATTTGACAAAGCTTATTGATCTGTCATTGCAGCTCAGACAAAGAGAACCATGAGCCATGCTGGAGTGGCTCTTTGGCTGGAAATCCTGTCCCAGAAATTGAGGTCGCTGAAGTAGCATATACTGTGGATGAAGAATAGATGAGCAGCAGCTGCTGTTACAGGTTCATGTTTGGGATATATCTGTGGGTAGGAGCATAGAGTAGCTGTGAAGAATTTACAGCAAAGAGCAAGAATGCACAACTGAATGTTTACATAAATCCTTACAAATTATTAATGTAAGAAATATACCCAGTGCTGCTTTGATTTCATTTTTTATCTAGCCTTTATATATTTAATATATTGAAGTCTAATAAGGGCTAAAATCAGCTGAAGTTTAGATAGTGTACATACACAATTTGGCTGACCTTCCTAGCGGAATGACAAGTTCCACACTGAATCACTGAACACATCTAACTCCCATGTCATGTGTTGCCACCGTTGTGACACATTTGATGTGTTCATCTGTTTGGTGTTTGTGGTTTCATATTCTTATAGCCATAAATTAATGCTTGTTGAAGTAAAAATGGACTCATCTACGTGTAAGAATGGAGAATGTGTTGGTTTTAAGTTCTGAAGTTGAAGAATGTTTCCCTGGAAATTTTAATGCAATGCAATAGGAAAACTTCCAGTACCAAGAGAAGAGTACTTACGAAATGGGATTATAGTTGGACATTTTAAAACTGGTCATTTTCGCTGAAGGAATTAATATGAGACCCCCAAAACACTGTGTATTTTCATCCCAAAATAGCATGCTGTAATACTTTTTGTTCAGTAATGCTGCTTTGAAAATCTGGGATACGTTTGCTATATACCCATGTAACAATAAAATCAGTAAGTTTGCCTTTTACTCAGAACACTACCTCTTACCACCTTGCTTATGCATTTATGTTTGTTTAAAAATATTCAAGATTATATGGAGGTTATTGAAAGACTTGTAAAGAAGCCATATTTTTTCCTGCACAGTTCATAACTAGATTGAATCTAGTTGCAGTGTATTTTTGTTTCAATATATTTTACACATGGGGATGTTGGTACCTATGTTGTATAGCCTATTTTTCAAAATGTATTAAGACAGGAGATGCACTTTATAATTAAGACCCCATTGTGCCAAGTTCAGTTGGCTAGTTGGTTGAGAAAGGGGAGTTGCAGGGAGAGGATTATGTAGTGCCTTTTTGTATTTTACTTGTTCATTACTGCAGAATTTTGTTACAGTGCTCTCGGTCAGTTCTGTGGAATCTTTGATACAGCTTGTTTCTGTTCTTCACTTATTTACTGAAAGTGCCTTGTTTTATTCTGCTTTTCCAATAGGAAGAATGCTGTTTTGTTTTATTTTTTTTTTCCCTATACCACCCACATCGTTGTTTAATGTTGTCAATATGCAGTGTCTTTGTGCTGGAGTTTTCAAAGGGAGCTTTGTACTTCAGACTGTGCATACAATGACCTTTATGCAGAACTGTATCAACCTTCCTGGTGAAATAAAACTATGGACAAAACACCTGTCTTCTTTGTTCCATTGTAGAAAAGACCAAAATGTTTAATGCCTTGTCTAGCAGAAGGATAAAACACTGTTAGAAAGAGACATTTCTTACCTCAGTGATTAAATACAGTTACTCAGCTTTTGGTCTGAGTCCTTTTTGTACCAAAAATGAACGAGAATGCTGTAACAGACACCGGGAAATTTACTATACTTCTGTTGGAGGTTAAAATAAAAAAGGAACTAATCTTTTTTTTTTATATTCTACATGAATCGTCAGAGATGTTGAGTGAACTCAATAAAGTTTTGAAACATTATTGAAAATACATGAAATCTTGTGTCAGATATCACATATTTGAAAAGAGTGAACCTTACCCATTAAAATAGTGTTAGGTTTACAACTGTAAGTGTTTTTAAAATCTTGAAAAGCTGCTTGGGTCATACATGCTAAGGATTTCTGAAGCACAGCAGGTACATCTGCAAATCTGGATGCTAAAGAAAGCATTAATATAATTTACAGTTCAGTCATGAGAGAGCAAAGGAATGGGAACTTCGAGGTTTGTAAGATGTTTTGCTAACCCAAAATATTCAGTGTCATATGAATAGACATTTTTGTTCAGGGGACCTTGATTTTTAATTAAACAGAGCTGGAAGATGTGAACTTGTTCAGTAGCCATGTCGTAACACTTCACCTGTGTTACTGTTTAATGAATGGTTACCTCCCTAAGGGACAGGGAGAATTTGAGGTGCCTGACCCCTGGTGGCTTTGAACATCTTGATCAAGGTGGATTCTAAGTCTGTCCCATACTGAATTTTTTTCTGATGCACTTGCTTCTATTCTGGCACTATTTCCCACCCATTTCCTTCTCTTACTCACTGCTGCAATTTTAGTACGGAAGAAGCCAAGTTTCAACTATTTCATTTGTAAGAATTTGACAGTGGAATTCTGTGCTCTGTAGGTTGTGCAGAGGAATAATCTGACTGGAATTGTAGCAGAGTGAACTAATACAATATTTGGAACAAGTAACATTGTTCTGTTGTAGGTGATTGTCTTAATAGTTCAGCCACAGATTTACAGTGGGGGGTTTTCCCCTAAGTTTTAGATTTCAATACATTGTACCCAAGTTAATATTGCAGGGGTTTTGATTTTCTTTAATAATACATCTTTTAATAATCCTGAAGGATTTTTTATCCTCCAAAGCCCTTGTAGTCTGCCCCGTACCCCTTCCCTGCTTTTGATTTGTATACTGCTGAATCAGTTAAGATTTAGCTGACTAGTATTGAATCAAGAATGAGTCCTTATGAAACTCCCACTCCATACCTTTCCCATTGTGACAACCTTTAGTTACTGTGAGTACAACAGTCCCATTGAACCAGGTTGAGGAAGGGAACGAAGCTGTACCTGCCATTGGTAGGAGAGGGCAGCCTACATGGTGCAGGGAAAGCTCCTGTTCTAGGTATGTCTGTCCCAAATTGGTTTTACTCTCTGCATCTCTTTAGAGCACTAAGTAATTTGATTTTTTTTCTCTCTCTGGCTTCTATTCCTTTGTTGAAATGTAGCTGTGAAGCAGCAGCAATTGCCCTGCCAGAAAAAAAAACCCTCTCATTTCTAGTACAACCTTCTATATCATTTACGTGATTTTGTTTGTAGAGGTTTTTTTCCTGTTATAGCAGGTTCTAATACATACTGGGGTGTTGCAGTTGAGGGGTTTCTGGAGGGTCACTGCCGGCCACTCTGTGAAGGTTTTCAGGGCTGAGATTACCCCCCCTGCCGCCCGTCCCTCGTGGCAGGGACAGGCACTGGGGGTGGGGGGGGGGTGGGGAGGGGAATTTGGAGGAGTTATGCTCTGAAGTTGCTGCTGCAATCTTTTTTTTTAAGAAATGTCAGATAAATAAATACTCCAAGGTCACAGATACCCAAAGAAGAGAAGAATCCTGTAGGTTACACTCCATTTATGGAACACCAGGTCTTAGGAGTCTTTCTTCCTATCATTCCTTTCTGTATTTCCATTAAGTCTTTGTGCCAGAGATCAGAACATTCAGTTTACAACACAGGTCCAACATTCAAAACCAGGTATTTTCCCATAAAATACAGGACGTGCTTTAAGGGATGCTTGAGTAACTGAACTGTATGCTCATATCCATGTTTATTTGAATCTAGAGAACTGATAATGCAGCCATCTCCAAAAGATGTCTCTTTTAAACAGTTTGTACTCTGGCTGAGCAGTCAGCGTACTGACCAATGGAGTTGTTGTTCTATATTTTTATTATCTTCAACACATTTTTAAATCATAGGATCTTAACCTCCTGGAAGAAAGATGAGAGAGAATGGAAAAGGCAGAGGAGAAAGGGGATTTTCTTGTCCATAGTTTACACTTGAGCATTCTTCCCCTTTGAAAGTGAAAATTCATTCACTCGTTTGCTGACCAGAATCACATTTCCACTACATGTTGGTTTCTGTGTTGTGAGTGGTTTAGGTTCTATGTTATCATAACCCATTCAGGAACCTCTTTATAAGGTATGTTCTCCCATAGCACTGGTGTTTCTTTGCCACCCATTGCTGCACTAACGTTTATCCCAGTCTTGTTTCAAAGGGCAACCTTTTGTATTTGGTCCTTCTCTGGTTTTGCATTGCAAGAAAAACACTGAGCTGAGGGCTTTTGTTCAATGTTGTTGATCTTCCAAGGTGTTTCTGATGCAACTGTACAGATTTGGAGGAGTGGAAAGGTAGGGGAAATGCATTCCTTTAAACTAAACTCTAAAAGAATAATGTATTCTTATCTTGTAATAGATACAAATGACAAACAGTATTAGTGACTGTTGGTTGTATATATCCTGCTGTTACATATCATTATCCAGCTGGATTGCTTGAGCTTCAAGCTGGAGCATAAAATACTTCTCTTGAAATTTCTCCTTGAGTTGATGAATTCTGAACCACTCTGGTTCCGGAGTCAGGAAAAGGCTGTCATGAGACATGTGTAAGCATGACCCCATGTCACATACAAAGCATCTTTTTTCTTCTGGTGGGTACATTTTAAAGCCCTGAACTGCAGTTTTAAGCAGCATCATCAAAATAAAGTGATACTGGTATTGAAGGATCCCGTTCAACAAGGGTCAGGCAGAGTTACACTCGGGCTGCCCAGAATGCAGGATGTGCACAGGCGGGATGTATCCGAGACAAGCATTTTTCGCTATCGTGTAGAGGTAACAGGACAGCTGAAGGAGCTTTGTAAATGGCTGAGTCCTCAAATGTCATTCTCTTTAGCTGGATAAATCAGAAAGCGTGATGTGACAGAGAATTAAAATTCTTAACATGAAGTCTTTCTGCAACAGAACAGCTCCTGACGCTGAAATTGCAATTCAGGAAATACAGTGATGTCTAACTCAGCTAGCAAGGCTTCTCTTTTTGTACCTTTAACCTCCAACCAAAAGGGAGAAAAGTAGCCTGTGATGCATTTGTCTTGTGTATAACTCAGATCCTTACAGTCTTCCTGTCCCTCCCTGTTTGTGTGACTTGTGCCTTTTCTGTCTCATAATGGATATCAGAGCATCCAGCCCAGGCTGGAATTCTGGTATTCTTTGTTAAGATCCCAAACTGAAAGCAGCGGCAGCATGACTCTGGAGGAGGAGGAGGCTTGGGAGTGCTGAACTTGATTAATAATTTCAGTCCTCAAAAGTGCTGTCCCTGCTAGTCAGAGCTGAACCCTTCAGCTTTGGGAGACAGCGACATCAGAGATCAGCCCCCACGGTGCAGAAACCCTCAGTGTGGGTCTTCCTGCCAGTGGATGCTGGGGCTCACATGACTAAAGCACTGGTGTAATAAATTGGATTCTGGGGTCAACTCCCAGCTCTTGCTGAGTCTCATCAGTCTTAAGGGAAGTTGGCAGGTTCTGCACCTTAACACTTTGCTAAACCTTCAGAAGCAGTACTCCAACCTATGTTTTCCTGGTTTTCAACACAATCTTTGTGGAGACCTTTCCCCTTCTTATGCCTTTTAAGCTCTTCATGGAGACCTTAAAGGCTTGCTCATTCATACTCAGCACTCCTTTTACTTGAGGATCACAGGGTGCTCTCCAAATACAGAGTTTGTCCCCATTTTGTATCTGAGAGATAGGTATTGTATTTCCTTCTGCTCTGCAAATAAGGAAACCAAGGAAAAAACCAATTACATGATTCACTCTAATAGCACAGTAAGTCAGTTGGTGCAGTCCTAGTGTTACTGCTGATCCCATAAACTTGTCAACAGGTTTAAATTAGATGATTCGCTGATCTGGTGAGACTTGTATCATCACACAGGAACTTTGTCTTGGAAAATCTCAGCTGAGTTTCAAGTAGGTCTAAATATCCTTGCTGATATATTACTAGCTGCTGTTGGATTTTATAATATTCCTTTCCTCTATGAGTTCAAACTGAAAACACTAGGGGGTTTGCATTAATATAGTGAAGAAACAAGCCTCTGCTTTCTGAACCCCCTGCGGATTAATGCTTTTCATGTAGATGAAACCACAGCTGTTTTATGGAAATGTTGAGAATGACTATGAAATGCTGCTTGCTGTTTGTTTGGCAGCTAATGTGGGTTTGTCAAGCACTGCTCATCTGACAAGCGCCTACTGGGAGAAGGTTGCACACTGACCTTTCACGATCTCATTATTGCTTTGCCTGTTCAATAGATAGACAGGAGGTAGCTTAGGAAGCAGTTGTAGCATGTGCCAAACCTACAGCATCTCTCCTCCCAAATTTTCTGTGGCCCTTTACTAGACATTCTCAGGATTTCTGATAACAAGGTTGTGAGGTGGATGTTTTGTGATGTGATGGTGGTCTCCCTTTCCCCGTCATTTTGCAGTATAACCATGCCTGTTACATGGATGAGCAGAGGCAAGGGGAAAGAGCTCTACCGTGTTATGGCAGCCACTTTGTACATTTAGAGAAAACCTTGTTCTGAGTTTATTTTTTGTGTGTATGTGCAATACATGGGCAAGGGGATAATAACTTGCATTGGAAGAATCAGATGAGAAAACTGTCTCATTCTGTGCAATCTTTTGAAAAAAATGAGCCATTCAGTAAGATGCTGATGTGCCTATAGAGGCATTGCTCCTGCTTAGGTGTACAAAAGCAGACCAGAAAACTGAGTTTCTTGTAGAGATAACTGTGGAGGACACCAGTCAGATCTGACTTTGTTGTACCTACCTAAACAGGCAATTAAAAAATAAGTTGAGAATGTTGCAAAATTAATGTACAAAGTAAGGTGTTATGAAAGAGCATTAAACAATTAAAAATTAAACTCAACCTTGCTGTGAGTTAACCTGAGAAACAGAACACGTGCAAGTAATAACTTTGATCTGTTTCTGCTGTCAGCATGTTGCAGTTCACTACTGGCATCCTCTGAGACATGTTTCAGTTCTGAATCTAGAAAAACACAGAAAGACCAGCATCTTTCGCTTTTCAAATGACGTGAGTTGCACAAGACTCATGATCGTCCAAAGGTCAGAGCACAAGATCTCTCAACAAAGAGGCTTCTCTGTTCTGCTCTGGTGAAGCAGCTGTTGGCTCAGATTTCAGTTTATTCAGACACAATATGTGCTCTAGACAGATTCTCAGGCTACATAAATTAATGTCTCAATTAGTTATCACTTTCCCTCATCATTATTTTCTCCTATTGTCTTCTTTGTAAAATAAAATTCTTTATAAAATAAACCCCTTTGTGTTCACCCACAAGTGCCTGATACAACACAGATAAGATCTATTCTCAGATTCGTGCTGTTACAGACCTTTTCCAGAACTTCTTGGTTGACGCAGAAGGATTTTTTTTCTCTAGCTCAGTAAACTGAAGTGACACATTTTGCTGACTGCTTGCAAAGCCTGGGGAGCTGAAGTTTTAACCTGAGAAGCGTGAGGTGGTGTCTGCTAGCCCCACACTCAGCTATGAACTTCTGAAGCTGTGAACCCAGCCCTAGGAAGCTGTCAGTTCACACTGAGCTTCCTGTGCCAAATAAGCCCTTTTCTTGGTAAACCAATGCAAGTCATTCTAAACATCAACAGCCTCAAAACCAGCAGCTGCAGTACCTCCCTGTAGGCGTGTACCACCTGTTCCCACCTAACCCGAGGTAGTAATGATGAACCCTCTGAACCCTCACATGGGCTGAGACTTGAACGAGAAATCCCTGTCCACAGTTCAGTGTCCCCAGCCTGCTGCAGTGACATTCAGCTGCAAGCAGTCACTGCAAGGCATAATTCGCTGAACTAGTATTCAACTCTTCCTTGGAAATGGATACTTTTGACTGATTTAAAGCTTTGAGCTTTGTCTTAGCTCCAGTTTGTCATGGCATGAGTGCATAAAAAGTGGGCTGGTGAACTTCTGCATGAAGGTCTCCTGAGCTCCTGCATCAGTCCAGAGCAGGGAACAGAGCTGGGTGCAATGTGGCCACAGACAGGTGAAGGGAGGAGGAGAAGGACAGAAAAGCAGCCAGGAAAGGTGGGTATTTAAAAGAGCATTTTAGCTTTGAAAAAGGGGGGATTTGTGGAGGCAGTGGGAAGGCTGGTAGGGTTTCACCCCTGCTTTTTGAGCTGCAGGCTCCAGCCTGCTGGAGTTTTGTGCTGTATGCTGAATCCAGAGCTCCTCCTGGAGGTCCACGGAGTCCCAGCCCTGCAGCTGACAGAGCTCACTGCTGCTGGGCAGCAACAGCAGCACACCAATCCTAGCTGCCTCTGGTTAATTCAGCCCTTGGGTAAGCTGAGTCCGATCACAAAAGTAAAGCAAAGACATCTGGATATATTTACCTGTGAAATATATTTGATGACTCACATTCCTCCTGAAGTACATGTTTTATTTTTTGATGAAAGATTGCTAAATTCAGGATGGAGAAGGCAGGATTGTCCATGTAAATCCTGTTTGAACCCACAAAACACTCCTTGCCCCTTAAAACACTAAATCTGCAAATGCTGATGTCAGAGCAATGGGAGGCATCAACACTCTTTACCTCCACGGAAACAGACCACCAGCTCAGACCAATTGGCCTCCCACCTATTGTATTAAATTTAGCTCACAAACCACAGATCCTTGACTTAACACACCCTGCCATTCAATCCTAGGAGAACCAGCTGCCTGCTCTTTGAGAAAGCTAGCTGAGGGGGTACCTGCACTGCCCTGCTGGCCTTAAAAACAGCCCGGGTAGCACCAGCTGGTGAGGCAGCACACAGGTGTAAAGGGTTTGGGCTTGTTTCTCACCCAGCCTCTCCCAGACGGCTTTTGCCTGAAGCTGATCTTGGCAAAGAGGAAGACAACAATCAACTGTACTTACACAGCAGCTGGGGAATTACCATGAGACTGTAGTTGCAGTGAGAGAAAGTCATCTAGGCAGACACACAAACAAAACATAAAAATGCAAGGATGTGCAGTGTGCAGGAGAGAAGGGGAGCAGGGCAGCAGAGGGGGGGCCAGTGTGACCCTGCCAGACACAGCCATCCTAACTATACAAGGTTGTTCAGAAATTTCTAGTCACACATTAACATTTCAAAACTATATCTTCTAGCTTTATCTGCAGATATTGCAGATATTGATTCCAAGTGTATAGTTCAGCAACAGCCAGGTAAATTACATGTTGATAACAAAACAATAAACCATTTAAACTGCGATCAAAGTTACATCAACCAGGCACATTTTTCCTACAATATACACCTGACTGGACAGTGCTATGACAGTGGGTCTTGCCAGTCTCTGCAATGGGGACAAATGTGAGAAAATAGGGCAGCTACATGAGATTATAGTATTTGTAATTTCTTAAGATGTTCAGACTAATCCCTGCTGTTAAATCATTTCTGAGACGAAAGCTTCCTCATGTTTCTAAAAGAAATGACATCATTAAAATAATATAAGCTCTATATCATGAAAAACTGTGATATTTTCTCATTGAAAATATTCCCTATGCATGCCCAACCTGTTCTTCCACCCCCTACAGCCAGCATGTGTACATGCAGCAGTCCCTGGACATTTTGTGACACGTTAGAGATTTACAGTCAAACATAAGCTGCGCAAGCAATTGAAATCCTTCAACACCAGACAATGATCAGTGGTCTCAAATCACTGCTCCAGCACTTTATGCATATATATATATATATATATATATAAACACATGTATATAAAATGGGAGACATTTTAAGGAGATTCCAATGAGATGCATGAAAAAATGCATTTTTAATTTGTGTCACTTCATATTTGCCTATAGTATTTTTTTCTTTTTTTCATGTTTAAAAGACTTGATCATTCTTCCTTTCAACTAAGCCCTGGAAAGTGAAACACACATATTTCTGAAACAATGATGAGATCTTTGGGTCAGAGGTGGGGAGAATGAGGTACTTTGGGCACATTAAAATAAAAGAATCTCTCACAACACAACTGTTAAGTGTGAAGGAATGCAGCCAAAACACCACAGTATACACTGGGGTGGAGTTTTTTTGTTGGTTGGTTGTTTTTATCAACCAAATCACCTTCGAAGAATTCTTGAATTCTAGTCTGATGAAAGATCAATACATCAAAAAAATGTTTCTGAATATTCTCATATCATCCAAAGAGCACTGTATCCTAATTATAATCTAAGGAGGGTACTTACACTTTTGCCTAATTGGAAATTTAATGCAACCATGTAAAACAAACATGACACTAAAATATTTATTTGCTACACATATATTAATTATTTTCACTTTTTATTAATATATTTTCACCTTTTTAAAGCTACCCAGGTTAAAAATGTCCAAGCCTGTTAAGAGAAGTAAACATTTTCAAAATAAATAAGGAACAAGAAAGGAAGTCAGCTATAGTACACCATCTGCTCCACAGTCCTCTTGTAAAATATGTTCCAGTTAATAGAGAATACATTTACAATAACATGTTGACACTATTCACTCTCAACTGCTTACATACTGAACAAATACCATCTTGACATGAAGTGAGATATATGTCAGAAAAAATAAAGGGCCATTTGTCCCAGTGTTATCTGAATATACACAGGAAAGAGCCACTCCCTCAGCTGAATTAAATCCCTAAAACCCCTCTGCCTTTGAAGAAAACCAGTCTCCCAAAGAAATACAGCAATAAGCACTTCAGTTCTGGAGGTCCCTGGTGAATTTTGGTTTGTGTACATCACTGTAGTGTTTCTGAGTATAGCTTTACTAACCACACATGTCCTAGCTTGTGAACTGGTATGTGAGTCTGTCCTCTAGAATCACCAGCCTCTACACACAGACTTGCAGAGCAGCTCACAGGAATGACCAATTTCATTTCTTCACCTTTCATAAATGTTGTTCCTCAAGTGTCTGGTCTGACATCAATAAGCTGAAGACACCTGAAGCTTCCCAGGATCAACACTTGGCCAAAGCATTGTTGGAGATGAGCAGTCAGACGCTGGCTTGAAAAAGAGAAGGCCTTCCCTAGGATTTTTTTCTCCCCCGTGAAGGGTGTTCACATGGAAAATCGTTACATAAACCAGCAGGTCCACATTTTCTAAAGCAGACTGAATGTTACTTCAGTTTCAAACTGGAGGCTTAACAGACTATTCTGGTTAGGTTGCAGAGCACTTTAAGCATGCTAAGTGCTACTTAAGTGCCAAGTATTGGTAAGCTACTAATTTGACCAAGAACAGATGCTAAAAGCCAGCTTTTCCAAGCTAATCATGGGACTATGTTGGCACAGCCTCGTATTTAGCAATACCACAAGTGTGCACATGGCCACCCTTGCACAGTGACGCAACCGGGGCATGCTAATACATTCTGTACCCAATTCAGAGCCTTGCATAGACTGCACACCTTAAAAACAAGATTCAAGCCAGAAAAAAATAGCAAATGGATTTGAAACAACTCAGAATATTTGTTATTTTGTAAAATACTCCTGCTTTCAGCTGGCATCTCATCCTAAATTTCATCAAGCATTAAAACCAGTAACATTTTGTTATTGTTTGGTTTCCTACTGAAAGTTCAAAATGTATTTTTAAATTTATGGTAGTTCTTTCTTTCTTTCCTTCTTTTATTCCATTTTGTTTTTAAACCAAAAATTAATAGCTCCAGATTTTCTTTACTCACAAAAAGACCAGACAATTTTCCTAGCACCTCCAAAATTTAGGACAGAGTTCACACACTTAATTTTTTCCAGTAGGAAATTTATCCGAACTAAAGTGGCGAGGCTTGATTCACCTTTCATATGGATACAAACCAAAAGCAATTCCAGCACAGATAATGAAAGTCCTGACAAACTGAATCTCTCCACAGGGTTTATACATTTTGGGTTTCATCCATGGAACTCATCTTGAAAGGTTGTAAGTATGCCATGTCCAGAAACACACATTTCTTTATGCTTAACCCAAAATCCACTACACTGAAGCCTGTTGTAGCCTGTCAAAGCTAAACACCCAACAAATCACAGGCTACAGTCCGCAGGAGAAAGGGTCAGTCTTTTTTTGCTACAGATCTACAGAAACCAAGTGTCCCACTATTCCCCAAGTGGTTCAATCATCAGTATAATTTAAATTGATTTGAAAATAATAAACCCAGATCAAGGACTCTGCTTCCTACACCCCTAGGAACCCCAGTGTTTTCCTCTTTCCTTGTGATTGACAGCAGGCTACCAGCATAGAGCTTCAGTCTTATTTAATAAACTCTGTAAGTACAAAGCAGCCTATTTAATTTTTGGCTAGCATTTGAACAGTGATTTCCCATATATGCAGTAGTTTAGCTCTCAAGAGTGGCATTTGTTCCTTGGGCTAAAAAACTCATCAACTTTACAAGTAATCCAGAACTTTTAACCAGGGTTAAAAAGGCATTTCAAATGCAACGCACTGGTATTATTTCTATTCATAAACTGAGTAATAGAAAAGACCCAAATGATCAGAAATCAGAACTATTTAGAAGTTGTATCATTAAAAATGTGTTACTAATTCCTTTGAGGATGAGTATTAATCATGCAAAGTAAAGACTCATCCTAGAAAGACAAGATAGAGGAAAAATAAACAGAAATCTCTTCTGGATTTTTGACAGGGTTAGTGAAAATCAGTTTTGTTTGGCAGGGATCTATATGAATTTGGATATTTCATTTTCCTCAATCACTCTAATTCTACAACCAAGTTGGAAATAGTTCAAATTGCAATTCAAGCTGACCTATAGAAGTACATGGGATATTTTTGCCAGTTAAAACAAATAACCTATCCCACTTCACAAAACCAACAGAAGAGTCTCCTCTTAATATCTAGGACACCATAAGTTGCTCCAGGCAAATGTTTAAATCTTCATGCCCAAATGAATAGCTATTAGCTCTTGGGCTCAAAGGAACTTGCAAGTCAGGGCATGTATAAAGCTGAAAAGAGCTAATATTCAAATAGTCTGAACCAAATAACCCTTTAGTACAGAGCCCTGATGATTTACTTAACTTTCACAGATCTGTGCATAAGTGAGGCACATAGGTTTTACAACCAGAAGATATGGTAAAATATAAATAAAAAATAATAAAACCCCTTATTTTAATAATAAAACAAATCTCTGACCGACACTGAAAAAAATGATTCTTGGAGGTTTTGGCAACTATTGCAATTTTTGTTTGCTGGTTTTTAAACTAGTTTTGTAATATGGCAGTAACAGTATTGTTAGTAAGATCAGCCATAAAAAACCCAGCCTGTATGAAGTGCAACCACACTAAATCATAAGGTTATAAAACAGCATTGCAGCTCTTTACACTTGCACCATAATGCACGGTGTTATAAAAAGACCGTGCTCTTATGAAGCCCAGGCAGCCAGCTGCTTCATTTCATCTTCATCCTCTGCTCTCCTCCTGGTTGATGCTGCAGAGAAAAAGACAATAACCATCAACTAATGTAACAGTCAGAACCATTTTATCTGTTAGCATGAGGACTTGCATAGTGCTTTTCAGTTTGAAGATCTCAGATCAATTTACTGAGTAGCAAGTTGAACATGTGTAATGCAGAAATGAAACTTATGAGACATGTGACTATTTTGCCTCACCATTATCTCACACATAACCCTGAGGTTAAAAATACAGGTCTGATGTCATTCCTACTGAAAGACTCCTGCAGAAAACACATTGAATCCCTAAAAGCTGTCACAGACAGAAAGTACCCACAAGAACGCTGTCAGTTTTCTCACCACCATGTACACGGGCACGAGTGACCTACCCCAGCCAGCTGCACATCCTCCTACCCTTCCTAATAGGGCTGAAAGGTTCTGCATATACAAGTCCAGTCTCCAGGTGAACTCACCCCATTTTAAAGGGAGGTGTCATTTATTAAAAGGGACAAAGAAATTCCTGAACTTACTATGCTCAGGTGACAGCAGTTAACTACTGTGTTCACAGCATCAGCAACCCCCAGCTCTGTATCAGGTCCCACACACACTTTCTCCCATTGCACCCAAATCTCCTATCACACATCTGCATTCACCAAACTAAAACCTTGCCCAAATAATCTTCATTTGCTGACCCACAAACTAGATGCCCTACAGCCTAGGTTCAGTCTCAGGCTGTCTCCATCTGTGTGTGGACTGTGTGTGCCAGGACTGGCACCTCTCCCAACAGCAGTGGAACACTGTTGCTGGGTGCAGCACCCTCCTGTGCACATTTACAGCAGCCAGATGGCTCCTGCCTGCAGCAGCCACAGTGCCAGGAGCCATTGTGTTGGTGGGGGTGGAGACTGCAGCTACCACCTTCAGGGAAAGGATGTGGCAGACCACAGGTCCTGTCCCTATTCTGCAGATGCCACTGGCTCACTGTGTGACTGTGCCTTGCTCTAATTTTCCTCATCTTCTCAGGAGAGTAACATGCATCTCCAATCAGAAGCATTATAGATCCATTAACTGTACTGATTTTGCTGTTGCTGTGTAACAGTAAGCACCGAGTTTCAGGAAACATAAGCCAGTTTTGCAAGGCCTTAAACTATATAATTGTACCCAGCTAATTTTGCCTGAAGTAACCATACAGACAGATCAAGCAGAAAATTAAGATAGTGAGAAGTACATGGAGATGGCCTAGGTTTAATAAAAATGTCAACTGCCATAGATGGATCTGGAAGACAATGCATGAACGTGCCATAATTGGCCAGAGCACAATTTGCACTGCTTTTCTAAATTTTTAATTCTTTTTTTTACTAGCTGTTCTGCAATTGACTTCTGTAGATGAGGCCACAGCCTCAGTCTGAATGTTTGAAACTACTTCTCAGGATTTAAATGCCATCTGCCAAAACACATGTAACTGAGTTGAGCTGGTCTAGGTAACCTGTTCTGCAGCAGAATGCACCATAAAGAACCTGTGTCACATGTGTGCTGTCCTTACCATCAAATATTTATATTCTTTTACTAGCCTCAGTACACAGCAAGTCTTTCAGCTGATAGAGGACAACAAGGATATGGTGAAAAGTGGAGTTAAAATTGACTGTCTCTGGCTTAATTCAAAATGAACAAAAATAAGACTATAGCTTAATACAGGAATAAGTCTATTCAGTAGGAAGAAAGCAAAGGAATGAAAATGCCTCCTTCATTTCTAATTAAAACACCAGTGGCAAATATCAAACCACTACCCCACAAAGCTGGATCTTTGTGACGCTAACATTTTGAATCTAGGTCAGACTAATTAAAAGAGACTAAGGATTTAATTGCCAAAAAAAAAAAAAAAAGTCTTTCCATTCCTCAATAATCACACTATTTCAGTTCAAGATTCATCAGTATATCTGCAAGGTCAAGTTCCCTGAGTTTGTCTCCCCAAATCTACAAAAAATTTAGCCCTAAATGCTTTCATAGAGAAAAACAGATTTTTCTGCTAAACAGATACAAAAGTAAGAAAAAAAATTTATAACACTTAAATAGTTAAAACAGAGTTAAATACATATCTGAAACTCTCTCTTCCTCTCCCCTTTCTCACAGCATGATATATTAATGAGCAATGTAAAATGGCAAGCAGGCAGTTTACCAGGGCGAGAAGGCAGCGACGTGGACGGAACACTTGGCAACCTGACATCTCTCATTCTCTTGTTCAGTTCTTCTTGCTCCAGTTCTTCTAATTCTGCCATCAACTCATCCTAAATTCAAGGAAAACATTACTTACAAATTCATTGTACTGACAGGGATCGGAGGCAAGGGCACATTTAAACACCATGAAGTAAAGCGCTACTGAAGAAACAATTTACACCTGAAAACACATATCAAAACTCAGCACATTAAAAGTATAATTTTTACTAAATATGGGCAGTAACAATAAACCTTAATTGAACATTGAAAGAAGGACCATGGAAGTTAGGAACAGGAGAAGGAACAAATTTAAAAACAAAACTGACAGCAGTACAGTACTTCTCAAAAAGGCAAATACAGTGGGGAAAAAGCTTCTCTGCTGTTCTCAGATTTGTTCCAAATCTAGACACTCTACTCTTCAATGGATTCTAATTTTAACATAGTATTTCTCCCATTTTAAAAAACAAACAGGTTCCACTGGTTACAAGGTAAACTGTCATTAAACATTATGCCTCAGCCTTATCACACAAGTCCAGGATTATATACAATTTCAAAGCAGCACTGGAATCAGAACTGTCCTCTGGGTCCTGCTCTTCACCCTTGAAGCACACAACACTCCTGGGCTTTCAGCTGGAGAAGCTGACTTGGACAGATGATCTAATCCACTTGTACAATGCTAAAGATAAAAAAGCTGTACACTTCTTTAAAAAGCAAAGAACCTACTTCTTGGCTGGAGTTTCCCAAAGAAAGGAAACTAAATGTTACATTATTTGTAGAGAAATGGACCATTGCCACATTGATAAAATGGTTTCAAAAGAAACAATGGGCAAAAGCGGCTGAGGAAAATGTGTCTGTGTAGCAAAGAGCTACTAGGTAATGAAATAGGCTTTGCTACCAATTTCTAATTTCCCACAACTCAAAAATTGCTCTACAAGTAGGCTGTGGAGCATTGCAACTGCTACAACAAATCCCTGTTCTCCTCTTGAACCTAGGCCTTGGCAAGAGCAGAGGGAAGATACCATGTGAACTTCCAGTTTCCAGCCTTTGTCCACTGGATGGTGTGTATTTCACATTCGATTATCAGAAACAGGACTCCAGGCAAGGATCACCCCTCCCAGAGAGCATCCTACTCAGGCAGGACAGAGCTTTTTTTGCATTCTTCATGACATACACTGTGTCAACCCAGGGAGAAAGAACCCTTATGTCTCTGTGCCTGTCCGGAGCAAGAGAAATCACATGCTTCCATGATCTCCTTATACCCAAGGCACATGTGTGAAGAGAAAATGCATCCAAGTGTGTGGTCAAAATGTCCTCCAAAAAAATAAAATTAAGTATCATCCTCCAACACAAATCACCTCATAACTGAGCAATTAAGTCATTGATTCTAGCACTCTTGAGCTGCAGTGGCCTGCAAACCAGAATTTCCACTTACTGCCCAAGTGCTACAAGTATTAGACTCCTATGCAAAAGCAGGTGCTGGTACAGAGATGTCCCATGTAACAGTGCCTTCTATCCCAGAACAGGAACCATGCACATGAACTTTGACTAGTATCTCTTAGGAACTTTCAGATCAATCTAAAACATGCTTACTAAGGCTAGGCTCCCAAAAGTTAAGCACTGATGAAAAGTAAGGCACTGAACAGCTGCTTGGGATGGCAGTATGTTTTTCAATTGTTTGAAGCTCAGTTTATACAGGCCAAATCCCATTCCTTGTGCCAGTAATGGCTCATGTTTCTTGGAAAGTCTATTAACATTCAAAGTGGAAAAACAGGAAAGCAGATAATGGGAACAAAATACAAAGAATTATTCCTATTTTCAACAAATTATAACTGTTGAATGAAACCTCCCTTCCTCCCAATCATGCAAATACGTATGATATCGCATTTATATTTCCCTTTGTTATCCATTTGGGCACACAGGAACGAATTAGTTTGGGACAGATGAACTGTTTGATATTCAGGACAAATCAACAAAACTCAGAAACAAAACCAAACTGGTTGTAATACTGAACCTCATCCCCAGCTCTGCATTTCACAGATCACAAGAGTTTTGAGTACCCTTGACCCCTGAGTCCTCAGCCACGGCTGAATATACACACGAAATAAGTAATGACGTGCTTAGATATACAAAACCAAATCCAGGGGCACTGGATGGAAGTTACTGCAACAAATTTTCAGAATGGCCTAAATGCCTTGTGGGCATTTCAGAAGAAAAGAGCTCAAAGAAGAAACCTTATTGCTTCCAATAGGTATTACTTCTATGTAATGCATCTAATTCTGGAGAAAATTTGGAAAAAAAGGAAAGGACCTGCATTTCCCAGCACCAAAAATGACTTTAAAAAAAATGGTCCAAACAGCAGCCTGTTCATGGCACAGGAACTGCACTTAGTCAAACAGATGTCTATTTGGAGCACAAAAAATTATATGTTTCAGTGTTCACTTAGAACAGTCCAAATTACATGTTTTAGTGATCTCCTCCTTCCATGGTTCAAATGAGAAAAACAACTACAAGAGTGTAGTTAAAAATGCTTTTCTTAAAATTTATATATAAATAAATCCAGTTTTTATATTTTATATAGATATTTTAGTATCTATTTTATATATTATTTTTATTTAATTTTTATATTTAAATAAAAAATATACATTTGTCCTAGATAGAACCAAGGAATTTCGCATTCACACCTTTTAAGAAACAAACCACTGCATAACCAAATAACTATGGAGTCATCTATCATCTAAAACTCGCAGGCCTGGAGTACTAACCTCATCAAATTCATCACCAAAGGTGGCTCTGTTTGAGATAGCATCTGAAATTTCCTGGGCAACATCTTGCTGTTCAGTGATATCTTGCATCAAGTCATCAATTTTGTTCAAGTCCCTGGAAAGATGACATGGAAACATATTTTTAAATATATATCATTCAAATCCTAGAGAAGAGACTTGCTGGAACAGACTCTATTTTCTTTTTTATGCCCACCGCTGTATAAACAGCAGAATTCACAGGGAATAATTTTCCTCACCCAGACCTTAACAGCTACACTAAAAGTTTCTGTGTGCTTTGGACAATCCAACTTCTTCCACTTTGGGATTACAGCAACAGTTAGGCTGCAGCAGAGTGTGTCTCTCTACCCCTCTGGGCTTCTCAGACCTCTGCCAGGCAATAGTCACAGCCCTGGGCAGATCCCCCAAGGTCAGCATCTGTACAGGCCTCTCAGTACTTGAAGGGAGCTTATAAGAAAGATAGCGATTTTGCAGGGCCTGTTGCAATAGGACAGAGGGTAATGGTTTTAAACTAAAAGAGGGTCAATTTAGACTTGACACAAGGAAGAAGTGTGGATGCTCCATCCCTGGAAACATTCTAGGGCAGGCTGAACGGACTCTGAGCAACATGATCTAGTTGAGGATGTCCCTGTTCACCACAGGGTGTTTGGACAAGATGACCTTTAAAGGTCACTTCTAGCCCGATCCATACTATGATTACATAGATCTTTTTTGATGTTAAGCTTTCACCAGAACTGAGGGCAAC
This sequence comes from Lophotriccus pileatus, assembly GCA_035583135.1. Classification (NCBI taxonomy): domain Eukaryota; kingdom Metazoa; phylum Chordata; class Aves; order Passeriformes; family Tyrannidae; genus Lophotriccus; species Lophotriccus pileatus. The sequence continues at coordinate 123,157,849 of JAWWES010000081.1, read as the reverse complement.
TCAAGAGAACTGTACCCCATTTAAAGGCTTCCCCTTATTGTTTTAACTTCATTATTGTTTCAATTCCTGTTTGCTTCTTCCAGAAAAACCTTTCTGATTTAACTCTGTTTATTCAGGCGGGAAAACACCCCTTGAAACAATATAGGACATAGGAAAGAAAAAAAAAAAAAAGAGGGTAATTTTTCTGTCCATGTTGTATTTTTTATTCAGGTCTAACTCGTACTTTGGATCCCACAATCCAGCTTATGGATTCTGAGGAAAAGAGTTCACTTAGTTTCTATAACTAAATTTCCTTCTGGACAAACCAAGGGCAGAGAGGCCAGTCTCCACTGCCAAGATAGACAAAAAAAACCAGGTAACACACAGATCTCACTAGCGAAGTGAACTTCCTTCTAGAGCTGACGTTAAGAAATGATATTTTTTTGCCAAATATAACCCTACAGCACCAATAGCATTCCTAACATTAGATGCCTGAACCAAAAATGAAGTAAAAACTGTCTAACTTGATACAACAGTCTGCAGTGATGGAATAGTTTGAAAGTGGTCAGTAAGCTCAGCTTGGAAGCTATTAGAAAGCACTTACATATTTTCATGTACTTTTTTCATAGCTTGTGCAGCATAACCCATATTCTTGAGCACTTCTGTGTTCGTGTGGGAATTTTCCAATGCCTCTCTCTGGAACTCAATGGTCGAAAGCGTCCCATCAATTTGACTCAACTGTTTCTCATATCTCTTTTTCCTCTTCAGTGCTTGTAAGGCAGCTGGAATAGGAAGAGGCAAAGTGCACTATGTGTTTTCATAGCAAAATGCAAGGCCAAGTAGTTCAGCACCAAGCTGACCTGCAGAATTTATAATTCTCACCCTCCTACCTTACTAGTAGGGAGACAAACTTTGACCACACCACATCAGCAGCCTGTTTATCACCAACATGCTGTTGCATGAACATGCTGGGAAGCCTCTTTTAGATTAACTCCTTTTAGAATCACAGGAAAGAGCAGCTTCTTCCTCCACTGCGGGAGATCTTGAACTCCATCCTGTGCACACAGGCAGAGCAGGGAAAATGGGGAGGAAAAAGAAAAACATGAAAGAGGAGTCAGAAAGGAGAAAACAGAGGAAAGAAGAAAAGAAGAAGTTGCAAAACATAAGTAAAAACTAAAGAAGACAGCATAAGAAGATCTGTCACGATAACCACACCTCCAGCAATGCTGTTTTCTAAACTTTGTCTCAACAGCCGTAACTGTGAAGTGCAATGGAAAGCCCAGATGGCCCAACCAGGCAGGTGTGTTGGATCAAAGGAAGACTCACATTTCTCTGACTTTCAGCTGCACCTATTTCTTACAGTCACTCAAGAAGATGATCTTTAAACCTTAGAATTTGAAAACATATAGAACTTTGTAGACACAGGAACAGTCAAACTCAGCTACACCCCAGTATCTTTGTAAATTGTCGAGATTAGTCTTTTATATTCGCTAAGTTATGAGCAGCATACTTTGCTCAGAGTAAATCATTACCAGAACTTGGGACTTTCTCTTGGCCTCAGGGTGTGAAACACACACAATCTTGCCACAAGCATTTCCCGACCACTGTCCCTTGAAAACTACAGATGTGCCAGGCAAAAAAAAAAAAAAACAAACCAAAACCAACAACAACCACAATCAAAAAAAACAAACAAACAAACAAAAAAAACCCCACAAACAAACAAACAACAACAACAACAAAAAAACAACTCCCAGGAGACTGAGTTAACCCATTGTTTTTTATTTATACCCACATTTCTCCCCTTTCTTCTACATTTTAATTTTTAATCAGGTTCAGAGCCTGCAAGCAACAGCCCTACAGCCCCCCAGACTCAACCAACAGCAGAAACTACTGTTGCCATCCATTCCAATAACTGCTTATGTACAATAACACTGAACCTTGACACTGGGGTACACAACTTCTCAAATGAAGTCAGGATCCCTCCAAAGAGGGGGCATAGATCTTTTGATGTGTAACAACACACTAGAAAAACTAATGCTTACTTGACACATGCTTGAATCAACATGGTCAGAACTGCACAGCAAGAGCTGTGCAAGGACAGGCACTCACACAGGCTAAGGTTCTAGAACATGCAGGAATATGTTTCAGGACAGCAAACCATAATCATAACAGATTAATCACTGTATTCAAGTTCAAGGTTTTCCCAGGTTTTGGGGGAGGGTCCAAAGATCATGCATATTCCAAAACACCATGCATGAATACCAGATGATGTCTTGCAAATAGCAAATGTGAGAACTGCAGAATTCTCACTGGCAATTCCAAAATACATCATTTTTACTTAATCCCAAACAACCTTTACCTACTTATTATTTTCCTTTTTATTTATGCTTATTATTGGTAGTGTTAGCACGTCAGCCATTTCCTTCCTTAGCTCCCCTTGAATTAAATTTGATCCTGGATTCTTCCTAGGAAACTAAATATTACAGACAAATATAAAAGTCTGAAACTGTACCTAGCATGAGCTGTGCCAGAGAGGACCCTAAAGCCCTGTGGACAGAGGAGCATTAACCAGCTGATGCAGAAAGGCTTCAATTGGAATAAGCATCTACCATGGGGCAGTATTTCCAGTCAGCATTACTCAGAAATAGGACTCTGTAATGGCGCTGTTATTATTGGCTGCTCAGAGAGAAAATGGATTTCCGCAGTGACACACAAAGCAGTTGTTTTTAGAATCCTGAAGATCATTTAATTAAACCACACCCAAATTAAGAAACCACAGGAGAAGCTAAAGTCCTTGACTTTACCTATTCATAAACATCTTTTCCTCATTATTGTAGCACAACATATTATCTTCATTCTCTTTAGTTTTACCAGTAACTTACAGAACAAATCACTTTGGAGGAAATTAATTCATCCTTCTTCATGATCAACCAAGATATAATAAATTCCCACACCACACTATATGATTTTCCTGATTTGTATTAAATTAATGCCCTTTATCGCACAGTGGTTTGTTATAGTAGCTCCTATAAGCAACTTATGAGTACTTCCTTTTTATTTGAAATCTATTTTTCTGTGTTTTATGGAGTATCATGAACTTTTAGTGCCTTTCTACTGCACATAATAAGCATTTTAAACTTTCTGTGCAACTCTTACATGATTGAAATGCTTCTGCATTATAATTACCAAATTGCAGAAGAACATATCTCTCAAAAATAATGAAGTGGAGCACAGAACACAAATTTACTTCGATGAAGGTCTTAAGAATGGCACTGAAAAATGGTGCTGCCCATTCCAAAGATCTCAGAAAGGAAGATGCCCAGGGAAGATGGGTCTAAGCAGGAGCAGAGTCCGAGGAAGCAAGTGTAATTAATACCAATTGAATCAGGAAGAGATGGAGGTCTTCTCCAAGGGAAAAAAAAAAAAAAAAATCAGTATCATATACTTTTTCTGTTGTGCTCCAAAGAAGCCGATTCAACTCCTGCATTTCATAACAGTAAACAGTTGTCTGGGCTTTAGCACATTTCCTGTACTTCTGAGTCCAGCAAGCAGGATACAGCTCATAGATTAGGAACAACTGCTTTCAATGTGAGCTTTTATTTTATAGTCAAGATAAGTGCCTGGAACAACAGGAGACTATTATGTCAGTTTAAGTATGTGTATCAATGAACTACTATTATTAACATACAGAAGGGCACTTTTCTGATATCACTACTATGCTGATACTTTATTAAGGATGAAGAAATGGCCAGCTGGGCAATAGTAATCCTGGCCACACTGAGTATCCAGGTTTCAAAAGGAAAGGTCAAAAGCAGTGAAACAGGAAGACTTGTGGTACCCTCCTCATGGTTTTGTGACAGATCACAATGAAAAGAGAGCACAGTGGTAACAACATCTTTACCTGTCAAGCCCACCACCAATACCCATCAGTACAGGAAGCACCAATAATCTCATCTGCTGTAGTAGAAATAAATGGATTGTCTAGTAATCCTTAAAATTCCCAGGAAGAAGGAAACGAGTGTTTCTTTAGAAGATGCAACACCACTGTGAAAATGCTGGATCTCATTCTTGGATATAGCTCACAAACCTCCGTTTCAGCCTTGCAAGGGATCGATGGATTCCAATTTCTGATCTCCCTTACACTAGGGACAACCAAAGGCAATGCTGCTGAGGCCATAAAAAAATCATAGTTCACTGCCAGTATGTATAATCCTTAATGCCCTGTGGAGGAAGCCACACACAGTTACAACTGAATTCAGGAGCAATAATGTACTGAATAATTATAAGTATTCCAGTTCATGGCAAGACACACGATCGTGAAGATCAGATAACAATTGCTGCAACCCGCAGAACAAAGACACAACTAAGGGCTTCCTCGTATCTCCCTGCCAGAAACTCTCCCTCCCAGTCTGTCTCACACCCTGCCACAGGCATGACTGATCTGTCCATAACACACAACTGCCACACTGTTGTTTGGCTTCAGTGGCCTCCTGGTTACAAGTACCTCATTGAAAAGGAATGCTACATGGCTACATAAGCACTGCACAAACATAACACGCAACAGCATCTACCTGTAAACCCCTCCTTGCTATTTCAACTTTCTTCTAAGGTTTTGTCCTTAGTAGTACTAAGTGGTTCTTTATGGTTGAAATTTAATCCTGTTCTGGATGGCTTCTCTCAATTTTATTTTTTATTTAGTTTTTTTGGGTTTTTTTTAGTATCTGTGAGAGACTTCAGGCTGAAACAACACACATTCATATGTATGTTATCTCCACAGTGACCAGTGCACTTCAGAAAATACGTTTCCTTCTAAACAGAGTTTTCAAATATTCAGTATCACTTTCTATCCTTTAATTTTTCCTGTATGACCTTCAAAATAATGGAGAAGAAAGGCCAGTTCATCGATGGCATTGGCAGCTGTGCACTGGCTGAAACTGAGATACCCCAAAAAGTACACCAAGAGATAAAAAAAACCAAAACAAACAAACAAAAAAAAAGTGTGTGGGGAATGGGAACAGATTAAAAGGCAGTGTTAACTGAAAAAAAAAATGCTTATCATCACATAACCTCTGCAGGACAAATTCCAACAAACACTATTGTTTCAAAAACCCTGAAGCCATCTAGTCACAATAAGATATTAATGGGGAATGCTGGAAACGTATGTAATAGCCAATTTCAAACTAGGTACAGGAACTGCAGAGATACTCACTTCACAAAGGAAAAGCCAGAAGTATTTAAGTGATGTTTCACATCTATTTGCATAGCTAATGCATTACAGCTTTTACATCAAGTAAAGCCTATTGATGTCACATGAATCCATTCAAGAGTCATATGAACTCATATGAGAAATTGCTGATGCTTGAATCTGCTCTCTCTTGTGTCAGTATTACTGACTCAGACTCATGCACCTGGAAATCAAATGAGATTATGCTAATTTGATACATTTTCTATCTCTAGAGAGAAATCTTACTCCAGTCTCCAACAGTCCCATTTTAGTTTCCACATGCTTCTCCACAGATGCAATTAAGAAAAATTAAAACAAAAATTAAAAATTAAGAAAAAAAATCACCCCCACATTAAAAATTACCTGTGAGGTCCCTTTGAAACATTCCCTTTAATGAGGCAATGTAGATTAAAGCCTTCATTCTCTCATTTGTGTAACATTTGCTGGTTAGCACAGATTTTGTCTGAACTATACAGTACAATACACCACACCGTATGTAATATGCTGTTATATGTAAATCAACAGCAATTACACTGTAAAGCAATTGACACATCAAATAAAGACATATTATTGGGGATTTAAGTTCACTCATTATCCTGCTAAATTCAAGCACTTTGGCACAGCAAGGTGAGTTTATCTTGTTTCTCCTATGACTGTACTTACATTATTTCATTTTGGCTTTAGAACCCTTTTTTGCATGGAATAAATCTGCCACACTGCAATTCATGCCCTACTCCTGCCTCATAACTGTCCTTAACTGTTGGTACCTGAGCAACTGGCAAGATAAAAGGGAGTTATTTTTAACTATGATCGGCTCTACAATCCAGTTTGCAGCATCACTCCATGAACAATTTCATAGGTTAAAAACCAGGGGAATTGCATATTGAGCACAGAAGTGGAAACAATGATCTGGATGAAAAGCTTCAGATATCAAACACTGCATGCCTGAAGCACAAGGCCAACAAATACCTGAAATCACCATCAACCAGCTGAGTTAAAGGAGAAGCAGATTCACCTTCTCCCAACAACAAGTTTTCATTCCTGCTTGTGCACCATCCTCTCCTTGTAGGTACACAAGCACTCCAAGCAGCTTCCAGGCCAACTGGATAAGGAGGACCTAAACTAGCCTGAGTAAAAAAGATAACCCAGACAAAAAAAACACACAGTATTTTACGGCTGCATCCAGCTTCCTGAAACATACCCTTCAGGGAGCTCTGCTAAGGGAAAGGAAGGGAGCAGCACAGGGGCAAGAGTAAGGCAGGAAGCATTTCTTCTTCCTGCAAATGTGCCAGCTTATAGTCCAGGTTTGGGATGAAGTTCCAGAGCAGGATGTCTGGATTTAATCAGGAACTGCTATAGTCAAAAGACCAGCCTGTTTTCTTGCACCAGCCCTGCAGCTTGGGCTTTTGCACAATGAACTCAGATTCAGGAGCAACCCGGTCACTTTGTCCCATAGCAAATTAGTTTCTAGCTGGATCACCTTCCTGAACTAGCTCACTGCAAAAGCACAGAGGTGTCAGTACCTGGACAAGGGAACAAGAGACACTCCAGCTGAAGCCAGGGGAGTAGAAAGTGTGGGGTTGTGACAACTCTGATAGCTCCCATGCTGCAGAGCAGCTGGCTTAGATGTGCTGCTCAACTGGCTCTAACTGCACATTCAAACCTGTCCCATCTTGACCCATGATTTTAAATCCTTTCTAACTAAAAGTTAGTTAAGTTAAACTGCCTTTTGGTAATAGTTATTAAATGCTAAAGTATTACAAATATACTATAGGGCTAACTAAACGCTTCTAACACACAGCTTCTCACAAGTTCTGTTACATGGCATTATTTTTTAATTAAGTAACAGAAAGAGCAGATAAAAAGCTACTTTGTCGTTACACCAGAAATCTTTAATTCTAATTTTCCGGTTTAAAGCATTTAAAGAAAATTACAGCTCCAAGTAGACAAACAGGCCTCTAGTTGACTTCAGGAGTAATTAATTTGTTTCTCAAAGCCCTTTATATCCCCAAGACATTGACTACCATCATTTGCTTCCCAGAGATGACAACAACAGTATAGGCAGGAGCCAGATCTTATTACCCCTTAGTATCCTCTCCTTTGCAGCTAACAGTAGCCCAGCCCAGTAGTCACTAATGCTCTAAACAATCATTGATTTTTTGGTTGTATCATGTTGAGGCAAATCACTGAATCAGTTTGTTCCTCAGTTGCCACCAGTGGGGATAATATGCGTTTATTCATGAATACAGGAGATCCTCACAACTTTCAGCTCCTTTTCCACCTGCCCAACCAAAGCTCAACCTCCAAGCTGCGATCCCCTCCCCACACTGAACAGCAGTATTTTGCATTCCGCGTATCCAGCCGATACCTGTGTATCGCCCAGGGAGCCACAGACAGTAAATTAGTGAGGAATAAAGCATCCTACTATCACCCCACCATAATGAATCCACAGTACATTAAACACTAATACATGCCAAAGACCATCTCGCCTCGCGTGTGTTGGTACTTGCTGGGAGCCCACAGCCGACTCACACTGCACACCTGCGGAGCCAGGTGACCTGGCCCTGCCACAGCCTCGGCGAGACCCGAGTCCCCCCTGTCGAACAGACCGCAGGATCCAGAGGCGCTCCGGCCCTGGGATTAAAAGCCTCGCAAGCCCGGCGGGTTCGGAGGGCAGCACTCACCTCGCCTGTTCTTGGTGCCGTGCTGCCGGGCTACCGCCAGCTCCCGCTCGATCCGCGTCTCCAGGTACTCCTGCTTCTTGCTGAGCATCTCCTCCGTCTCCCGCAGCCGGGCCAGAGCCTCCTGCGGCGAAGGCCCGCCGCGGCCCTTGGAGGCGGCCGAGCCGCCCCCCTTGAAAAACCTGGAGATTTTGCTCATGGCGGCGGTCCCGGTTCGGCGCCCGCCGGCGGAAAGGTCTGGCCGGCCCGGGCCGGCCCGCAAGAACCTCCCTGCCTGGCACAAGCCGTGACGGCACTTCCCGAGCCCAGGGCTGGCCGCACCGCACCTGGCGGCGGGGCGGTCCCGGGGGCGGCCCCGCGGAGGCCGAGCTGCCGCTGCCCTCCGCCAGGGCCGGGCAGGGCGGCGGGGGGAGCCGGGGAGCTGCGGGCAGCTGCCGGAGGGACCCGGGCCCGGCGGGTGGTACCCGCGCTGCGGAGGCGGCTGCCGAGTTTGTGCTTCCCCCACATTTTTTCCCCCTGTCACAGAATCACGGACTGGTAAGTTTGAAAGGAACCACAGTGGATCATCTGGTCCAACCTCCCTGCTCAAGCAGGGTCATCTTAGAGCACAGGATTATGTCCGGACGGTTCTTGAGTATCTCCAGCGAGGGAGACTCCACAGCCTCTCTGGGCAACCTGTTCCAGCGGTCGGTCACCTGCACAGTAAAGAACGTCTTCCTCAGCGTAACTCTCTCAGCCTTTCCTCATAAGAGGGATGCTCCGGGCCCTGGATCACCTTTGTAGCTCTCCACTGGATCGGCTCCAGGAGCTTCATGTCTCCCTTGTTCTGAGGGGCATAGAACTGGACACGTGCCGCAGGGAAGTGTGTTTTGGGAGCGCAGCACACTCAGACGTGCACACGTGTCGAGGCTGGGAAAATAACACTGAATTTTGAAGGAATGTGGCTTTTTACAAAAGTGGCGGGTGCGCCGCTAAGGAAACTCCAGGTCACAGGAAGCGCCTCGGAAAGCCGGGCTGCCTCCCATCCGCTCGGGAAGAGGCCCTGCTCCGAGGGACGACGCAAACAGCGACATGTTTCCCCCCGTAACAGCCCAAGGAGCACCAGCCGCGGCTCTGCGCTCACTGAAGTCTGAGGCGCCGACACGGCCTCGTCAACGCAGGTTCCGGCGAGGCAGCAGCTCCTGCCGGCGCTCCAGCACCTCCAGGGCCTGCGGGCCCACCTCAGCCCGGCTGGGCGGACACTCCAGCTCCGAGCGGGCGGACACTCTCACCATCCCCGCCCCGGGGCGGGTCCCGCCGGCCCCTCCCCGGCGCGGCCCCGCCCGTCGCCGCCGCTTCTCCGCGTCCCGCGGCCATGGCGGAGCTGGAGCTGGGGCAGCACTGCGGCGTGCCCGACTGCCGCCAGCTCGGTAAGGGAGAACGCGGCGGAGGCGGGGGTGGTGAGCCGGGGCGGAGCGGGGGTTGTGTGGTGCTTCCCCCGGCTCGGGGAGTCCTTCGTGCTGCTGCAGCCCTGTGCGGCCCAGTGCCAGGGCCTGTCGTCTCGGCTGTATCGCTGGGGGGTTAATCCCCTGCTTTCCCAGTCTTCTTCCTTGCTTGCCTTGAGTGATCTCGGAAAGTGACACTGAAAATGTAATCTCTCAGAAAGAGGCAGCAAAACCGCCTGTACCGAAAGCTTTCTGGTGGGACCCCTCGGTCTTAGGGATGAAGTGACTGAGATCGTAATGTCCTGAGCTCTAATCCAGTTTCATGGTGGTCCCCTAACATCAAATCTGAAGGATGGAGAAGCAAAGTAATGGGCTAGAGTAGAGGGCATTTGCTGCCATTAGTGATGTGGTTGAGTTCAGCAGACAACAAAGTGATGTTATCTTTAAGAACTGATGCAGTAGGTAGGGGGTGTGTACATATGTGCAATTTAAATTACAAGGATGTTATGTATGATATGATATGATATGATATGAAGGCTAGAGAAGAAGGAGCAGGATCATCATGCCTTGTCAAACAGAGGAAATGCATTCCCTTTCAAAGAGCCATGTCATCCAGTTGGCAACCTGTAAAATAAAAATGTAAATTGTCCAATGTCAGTAAATAGTATTCTGAGTGGTCTCACAATAAATTAAATTTTTAGCATAACTAACTGGTAGGTTTGATGGCTAGCCAAATGTTCCACTGTCAAAGTTTGATATTTTAAAAAAAATTAATTTAAAGCCTAATTCCAACTTCTGGAGTGTATATAAGTATAATTTACATACTCCTATGTTTTTCTGTACTACTGATTAGGGGCGTTAACAGTGTAACTGTGTTACAAAAGCCACTTCTGGTTAAAGTGTAGATGCAGTTGCTGAATATCCATGTAAAGATACCTGTGCTATGGTATAGGTAAGCAAAAGTTAATCGTGAAAATTAAGCTAGAAACTACTAGCAAAACACAAACTGTGCTGTGTAACTGAAAACAAATCTCTTTGTTTCAGATTTTCTCCCATTTATATGTGACGGCTGTTCAGGTGTCTTTTGGTAAGTTCATTAGAGTACCTCAAATTGGAAGATCCCATAAGAATCAACAACCCTCTACTTCACGGAGGACTAAAACTAAACCAGTGTCATTCAGACACTCCTTGAACTCTGACAGATTTGGTGCTGTCACTGCTTCTCTGGGGAGCCTGTTCCAATGCCCAGCCACCCTCTCAGTGAAGAACCTTTTCCAAATGTTCAACCTGAACTTCCCATGATGCAGCTTCTTTCCATTTCCTCATGTCAGTACTGGCATTAGAGAGGAGCTCAGCACCTTCCACTCTGCTGCACCCCTTGAGGAAGCTGCGATGAGGTCACCCTCAGCCTTGTCTTTTCCAAGGTGAACAAACCAAGTGACCTCAGTGGTTCCTCCTAAGTCTGGCCTTAAGGCCTTTCACCATATTGGTTGCTCTCTAAACACAGTCTAATAGTCTGACATCCTTCCTACATTGTGGTACCCAAAACAGCCCACAGTACTCAAGGTGAGGCTGTACAAGTGCACTGTACAGCTGGGATAGTCACCTAGCAATGCCATGCTTGGTGTTCCCCAGAACATGGATGGCCCTTTTGGCTGCCATGGCCCATTGTTGGCTCATTTTCAACTTGGCATCGGCCCAAACACAGAGATCTGTCTCTGCAGGGCTGCTTTTCAGCCTCTCATCCCCCCATTTGTGTGTATAACCAGGATTACCTCATCCTAGGTGAAGAATCCTGCACTTGCTTGTGTTATATTTCATACAGTTGGTGACTGCCCAGGTCTCTAGCTTATCCAGAATCTGCCTGTAAGACTTCACCCTCCAGGGCTCTACAGCTACTCCTAGTTTGGCAAACTTAATGTGTGTCCAGATCATTTATAAAATATTAAAGAGAACTGGCCCTAAAACTGAGCTCTGGGGAACTCTGCTGGTGACTGGCTGCCAGCCTGATGCAATCACATTTATTATAACTCTTTGAGCCCAAACCATCAGCCACCCATCCAATTACGGATTTGTCCAACTGTGTGGGGGATGTTTTGTCCGGAAAGACACTGTGAGAGACAGTGTCAAAAGCTTTGCTGAAATACAAAACACCACCTCTACGGGCTTCCCAAGGTCAACTCAGTTAGTAGCCTTGTCATAAAAGGAGGTAGCTGGGTATTTATAGTTCCAGAAAAAAATTTGAAGTTTCTTCCAAGGTTGAAATCGGGGCCTGCATTTTGATTTACACTTCAGATTAGCAGAGGGCAACTGAGATAAACTCAGGTAGAGTGAGGGCAGATTTCACTTCTAAAATGTCATAAGCCCTGAAGGGATTTCTGCTGTTGTGGATGGTGATTGAAAAACCATTAAAATGGAAAAACTCAAGTTGCTTTGAGCTGAATTCTTAAGCATACTAACGTCCTTATTCTCTTGAAATTGTTTGTCTTCTTGAGGCGTAAGTTCCAAGAGCTAAATGTTTTACGGAGTGAGGAAGAATATGATCAGTCAGTCATTCAAGATGTGAAGTTCCTAGGTTAGAACAAACTTTGTAGAAGATTCATTATCTAATTGAAGTGTTCCCGTGATAAAACTGGTCAGATCACTCTTTAAATAGTTAAATGTTTTCACGTATGGTTTTCTTTTCCTGAAATGTTTCTTTTTCTTCTTTATCCACAAAGCCTTCAGCACAGGAGCCGGGATGCTCATGGGTGTTCTGAGGTAATTAATAATATATGACCTGCCTTAAAATTAAAATTCCATGCAGCTTAGCTGTGTATCTTCAGACTAGATGAATACATATATAAGTATGCATTATTTAACTATGAATGCGAAAAGCTTAAAAAATTAATTTACTCTTTTTCTGCCTCTCAGAAGTAAATTGAGTTTGAGTAGAGGGATGGTTCTATTTCTAATTCTGAGCTAAACATAACCAGGACAAAAGTAGGAGAGTAAAATGGAGAGCTAGGATAGTTCTTTGGGAATGATGGGTGGTTACTTGTATCTATAGTATCTGTTTATTTACACAAAATATTTTCTAATAATGTCTAGGTAAATATAAGAAACAATTCTGTGAAACCTGATCAGCACAGGTCTTACCCGTGCTCATACAAAGATTGCAATGGAAAGGAGCTTTTGCCAGTTTTATGTCCCTACTGTGGAAAACATTTTTGTCTAAGGTGAGTGGAACAGAGTGTTTGAACATCAGTACTCATTCATCAGTGTATGGAAAAGGTATTAAAAGTTTTATGCTGTTGTTTACAGACATCGCCATCAATCAGACCATGAATGTGAGAAGCTGGACACACCAAAACCTCGAATGGCTGCCACCCAGCAGCTAGTTAAACATATTGTAGGCAAGTACAGCGGGATATGTTTTCTGTAATTTTCTTCAGAAGACGGTTTGAACTTTTGACCTCCTTTGAAGGGGTCAGGTTCAACCAAATAAGAAAAGATGGGGGTTCCTTGGTTAAATAGCCTTAAACTCACATGTAATACTGTTCATCTATGCTGAGACGAGGCAACAGTATGAAGAGAATCTTTAAAGATTAACCAGGGCTCAGGTTTCTTTCAGAAGTATTGTCTTGTTCTACAAATATAGTGTTCTACAAATACTATAATGTAATGAACTGTCCCTAGTCATTATTATTTACATATTGATTCATGTGCAAATAATGCAGTTGCATTGGGTGTGCATGCCAGTCTGTTAGGATTATACCTACACAACCAAAATGGCAAAAAAAAAAAAAAAGTGAGCCTATAATGTTATGTTTTGCAGATTTTAAACAAGTTCTAGGATGGGAAAGAGAATAAACAAAACTGCCTGACTGGACAGTGGGGTTGTGTAAAAAGGAGGGCCTGAAACTGCTGTCATATGAATGCTGTGCTGGCCACAGTTGTTGAAATTTTTGAGTTTGTATCTATTTGGGTTTGTGTGTGTACATCATGATAGTGTTCATCTGCTTTTCAGTGTAAAGGAGTTCTGCTAGAACTGTAACAATTCCAAATATTCCTGAATAGAGGTATCTGGTAGATGAACTTGGGAGGACATGAACAGACATGAAAGGGATGGGAACCTTGGAGATACAATGAGGCCCAATAGGCTAATTGTAAGATATGTTCAGGAAACAGTCTGAATCATCATACTAACAGGAATAATACTGTTCTCAGATTCTAAAAAAAGTGAGGAAGCAAAAAGCAAAAAACGCAAAGGAGCAAAAAACAGCGAGACTGCAGCAAAAGTGGCATTAATGAAACTGAAAATGCATGCATGTGGGGACAAGTCCTTGCCTCAGGTCAGTGATGTTTGTTTTCAGTAACTGAATTTTCAAAGGAAATGGAAAATTTTCTAAATTTCTTGATCTTCATCTAGTTCCTTCAGTTTGGTTTTGGATTTAATTTTTAAATACCACAATCACTTAAACGTATATTTCAGCCTGGTCCCGAAAAGCAATCTCACTAGTCTTATGTCTGTTATAAGATGTCTGTGTGGAGTTTGGGTCAATTTTTTTTATTTTATAGTAGAAATGTATTTTCCTGCCACATGGCTGTCACCCAACACTATGGGGACAGACAGGTTCTTTTCCTTGGTAGAATGATGACAGCGCTAAGTTGCATTAAAACTTTACTATTTTAGCAGAATTTGATGATCAGCAAAGCAAAGAATTTTATTCTTAGAGTAGATCAGGATTTTTAGAATCACTGTAACACAGTTTTGTAAGCAGCATAGCACAGAATTGTATAGCACATCTTAGCTGCTTATAGTTCCTAATCACCTCCACCCTCTGCAGATTGGGTTATTGGGTCAAATCTTAATACTTGGCTTGCTATTTTAATATTTGAGTGATCATCTAGACTCGAAACATGTAATTGCTTGGTTTTCCCACCCAGACTGAATTTATATGTTGGGGCATTTGCAGTGCACCATGTGTTCTTACCATAGGAATGTGCCTTAGAAGTTTGAGTTTGATAACTTGGAGAGTTGGGGAGTGAGTACTTGAACTTAGGTTGGTACCAAGATGTTTCAGGAGCAGGTTCAGCTACCCATCCAGCGTCAGCATCTGAAGATGGAGGGTGTTGTAAACAAAACAATTTGTATGTGTAAAAATCCCATTTGAGAAATGAACTTCATAAACTGAATGACACAATTATCTTCCCATTCTTGAAACAGAGAGGAAGGAGGTACAAGTAAGGTCAGTAAAGTACAGTGGGTATTGTGATCATCTTTTTACAGCTGAGGTTTCTACAAAGGTGAAGTCATGATACCTTGGGCACATTCCAGGTTTGTTCAGGCTAAAGAATCTGTTCAAGTATCATTATTACCTGAAACATTAGGACATTTCTCATTCTTGGGAACTATCCAAACCTCAGTGAAAGTTAAAGGGAGTCCGCTTAGAAAGTTTTCCATGTGCCGTTTATTCAAGGAGTTAGTAAAGTGACAGATATTTTAACCATCATAGAGTAGTTAATAAGAACATTGTCACCCTGAGAGAAATGATGGGCTGCTGGGGGAAGTTTAGGCATTTTATTGGTTAGAGAGCAAGAAAATGAGGTTGTTCTACTAGGCATCTCGTGGGTGTTTGCTTATTTAAGCATCAGATAGATTTAAGTAGGACTCTACTGCATTTTCCTCTGTGTAAACTTTGCCCTAGAGCTCATTTTAGTAGACCTTTCCACTTCTCAACTGCACTGTTACTTTGAAGTCTGTAGGACAGGTGGAACTGGCCCCAGACAACTCCATGGTCTTCACACCATTCCTGGATTTTTAATTTTTTTTTAATGAATGCCATTATCAAACTGCACAGCAGAGGGCATGGGAGTGTCAGCAAACCATAGATCAAATCCTGGCGGAGTGGTAAAACCATCAGCTTTCCAGCAAGAAAGACTTCCTTATTTTAACTCTAGTAAGGATATAACGCCACCCCTTGGGTGTTCAGGGGGGAAGTCCAACATAACAATTTGCCAGGGGACTTATTTACTGCTCACAATCCATTTGGTCCCCCAAAAAAGTGACCTCCTGTCTGGGGCCCTGGCATTGTTTCTTCATCAGTTGTTTCAATAGCCCAGTTGGTGTTGCTCTGAATCCAGCCCACAGAATATCCATAACAAACTTATTTAGGTTTCCTGGTTGCATTTGCTATTTTTGGGAGACGGAGGGAGACAAAATAAGTTCTAACTTTACCTTAGCTTCTTGAATAAGAAGCTCCATTTACTCCAGTTACTAATATTTTCTGATGTTTCAGTGGGATAGCTCCAGGACAGGATTCTGCTTTAATAATGAATAGTTGTGCTCCACTATCTATGAAGAAAGCAGTCTTTAATTTATTGTTCACTATGGCCTAAAGGATGGGACTCAGTCCTCAAGTGGCAGAGAGTAGAGCCACTTGTACCTCTGCCAGTCTGATTCCTTCACCTAGTTTCCCTGATACTGCTCTCTAGTAGGGGAGATAAGTCAGGATATCTTTGTGTTTTAAAGGGGTTTCCATTTAGGAAAGGGGTACTAGGTAGAGATGTGGATAGTTTTTCCTGCTTTTCTCCTTCCTTCACTAGCAACTGTAGTTTTTCAGTAGGCAAACCACGAAGCCTTTACTTTCTTTGATTCTTGTAGTTTTTCACAGATTCCTCATTGCTTTTCACTGTCAAGGTCAGTCAGTGTTCAAGTATTTTCACTTGCCAAGATTATGTTGGGTTTAGAAATACCTTGGTTCTTTCATCAAGGGTTTCACTTTAGATCTGTACTTATGCATCCTCTTAAAACAACTGTATTTAAATTGCTTTTTCAACACGTTGCTATGCTGGAGCCCACCAAGTTTAAGCCTGTTACATTGTTTTTAGAATACTGAAAGTATTCTATATGATGGTATTATTATTAGGTTTTATCTTAATAGAATATATTTCATAACATCATAGAATCAGAGAATGCTTTGGGTTGGAAGGGACTTTAAAGATATCTAACTCCATCCCCTCTGCCATGGGCAAGGACACTTTCCACCATGCCACCATTCAGAGCCCCATCCAATACGGCCTTAAACACTTACAGATACCCTAAAATTCCAGATACAGTGGAATTTAATTATCAAAAAAACCCCACAACAACAGCTATTTGATTGCTGAGTCTTCTTATGAATTTCTTTCTTTATACTTGTTTAGCAACCACATAACTCTGCTTAGGAAGATGTCATAATACAAAGACCTGCCAGTAGCCTTCTTCACAAGTAGTACCACTGTAATAAATATGGGCTAGAGGGAAAGTGAGTAATTTCAAATATTGTGGAACATAATTTTAAAAACCATTCTCAAAATATATATAAAAAAAATTTAAAGTTGCTTTCTAATTCCAAAGTCAGTAAACTAAATAGTGTACCACAAATTCCTGGATGCTAATTTCTCTTACCAGTTATTTTTTCATTTGGATATTGATTGTTTAATCGTCTAGAATAGCAATAATTGTAACACTGATAAATTAAGCATGTTAACCTTCAGCACCCCTCTATTTAAATTGCTTCCTAGACTCCTTTTAGCCTTTTTCTGCCCAGATTGTTCTAGTTTGATGACAGATTTTTTAAATATGAGGTTTCTGGAATGCCTGTTAGGCATATTAGTTCTCTTATCACTATGTAGAGAAGACTGACACATTTATCTTAGAGGTGCACAGCAAAAGGACAGGGGCAATGGGCAAAGGTTGCAATGTGTGTGAAATTCCAATTAAGGTATTAGGAAGAAAAATCACACAGTGAGAATGGTTAGACTTTGGAACAAGCTGTTCTGAAAATTTGTGGAACCAACATCTTTGGGATGTTCAAGACTTGACTGAATCTGACTTGGAACAATCTCTTACCAACCCTTTTAGTCAGGTCCAGCTTTAAATTTCCCCCTGATTTGAGCATAATTTTGGACCATGTGACACCAAAGTGTCCTTCCTCATCTTTCTTATTCTATCTTCAGGAAAATCCTGCTATCTTAGAAATATCATTTCTCTGGCTTCTTTGTTCAGATCAGCTTTCTTGCCAATGATTGCTTCTTTTGATGTCAGACCTGATGAGCGTTATCCCTCTAGAGACTCACCAGCTCAAAACAGGAGGGCCATGGTGAGAAACTGTTATTGTGTCCCTGATTGGTCAGTATTTTCTTGAACATGACAGAGAAATTCCAGGAGGCATATCCTGTAGTTACAGGGATGCAGCAGTAGAATTAACTGGTTTTGGAATTAAGTTCCTGTGAACTGTGGGAAATTACCTTACCATCCTTAGAACTGGAGGACCAACTAGGAATGTGCTGGGGCACTGGTAGCAGTTGAGTGATGTTAGCATGTGTCCATTATAGGAAGGCTGTTTTGTTGGCTGTTCTGAAAGTTCTGGTCATTTACATTTGAGCAAGATTCAGGTCCTGCTTCCTTTGCCCCTTTGTAATATTACTGGATATTGAAGATTTTCTCAAGCACACTTGGATTTTGAGGAAAATGCGCAGGTTGAAATTCAGATTCAGTTTTATGAACATAACTGGGGTAGTTCCGTATGTTTCTGGGGAAGGCATAAATAAAACCTTTAAAAAGAGACTTCTGCCTTGTTTGATAGTGTCTGGCTTGGATTCAGCAAGGGCAGTCCTACTTGATGAATATAGCAGTCATGCTTGCTGTATGTCTTCTCTTGAAATAAACCTGAAGAAGAGATTGTCCCAGTCCTGTTCAAAATCTCTCTCTCATAGGTTACTCTTGAAATTTCTTAAACAAATGTTTCAGTCTAGAAGGAAGAGGGTTTTAGTACATAAAAGGAGGAAAACCAGATAAAGGATTAGCTGACTATGACCAGATTCTTGTTCAGGGAATTGTTCTAACTGCTTTTGCATTCCAATTTGAGACACTGTACTGCTGCCAGAAGCCAGTACTGCTTATTTAAATGCACCTTTTTCTCCCGAGAGCAGACACCTTTTCCTGTCTGTCTATATATAACAGTGTAGCTGTGGGACTCAAGACAAAAGATGGTCTCTTCACCTTTTAGACTTACAGTCCATCATATGTGTATATGATGTCCAGCCTGTAGCTGGAGAGGATTGGATTTGATGATCTCAGTTTCTCAGTCATTTATATTCTGCAGTAAAATGGTCCTGATGGAACAGAACAAGTTTTACTTAGTAATTTTAGGGTTGAAGTTAAAGGTTTTTTACTGCAAAACTATTATATATGTATGACTGGAATTAACCTGTTCCTTCTGTGAATAATTTTGTTTTATTTTTCATGTTCTTCTAGGCAGAAAGAATTTACTTTCAAGTATTTTTACCAAAGGGGAACAAAGAGAAAAGCAAACCTATGTTCTTTTGCAGTAAGTGGAGTATTGGCAAAGTAGTAGATTTTGCAGCTTCCTTAGCAAGCCTTAAAAATGACAACAACAAATCAACATCCCAGGTAAATCAGTAATAACAAACATTTTCCAGATTGTTGCATTTTGATTTTAATTTTCTTTAGCCTTTTGGTCCCTCTTCCACCCCATGTCTTTCATCTTGGATAAGCAAATCTTGATGTTAATTTCTGTGCTATTTGTCTTACAGAAATTAAGATTATGCCACACTGCCTCTGGAGAAGCCTTGCCATTTGAACATACACTGGAAGCATGGCTATCTGATAAAGACTATCCACTGTACAATGGAGGAAATATAATTCTGGAGTATCTTGATAATGATGTTCTATTTATAGAAGATACAGAGTCATACTTCAGTTAGTAAATTATCACAAACAAAAAAAAATGCAAGATTTTTTAGAAGCAGGATATTTGAGCAAATCCAGTTTTCTTTTAAAATCACTGGTATGCCAGAATCTCTCCTCAGTTTTAAAGACACAGTTCCCATCAATTTCTAAGTTGCTTGACTGACAGAAGAACAAAGTCATGAAAGGAAAATTAGTTATTATAATAACTAATATTATAGATATTTCCATTCTAGAATAACTTCTTGCTCTATTGAGCTGTATTATATCAAGAATGTTTTCTTAATTTTTATATTTATTTTTGTGTAAATGGCAGGGACAGTATGTATTAATAAATAATGAAAATGTAAACTTGCAGTGTATCAGTTCTCTGAAGGAAAGAAACACATTACACTATTGCAGCATCTTTTCTATGTCTACAAGAACAGATTTCATTGAGTTTGGAAACCAGCACTGTCCATATTCCACACCCACACTTTCTTCTCTTAATAGCTTAATGACTTCTAGAATGGAAGCTTTCTGAAGCAAAAGTAAATCCACATGATGTCTTCCTTGTGTGTGCAAATCTCATTGGATAAAAAGAGAACTTGAAATTATCCTTTTTTAATTCCTGTTTAAAGAGGAAGAAATATGGTCAGAGAGGAAGAAATATAATTTAACTACAAGCGTAGTATTTAACAGCTTGGAGTATCATCTGGGCACTTCCAACCTTAGGTAAATCCCCTTCAGCAGTCAGCAAGGTGATTTATTAAGTTTTAAAATGGTTATTTACAGTGATTGTACATAAAGAAGTTACACCTCTGGGAGAATAAGAAAGACCTATACAATTGTTGGTGTCCTTTTGTTGCTCATTAAGAAGGTAGTTCATAATATCAGTAGTTGATGTACTCCAGATTTTGGATCTTCTTCAAAGCTGGATTGAAAATTCAAAGTGAACACAGGAAGTAAGAACCAAGAGATAATTTTCATCACAGTTACAGCTGTTTTGAATTGCTGAAACACAAAACCACATAATGTGGCACACAAATAGTAGGGCCAGCACTCCTCTAACTGTAAGTCCTGATGTATAACCAAGGAGTCTTGCTTTACCTTTTTGAACAGACCTGTTACAACATGAACTTGTCCTCTAGTGGCCTTGAGCCTGTCTCTGTTCAAGCTAGAGGAGTAGAACCCATTCAAGACTAATCCTTCCAATTTGCTTTCACCTATTCACAACTATTCTGTCAATATTCTCCAAGAAAAGGACAGTGGATGAACAGTTGTGAACAGAGCAGTGGAAAGCACAAGCCTAAGCTTTATTTGCAAAGCTGTAGTATGTTTCTGCTGCTCTCTGGAGCTGCACAGAGTGAATGAACTACTGAAGCAAACCTATTCATTGGACACTAAAGAGGTTAGCAAGATTTTCAGCTGCAGCATGGAAGGTGTGATCCATTGCTATTGAAATGACCTAGTGGCTTGTGATTAGAGCACAGTATTCGGACCAAGGGGGAGAAATCTCTGTCTTCCACAGCCTGACTCACTGCTGGATCAGTGTGACTCACCTTAAAATAAATTTGAAAACGGAAAAGCCACCTTTCTTTTTCAGACAATGGGGCACTTTCTTTCAGGCAACTATCTTCATGTGCTATTCTCATGTTTGCAAGGATGTTCCAGCTTCTACGTGCACCGTGACTGAATGTACTCAGTGACACCTAGAGGTGTAATTGGGCCACAGGGAGATGAATGTCTACATTGTTCAAAAATGCCAATATGATGCATTCCAAGGACATTGTCCTGCCACTGCAGGCCATACACGGAGGGGGGAAAAATTCTGTGAAGAGGGCAGGGGACATAAGGTTAAGGAATATTGGTAGTCCTGTTAGAAATGGAGTTTCAGTTCAGAGAGCTGACATGAGGCGGAGAGATGTACGACTCAGAGATAAAAGTGGAAACATACAACTCACCACAGTCACTTGGGCATTCACCAAATCTGGATTTGGTGGTTGGGCTCATTCAGTTACCACATTCACTGAGAAAAAGTGTCCAGGTTTTTCTCCAGTATGTGCTTGCCTAAAGAGAAACTCTGTCCACGTTAAATTGTGGTTCATTTATACCAGTTTAAAGACAAACAGATGTGTGATATATGCATTCTAGGCACAGCTGCAATAAAAAAATATATCACAATATAAGGGGAGTCTCTTTGGCATCTTTTTCAAAGGTACTGTCCACACTGGCAGAACAGTAATGTGGTCTTGTTCAAGGGGATGTAAAGTGGTGTGGTTTTTCATTACTACCAAGCAATAGTTCCTCTGTAACAATTTAGGAATATCTGTAGGATTAATATGTATTGATTTGACTTGCATAAAACCCAAAAAAGATCTCAGTAAGCATGTCACTGTTAGTTGTTTCTCATTTTGCTTTATGGTACCCTTTCCTGTAATTTTAACATGACTTGGGAATTGATAATTTATTTTACTGGATGCGGTATGTATGTCACAAAAAGGAAGATGTGTCTGGTTTCCGTGAAGGAAAGGGATATTTTTTAAGTGATTGTTTCTTGGCAGCAGAAATTATAGGAGCGTTTCCCTGGCCTGTCTCTCCTGCTGTTATCTTCCTTTCCAGTACAAGAGGAACAGTTCCCTTTTCTCTTGTTATTTCTTTTCTTCCCTTTCCCCTGCAATTTTCTATTCATCTTTCTTTGCATCTTAGGCTGCTGTGGTATGGAATATGCAGTAAGAGGCCAACCATCTTTGTGGTTTGGGGAAGAGCCCTAAACAGAACTTGCTCTCCACACTGTTGTTACAAAAGCAAGTGGAAAATGCTGCTACACAACAGGGCCTTTTTTTTTTTTTTCAGCAGAAAATTCTCATTCTCTACTTGCACCCTTTCTCCTGTCCCTGATTTTTCTGCCTTAGCAGTTAAAGGCAATAATTGAAATAACATTCGTTGTGGATAAAAGGAAGTTAGACTTGGGATACAGCAAATAAATCTTTGGGGAGACCTCAAAGGTTTTACCAGGATGATTGCTTTCATCAATCGCCAGCAATTGCTAAGGGCTAGCAGCTTGTAATGACAATACAAACATGGCAAGTCACAGTTGATAAGACTCCGAAAAGTTTTCACATTCATCTTATTCCAGGAATGTGTCTGGGATTGTACGTAGAAGCTAATTTCACTTAGTTTTCAAAAACTGAGAAGCAAAACCAAATTAAGCTAGTCTGACAAGTAAATAATTGAGGAGAGGTGAAAACTCTACCCCAAACAATTATACTAGGAACAAAACCAGAAACTTTCCCAGAGCTTCAGTATCTTGCCTAGGCTAGGATTGCTTACATTTTACCTGGTTAGATTCAAGCATATATATATATATATATGTGTGTTTTTTTTCTAAAGCTTATTATCTTAGCACATTTTCATAGGGAAAGTTCAACAACTGCATTTGAAAAAAATAATAAAACACTTTGGAGGAGACATTTGACATTTGAAACCACTGTTAATTTTACAGGCCTGTGTTTAGAATGTACTGAATTGTTTCACTTCAAAGTTAATAAATAAAATGTTAACCTCACTTCTAGTAGTTGCAAAGAAAATGTATGCAAAGTTACTTAAAACGAGAAGAGGAACTTGTCCAAAAAAATACTTAATGACTTTATAATAAACAGTATTTTCAGCCAAACTACTAAAATAGGTCAATATCAAGCTTTTTGGTTGTTCTATCTGTACAGTAATTTTAGAGAATGCAGGTCAAGGCTTTGCAAACATGCTTCTGTGGTAGCAGTTCAAACACTGCTACAAAGTTGCCTGGCATAAATTTGTAATATATGCAACACAGTTTGGAAACAACAGTTTGGTTGCATTTAATACTAAGAGCTCAATTCTGCTTGGATAGGTGAGCCATTAGATGAGCTGGGAAATGCTGTAGTAAACCAGAAACAATATATCACACTAAGAAAGCAGGCAGTAATCTCTCATACTTTTATTTTTAGCATTTTCCACCTCTGTGTCTGCTTTAGAAAAGTTCATGCTCTGGAGTGTGATCAGTCTGGTTTGAAGACTTTTTACCAATAGATCACCTCTTGTTCATCTTGTTTATCAGATGTCGGTTGAAAATACATCTCCTTGCTGCTCAGTTCTCCTCACGGTAGCCTCTTAGAGGAAATATAAAATTTTGTTTCAGCTGGAATGGTAACTGTGGTTTGGATTAGGGAAATTGTTTCACTTATTAGGCATTCCTGTTTACTTCTGTTGATTTTAGGATCAATGCAGAATTTGAAATCTTCTGTAAAACCCTTCCTGTAGTGTTAAGTATACTATCAACAGTGTCAAAGAAGCCATTTTCCATAATACTTGTGCAGTCCTATACAGGTTGTACTGAGGCATATTTGGCAGCTTGCCTCAATAAAACCCGAATCTGAAACAAAGTGCCTCTTTCATTCAATTGGCTGTGTCCTATCAGTACAACCTTGTAAAGAATGACTTCCAAAATAATTAGTAAAACAGAACTTATCATCTCTGTAGTTCTTCAGTGACAGTAAGTTACATAATTTGCAATTTCAGAAGACAACCCCTCAGTGTTTTGCTTTGCTTTGATTACAGACAGTAGAGTCAAAATACCACAAATAAAAAAAAAAAATAAAAAAAATAATAAAAAAAAAAGTGGTATCAGTCAGGCTTGGAAAGGAAAGCTTTTTTCCTCTATATGATTTTAATTAATCTTAGAAATGCACCAGTTGAACTGCAAATTATTTTCAAAAGTCTTTGAACCCTGTGAACTCACGCTCCGTGAGGGTGGTGAGGCACTGAACAGGTGAAGTTGTTGATGAGAACAACAGAGAAGTTGTGGATGTCCCACCCCTGGAAGTGTCCAAGGCCAGGATGGATGGGGCTTTGAGCAACCCGGTCCAGCGGAAGATGACCCTGCCCGCGGCGGGGCGGGTTGTTCATGATCTTTAAAACCCCTTCCAACCCAAACCATTCTGCGATTCTATGATAAACTTCCAATCGCGTGCTCCGTGGCAGAGCATTTACGGTTATCTCCACGCCGCCAGGTCCAATTATTAACAAGAAGTCGACATCAAAGGCTAATTTCAACACTTTCTCCGTACACTTCGACAGCGCTGACGCCGAACCTGCCGCGCCGGAACCCCACCCGCAAACGCGGCGGGAGGAGGAGGCGGGTCCGCGGGGTCGGCCCGGCGCCTGCGCCTCGGCGGGAGCGGAGCCGGCGGCGGAGGGCGGTGAGTGCCGGCTCCGGAGGGCGGTGAGTGCCGGCTCCGGAGGGCGGTGAGTGCCGGCTCCGGCTCTTGGCTGCGGCTCCGCCCGCGGCCGCCATTTCGGGGGCCGTGAGGGGGCCGCGCCGTGCCGTCCGGCCATCGCTCGGGACGGGCGCAGCCCGCAGGACCGCACGGCCCCGCAGCGTGGCGGGGCGGGCTCGCCGGGTGCTTCCTCGATTGCTAGCTAGGCTGCGTCTCAGCGAGAAACTTGGATTTTGTAAAGCCATAATAATTTTTGCGTTAATCTCTCCTTTTGGTAGGCTGCTTACCTCAGAAAAGATGGCAGATCCCTGGCAAGAATGTATGGATTATGCAGTTGGTTTAGCAAGGAAAGCTGGGGAGGTATGTATAAACTCTTTGTAAATAATAGCATTATTTATTGAGTCTATTATGTATGTAGTTTTTGAAGTTTTGTCAAAAAACGTAAATTAGCAGAATCATTCATGATGTTCAAGTTCAAAATTAGAGTGTTTTATGTTTGCAACTTGGTTAATTTAAGAAAACAACTTTGCATTTTTCTGATTAAAGACTGAGTAACTTTTGTTCCTTAAATCAGATTTAAAAAGTAAAATAAAATTCAGAATCGTAGTAAAAAAAGACCGTGTCAATTTCCCCCCCTTAAACTTCTCTGGTCTACCTTATTTTACCACTCACAAGCTGATGACAATCTTCCTTGTGAATGCCTCCATCAGCTTTGTACAATGGCTTCTTGTTGGGAGACAGTACCATAGTATGTTCTCTCCATCCCTGGAAGTGCTCAAGGCCAGGCTGGATGGAGCTCTGAGCAATCTGGTCTAGTGGAAGGTGTCCCTGTCTGTGGCTGGGGGGTTGGAACTAGATGGTCTTTAAGGTTCCTTCCAACCCAGGCCATTCTATGATTGTGTTTCTCTTTATGAAGAGGGCTTTGCTTGCAGTATACATACATCCCTTGCAGCGATGGTACTTTGTCCTTTTGTGATCTAAGATGCCCTGGAACAAGAAAGAGTTTGTACATCTTGGCAGAGCCTCAGCACGAGTGGTTACCAAATGTTCAGTTCTTGGTAATTCTGCTTGGTACATTTAAATGCTCAGCAGCCAGGCAAGATGGTACATGTACTAATTCTATCCCCTGGAGCTGCAGAATCTGTAAAAAATTGTGCAATGACCTCATTAAAGTCTTCCCTAAGAAAATGTTTCTGAGTTATAGTAAAAAAAATCTGGGGGTTGTGTGGCATGGATTCTTGCTTACGCTGATTCTGATAGTTCTAAGATCATGAATGCAGGCTGTGGCTAAAAATAGCTGACTTGAACTTTGTATTAGGTGTTTATTCAACTCTGGTATTTAAATTTATAAATCTAAAATTTGTCCTAACAAAATGGGCCCTGGTTTCATGTATCAGTGGATCTTCCTAAATCTTGGATTTAAGGTCATGTAAAACTTTGTGCTGAGTAGGGACTGGAGATGCAAGGCTAAGTCCTAGCTCCTGTAGTTAAATCCAGGTTTTGTCACTGCTTGCTTTAGTGTTTTGTATGTGCAGTATAGAAAATAACTGTAAAACTTATGCTCGAATTTTTGGGGAAAACTGATATTTTTCATACTGTTAATAGAGAAAGATCTTTTTTATTTATTTTTTTTTTAACAGATAATTCGTGGAGCACTCAAAGAAGAAATATCTGTTATGACTAAAAGTTCACCAGTAGATTTGGTGACAGAAACTGATCAAAAAGTAGAAAACTTCATTATTTCTTTGATAAAAGAAAAGTATCCATCTCACAGGTACGACTTCTTATGAGTAGGCTTTTCACAGAAGGGGAGAGTTGACTGGAAAAAGAAAATTGAAAGTTTGTGATTTTGCTTGGTAAAATTACAATTAGCATGCTGTAAAGTTGTACCCTTCAGTAAATACCTTCAATAAAATTAAGTATTTTAGAGTAGTAGTAGTAGGTTGAGGTTTTGCCCAGGGCTGTAGTAACAGAACAAGGTGTCTGCAGGTCTGCTGACATGAGCTTAGTCTTGCTCCAGACTTAATGCTGAAAGTCACTTCCAGGTGAGGCAGCTGTAAGTAACTTCTTGGTTGTTTGTGCTGGAGAATCAAAGGTGGCCCCAGGATACCCAGAACCCACATTTCCTGTCTGCTGTTGAAGCTAGTGTGCCTTTGCTGTCTATGTTGGATGGGGCCCATGGAACTGAGTGTGCCTTTGGCAAATCTCATACAGTTTGAGAACATTTAACATCCCTAAAAGAAGGCAGGATCTTCTGATTTGGCATAACTGAACGTCTGGCATAAAAATACTGGTTTTCTACACTGCTCTTCTCTTTCAACCCTTTCTCCCACCCCTGAAAAATTTATTCTTGAAGGAGGAATTACAGAAATTTGACTTACATGATCTTTCTTTCCTCTTCTGACATAATGGCTTAAGGTTAGTACTGTTTCCCTAAAGTAGGTTTGCTATTTTTAAATTTCATTTTCTTGGAGATTTTGTTATTGTAACTATATATGTGGAACACAGGAAATATGTGTAAACTGGAACAGCTGAAGTTATGCAGAAGTTCAGTAACCTAACTAAGCATACAGTCCTGTGGAATGACCTTGAAATAACAGTTTCTGTGACCTTGATAAGCGTTTTAGAATATTTTAGCTGCTTTTTATTTTAGATAATTGGTGTTACATTAGTCATAACGGTGTTAAACTTCTCGTTCTAATGAATTACTCATCTACCTAAATAATTATTCATCCTCTCATCTCTTTGTGAAGATCTGCGGCTTTTTGGAAACATGCTGTTCCTTTCTGATTAGTCATCTTCACTTCTTTAGTTAATCATAAAACTCCTAATCAATATTGAAGAGACCTTACTTGTTTCCTCTCTTTTTGCACCGAACACATGCTTTCCTCCACAAATATGTAAACTTTTCATGGGTTGAGTAACGTGTGATAAGTTGTAACAACGTGCAAAAGTTGTAGAAGAGGATTTCACCCACTTCCTCCTAATAATTTTGCAATTCAGAACAAATGCTTTTGTGAGCAGCAAAAAAGTGTGAAATTTGGTTTCCTGTGGCACTGTGCCTTTGTGTCCCTTGGGTTTAGTACTATATTTGAGCATGCACTCCACAGTCTTCTTCAGCAGCTCTTGTTTGGATTTCCTCCCTTCACCGTATTACCACTTTGTAATGCTTATGAAACTAAACATCAGTGTTTTGAATGCTAAATTCCAGTAATGTGTATTGAAACACAGAATTCTTTTCCCCACATATTGTGCTTATCTTTGACATCACAAATATCGATGCAAGCTTGGTTGCATGTGATTGGTGCTTTTCAGATAAATAGTGTATTTCTCAGCTCTTTTTCATATGATCACTGGTGATACAAAAAGCTTCATCTCACTTTTAAGAATTTTAGTGTCAAGGTCAGTGTTGTAATTCAGACTTTTAAATGATTTTCTTTCTGTTTTATAAATGTGTTTGCTATTTTAGCTTTATCGGGGAAGAATCTGTTGCAGCTGGAGAGGGCAGCATTCTGACAGATAACCCCACATGGATTATAGACCCTATTGATGGAACTACCAACTTCGTACACAGGTCCATTTTTTTTCTGTTAGCAACCTCAGCTGATTACTCTTTCTTTCTCCAGTTCCATGAAAGTAAGGTTGTTTTTAACTTTTAAATTGCTTTAAAAGAGATACTATGAATTTGTTAATAGTTACAGATTGCTATTTGCATTTATTGAGAGCCCTTGGGCAGTTTTTATAAGGATTTTAGTATTTCTGTAAGTGTTTTAATGGTCTCACTCTGTAACCAGTTGTTCCATGAGAGGCCTGTACTCTGCAGTAGGGGTCAGCAGTCTTGGCATAGATGCCAAAAAGAGACGGGCGGATTTCAACAGTAAAAAAGGTACAGGGCTCAGAATTAGGAGTTGCAGCATCTTCAGAGAGATATAACAGCTCCAAGTGATGATTTCTAAAAAATTGTAAATCCATTGAGATGTAGGAGCCTCTACTAAAAGAGAAAGCAGAAACCACCAGTAACTGTCAATGGTATTTTACACTAGGATGGGGAGGGGACTCAGTGTAATGCTGACAGCCTATTCCTTATAGCAGTAATTTTTGAAACATGATGGATTTTGGCCCCAGTGAGCTTTTCAGAGTTCACTTGATTCCTGTTTTGAAATGACTGCTGCTCTGTGCCCCATGGTTTTTAAACAGCTGCTGATTCCTGCTAAATAACATGTTCAGAAAGCTCTAAGAAAAGAGAATCCATTCTGCTGGATTTATAGGCTTAAAAGTCTGTATTATTTGCAGATAGTAATAAAAGCAAATGTTTGAAACTTTAAGACTGAGATATAGCCCACCATGTCCTATATACTCCCACTGTCTGTACTCTTCCTGCATTCTCTGGTATCTGATGTTTTCATAGCACTGATGGAGAAAGGGTTGGTGGCGGGGAGGTGGTTTGCTTTTGGAACCATTTGACCATTTGTTCCTTCTGAGAAAGGTCAGTAGCACAGAGGCTTGTTTGTATTCTGTGGTTGTAAAACAAGAGTCCCTGAGCTAGTAACAGCTGTAACAGGGGTAGTTTCAGTGGGTGGAAAAGTTTGTGCTTTAAATGGTAACAGTGGTCTATTTTCAACTGTGTTGTGCAAATTTCAAAAAACTATTTTCTTTGTAATCCAAGTTGCTTTTTGGAGTATAGATTACTTTTAACTTTTACATGTTAAGAGTAAGCATTGTAATGAAAGAAGTGTAGTATCTCACTATAAATTAGTGAAATGTTTTGTTTTGTAGGTTTCCATTTGTGGCAGTTTCAATTGGCTTTGTTGTAAACAAAAAGGTATACTTTTTATTACTTAATATCTAATCAAACCCAAATTAATTGCTTGTTGCTAGTTACAACTAAGTTCTGTGATTTCACAG
The DNA here is from genome assembly GCA_035583135.1 of Lophotriccus pileatus. Lineage (NCBI taxonomy): Eukaryota > Metazoa > Chordata > Aves > Passeriformes > Tyrannidae > Lophotriccus > Lophotriccus pileatus. The sequence goes on along the minus strand of JAWWES010000081.1, from coordinate 123,128,666 downwards.
TAAATAGGAAGGAAGGGGAAAAAACCTCAAGGTGTATTTGTTTTTTCTTGCAGATGGAGTTTGGAATTGTGTATAGTTGTATAGAAGACAAGATGTACACTGCCAGAAAAGGAAAAGGTGCATTTTGCAATGGTCAGAAGCTTCAAGTATCGGGCCAAGAAGGTAAACTGAACCGAATAGCTTGTTTCTGGTAATTACCAGATTGCAAATAAGACAGCAGCGGTTTTACACACGAATATATTGCTGTTTCTTAGCTCATAGTTTTGTTTTGCAAGACTTTTTTTGGCCATGGGCTGTTTAGTTTTGAGAAACAGCTCTGATGTTCTCTTTGCTTATTCAGCTTCTCCCAGGTGTAACCTAGTGGTTGAAGTCAGTAGTACTCTTTTATATTTACTATCCATGTAAAGTACAATCGACTCTTCAAATGCGACCTTTGAAAATCTCAGGATTGTGTTAATTTTTATAGCAATAGAATTATATTTATTAATGGCATTGATTAATGTATATGCACCAGATCATGCTTTGTTTCTTATATTTTATTTTTTCCTGCCATTTTCCAAGTAAGAACAGATTTTTATGTATCTATGTAATATTTTATTAAGATACTTTTATTCAGTCTTGCAAGAAAGCAATTAAGTAAACTCTGCTAGTTACTGTTATTATTTAAGTTGTGCTGTTGGAAGAGTGAGGTTTTTGTTTCTTTTCCAGACATTACAAAATCCCTTTTAGTAACAGAATTGGGGTCAAATCGTGACCCAGAGACTATAAAAATAATTCTTTCTAACATGGAAAGACTTCTCAGTATTCCTATTCATGGGTAAGATACATCCTATTTTTATATATATTTATATATACTGACAGTGATTCATGTTGTAAATATGATCATTTTTAGGAAAGATTAGTTGCATTGTTTCTGTCTAATAGCTTCTGCAGAGAAACTAATTGTGTTTAACTTTTTCAAGCTGGGACATATATAATAGAACCCTAACAATCAGTATTGAGAAGTGAAGCATGTTTGGGTTTGTAGGACTGCAAGGTACTGTATTTAGAAGCTAAAAAATTGAAATATAATCTTGTGTCTTTTTTTTTCCCCCTGGAAACACACAAGGAGTAAAACTGGATGGAGCTTAGTTACATTTCTTAGTTTCCTTTCCTCGTGGTAATGAAAATTGTTTGGTTTTTTTATATATATCAGGAATCAGAAGTACATCTCCCTTTCATCTTCCAAAGCTGTACAACTTTTTGAATTTGTCCAAGCACTTGGAATTGTCTATATACTGCTCTTATTTTGGCCATATTCCCTGCTTCCTCTCCTCCAGATAAGTCAAAGCCTACATTTCCACAAACCATTTTACATTTAAAGAAGGTTTTAGCAGGTAGTTTTTTTGTTACTCAGCTGTATTCATGTTTCTGAACTAAAAAGTTTTGTAGTTTCATGCTGAGGTTCTCGGGATTCACTTAACATGCAGGTTTTTTTCTACCTCCAAAAGTTCTCTGATGTTGTTAAAGAATATTTGCTAAGTTATACGTAGGGAACACATTTTATGTGTGTTGTCAGTTCAACTTTGGCATTTTATTTGTAAACAGTAATTTGGGATTGGAGTTGATTCAAGCCACTTCTTGAAATAACTCAGCTACCACCAGTTACAATTTAATGTACATTTTACTGAAAATTGAAATAACTGCAATTATTTGTACAAGCCACACTTAGTAAATGCATCCACAATTCCAAAAGAAACTGAAATTTGTGACACAAGGGTTTGATGAAGTTATCCAGACCAAATTTATGCTGTTTAATTTATTTTTTGTGTTAACTGTTATAGGGTTTTGTAAGTCAGAGATGCTTACCGAGCATCACCAGAGAAAGTGAAATAACTGGTTTTTCAGCTCTGAGTAAAGTATGCTGTACTTGAATTCTTGTATTCAAAGAGCGAAGTAGAATATCTGTTACTATTTTCACATGTAGATTATCCTCCATAATATATTTTAGGTTAAGAAATTGTTTAAGATGTGTTTAAAATCAAATTGACTAACATAATTTGTAAATACAGTTTCTGGAAATTTGCTGTATTTGGAGAACTCTTCAAGCTACTTAAGCAAAACTTCACTCTCATTTCTTTAAAAGTTTCACTGCAGCATTCTGTCACAGTTCACTTTGCATATGACACTTCTGTGTTCTCTGTGCAGTGTACACAATCATTGTAACTTTTTAACAAACTGCTCTCAGTTAAAACAACACCTATATCTCCTTTAGGATTAGAGCTGTTGGTACAGCAGCTGTGAACATGTGCCTTGTGGCAACAGGTGGAGCTGATGCCTATTATGAAATGGGGATTCACTGTTGGGATATGGCAGGAGCTGGAATCATCATTACTGAAGCTGGTGGAGTACTGCTGGATGTGACAGGTAGATACTCGGGCCTGCACAATACTCTCTTGTCCTTTTAAATGGCTAATTGGGAGCAAAAGGTAGCTGAAACGAGAAGGTGAAGAATTCTTTTCAATCTTCTTTTCAAGCTGCCACTACTGAATGGAGTTCCCATCCCGTTAATAGCCAGAGAGAGAGACAATTGTATGTTTTAAGCTACAAGACAGCCTTTTACTTCCTTGACTGAACACGTGGAAGGTGAAAAAAAGACAGTAAATATATACCAGAGGGAATTTAAATGTAGCTCATACAAGACACCTGTTTTGTTGAATGCATTTTTATCCAGAGTGAAAACTAAATAATAATGTATAATTTACACTTGATTTTTTTTTCAATGCTTATTTTCTTACCAACTTTTAATTTTTTCCATATATAAGCTGGTTTCTTTGTTTGCTTTGGTTTCTAGGTGGACCATTTGATTTGATGTCTCGAAGAATAATTGCAGCAAGCAGTCGAGCTATAGGGGAGAGAATAGCCAAAGCACTTCAAGTAATTCCTCTGAGAAGAGATGATGCAGCTAACTGAATACCAAAGCTACACCTGAAATGTCATTATCTAATGTTGTCTCATATTCCCACGTGGTGCTTGTTCTACACCTGGAATAGATGGTAGTCTTTCAGTACTCGTGTGACTGCTAAGTAGAGCTTTGAGATTAGAACAACATTCTAAGTAAGCTTTAACTGTTGAGTATTTTATGTAACATCACATTTAGATAAAAATCTAGAAAAAGAAGCAAATATATGCAACTAGTATTTTCAAGTTTTATACTACACTGCAAGACATAGCAAGAGACTCTTTGACATATGGATAAATAAACATCTCTAGTTCTGTAAGTGACAAAACAAAAAATCACTGTCCTAACACCATATCATTGCATCTGATCCTGAACCCAAAAAGATGAAGGCATTACTCTTTACCAGTCTCTCTCTGATCTTCAGTGTATCCATTTCCTTACTTTGTTGCAGTTTTTGGAGAGGTAGTTCACACATTTCCAAACTTGTTAGTTGCTTGTAGTTTTGGCTCCAATTTAAAGCCTTTATTACTTACCTGTCATTGTTTTTGTAGGCGTCATTCTCACTTTCTTGTGGTAGATGAACACAATCTCCTCTTTAGCTTCGTACATGGCCAGTACCCTTGCAAATCCATTACAGTTACAAAAGTAAGAGATATTGTGCCAGAGAATATATGCATCTCACAGAAGTTCTGAGCACACCTTCTGTCACCAAATGTTCTTACTCTAAATCAAGATGAAGTATGATTTGCATTTTGTTAATTTTGCTTGAGTGTCTTTATGGATCAGTGTGTTTCAAAGTCTAAGAACTCATTAAATCCAAGAGAGTTTTCAATAACTCAGACAGCGAAAAAATAAGCCTATAGTCCATATTTTTTACATAATTATCTGCAAGTTACAAAACCAGCAACCAACCAGGACCAGGTTTCTGTTGTGTTGTAGAGTGTACAGACACAAAAGAAGATAGGTATCTAAACCTAAACTGTTTATAAATCTAAGAAATATTAGTGATTTAATTCTTGGTCTCAGTTCTAAACTTTGAAAACTATACTGGTTTTTTGAATTTTTGTATTTAAGATTGTTAAAAGCATCAGTGCACTGTTCAAATAATTAATGCACTTTAATTTAAAAATGTAACTTAAAACTGTTTTTAGACTTTTTTTTTGTGTGAAAAAGTTGTCTCATTGGTTGCTTAGTCAAGACACAGCAATGCTTTGGAAAACCTGATTTTTTGTACTGCTGTCCCACTTTTTATTTTGGAAAATAGTGTACTCTGTATTGAAGTTTCAACAGATTGCTTATTATAAATTTTAATCTTTTTATCAGTTGATTTTTACGGATTTTGCAGAACTACTTAATATTAAGTTGTATCTAACGCCACATGATTATTGTTAATGAGGTCAACCTGCTGTTTAGAGGTCTTGTCAAAAAGCCAGACTTACATGAATTTTATTTTTTAAATTCCCATTGACAAGGGTGGAAACCTTTTGAGCATTTCACTGTAACTTTATTGCTGTAAACAAGGTGGGATCATCATTATTTTTGACAATTATGTCTTCTGTACCATTTCTGTGGCTTTTGTATAACAAATTCTGCATAACTTTGTGAAATGGAGACATGTCTAAAAAATACTTGAGATGGGAGAACATGTTAGAAATAAATACACTTTAGCAGCAGTGGCTCCGGGTGTGCTTCCTTTCTTAGCATTCATCAGACTGCAATGCTGCATCCCATAAAGCTGGATTTGTGGGCCTCAAACTTCATCTGATGGGAACGCTCTTTTATTCTTGGCCTCTGATGTGTACAGATCATAAACTGTTGTGCCTTTGGGTGTGGGGTTATGTGTATTCACCTGCAGTTGGGGTTTTCAGAGAATCTTTCAACCCCTTCCAATGAGATTGTGGTGCATTGATCATCTCCAACCTCAGACTCAAACTTTATGGATTATCTTGCCTGTTATTTGTTTTGGAGGCCCATCAGCTAACCAGCATGTAGCTTTCCAGCTGTTAGCTTTCCTAATAATGCTATTGGAGGAAAAATTTATATTAATTTCTTATCTTGGCTTTCTCATTCTATTTGTGTTAGAGACCAGCCTGATTGGGGTTTTTTGACTCTCTAAATGGCAGCTTTTATCACTGCTTTCTTTTTAATTTCAGCCACCCTTTCAGGAGGATCAGAAATCCCAGTTTACCACTTTGCTAAGTATTACCTTGTCAGATACCTCTTCATTTAATATGTGGCCGCTTCTCTCATCATGTGAAAGGACACTGAAATGTAATTACTAACTTCAAAGGCTTTTTTTTTCTGTGCTAGCCTGCAACTTTGACAAGTTTTTGTAGTAAAATAGAAGTCATGATTTGTGTAATCAAAATGCTTTTGAGAGTTTATGTATGAAGTAGTCTCTGAATGTTCAAAACAAAATGCATAGTTTGTTGCTTTGAAATATGGAGTGGGAGAGTTAATCATCTTAAATTATTTTTAAAAAAATCTGAGATAAAATTGTGTATTTACAAGATAGCTTTTGCTGGGTAATGAGACAATTGGGAAGGAAAACCAGTTACCACAAATAGAACAGACAGACTGTCAAATTCAGATCATGAATACTTCTCATGAAGACAAACAGTTATGTCAGGAAGCTTTCTTGCATAGCTTTTCAGTGGACAACTTGAGACTTCAGCTGGCAAATTCCATCATGATCTGAACCTCAACTCTGACTACAGAGCACTCAAAACTTACGGGTGCAAGAAGAAGACCAAGTGGATGGAGTCAATAAGTACCACTGGAAGTTAAAGGACCGTATGGGCAAATTTCACAAGTCCCTTGGCCTTAGAGAATTTGACTATAAACCTATATTATATATAGGTTATAGTAATATAACCTATATTATAGGTTGTATTATAAACTGTATTTGAGTTATGAAAGAGGGGAGGTAACCTTAGACTACCATCCTGGTTATCATCCATCACTGGTGCTCTCCATTTATTGATTTGATGATAATTTGTGATTCTTTTCTATGATAACCTGCAGAGCTTTGCCCTGTCTGCAGAGCAGGCTATTCCGGTATATTCAATCCTTCAATGCTTTTCCCAGCATGAAATATTGCCAAAGACAAAGTCATAAAGGTTCTTGTCCAGCCCTCTTAAGCAGCCCTGCAGAAAATCCCTCCTCTGCCCCCCTTCCCCATCCCCGTATTCCTCATAATACCTGTGACCCAAAGGTATGGTTTAATTCTGCATAGTCTAATGTCTAGGTGTGAACTAGACATTCTGACTAGATATAAAATGTCGTCCTGTGGCCTTGGTATGAAGCATTTTCAATACAGGAGATCTCTTTCTTCTCCTGAGCTTCTTCCCATCTTCTCAAAGCCATCTGCTAATTCAGCTCTATTCACTACCTGTGGATGAGGTAATTGCTTCCTTCACAAGTCTGATCCTGTTGCTAAAGTGCTGGCAGGCAACCTTCCAGCACCACGTTATTTTTGTATCGATAGCAGCTGGCATTGCTGCCTTTATTTGCACAAACTCCAAGCATCAGAAGGATGTTGTCAGTGATATAACATCATAAGAGTGTCAGACAGACCTCCCAAACAGCATAATCCATTCAATCTGGATTATCACTTTTCCAGTACTAAAAACGACAATGAATGTAGTCTGTCACATCACTCTCCAATTTGGACAATCCTCACACAAAGATCTGCAGCTTCTCAGAGATCAGCACGAGCTTCTGAAATGTCCTCTGTGCCCACTATCTCCTGTCTGCCTGCTACAACAACAGGGCAAAGAAAATCTGACACACTTCAAAGCCATGTGCAGCATCCGGAACAAACAGACTGCAGGACTGTGCTCAGCTGAGAGCACATCATGGCACTGTATGAAAGAGCTACAGACTGGTGCCTGTTTGAGAAGGAGAATGGATTAGATCTCCCACAGTAGAGCAAAACTAATTTCCTAGCACAATTCAAGTTATTAAGATGGTAAAAATAATTGTGAGTATGCATGCTGTTTGAGAAGCTTATAGCCTATGTTGGTGACTGGTACATCAGCTTGAGTTCATATATCGTGAGTCATACTCGTGCTTTGCACAGTCGCAGTTATGATTTTTACGCTGAGGTGACTCTCCCTGTACCAAAGTTGCATTAGCGGGGAATCAGGCCTTCTGTACTCCCATTTAAATGGAAGGAGAAGAAGCCCAAAATGCAACAGCAATGGCTGTGCCACAGCAATAAGGAAGAACAGAAGCCAACGCCCCTTTTTATGCAGTAGAAGATTAAGGTTTAGGTTTTGTCTGTCCTTAGCTCAGCAGAGACCACGTTTACAACCATGTGAAGCACTTAATTCAGAAGTGATTATACCGCAAATACTTGAGAACTAATTTCATAGGAGCTCTTCCTCAGCTTACTGGCTTCCATCTTCCTCTGCTGCTGTCTGTCCCTCGGAGAGGTGGTTCCGAGCTATTTTAAGCTGCCCGTGGACGCAGGCGGAGGTCGGTCTCTGGGAAGATGCACAAACTCCTGCTGAGCCGCGCCCCTCACCGTGCCCGGCAGGACACTAGATGGCAGCCGGAGCCAGGGAAACACCGGGAGGCTCCGGATTTCTTTTCTTTAGAGGACATTCTCTTTTCCACGCCTCCCTTCCATCCTCCTCTCGCTCCCTGTAGTTATTGTTGGACGCACTAACTGAGACCTGAGAACTATTCTGAATAATTATACCACAGTTCTTTGAGGACTTCGGCTCTGCATGTCTGTGACTTGAGAAGGACTTGTGTCAGCAGCATTAACATTCCCTTCTTTTAAAAGTATGTTGAAGATTGTGATATCTAGCACAAGAACAAAAAGATAAATTCTAAAATAAGATAAAAGCTATACAAGTTATCAGATTATACTGCATTTACGGCTTTAGTAATTTCCTCTAGATTGGCTTTTTAGAAGACTTTTTTTATGCCTACCAGGTAATCTTCTGGGCAAGGATGTATTAATCTGTATGCAGGTCCAATAGCCCTGGGACAGCAAACCCAGACACAAATGAGCAGGTCTTTATGATATTTGAGATACAACTGTTTTATTTTCCAAAGAGAATGCAAGCTCAATATTTTGCCTCCAAATGTGTTGTGATGATGTGAAAGAACTTTATCAGCTGTGTCTGCACTGTTCCTAGACTGTATAGCGTATTCAGTACCTGTTCTAGCATGGGTAGGTAACTCATCCCCTTATTTCAATATTTCAGGGTCTCTGCTGCATCCTATAAAAAGTTTGTTTGTATTTATGATCTTGCCTAGGAAAGTAGCACCCTAAAGATTAAGTACCAATGCATTACTGACAAAAGGATCACTCTTTATCAAAATGTGGCTGGTTAAGGATTGCCTCAACACTGTTCTCAAGAAAAGACTTTCCTGCCCTGCCTGCAATATCTAGAGATGCCCTGCTAGAGCACAATACCCAGAATATTCCCTCTGTAAGGACACTGCTGAGCACATATGCACAGGCTGTTGGGCAGGCCCCAAGGTATTCTGCTTCCTAATAGCAAGTAGCAAAAGGAGAGAGATGATGTGAACTGTCTGCAATGCCATTTCAATACAGGTTTGGGTGACTTGATATGATCAAGTTAGTCTACTATAGATCAGCATGATACAACTCTGTCCTACTATGACTTCTCTATGGTGTTGCAAGACAGCTACACTATCCTTCATTCTGCTGTCCTCAGTTTCAAATTCTCCTTTGCACAAGGGAAAAGCTCCAAATGTTGTTTCTGGCAGTGGGGTCCTTGGCCAAGGACAAATAGCTGCAGAAAGAGATGTACTGACCTGGGGAATGCTGAGGTGTGGGATCTTCAGGAAGGTAGGAGACAGGCTTGGCCAGAGTAGACCAACGGCAGCAGGGACAGAAGATTGTAGTTTAGTACCAGCTTACATTAGTACCTGCAGGGAATGTCTCTAGTTTTAGAAAGGTCATTCTTTTTATCTGTATAGTTATATAGAAAGCCTCTGCAGGGATTTCCAGATTTCTATAGTTTTTCCAGAACAAAAAAAAAAAATTCAGGTATAGAAGTTCATCAGGATGCCTTTATTATTAGTGGCAGAAACCCCCACTTTACTAGATGTTTGTGTTGATCTCCTGTAGGCAAACATAAAAAATACTCATTATTTTCACCTCACTACTGAAAGCTAAAAATAATAAAAGCTCCCCTTATTTCTGCTTCATTATATTTGAAATTGTGGTTACCATTCTCAACAGTTCTCCAGCAAAACACATTTAAAAGAGAGTAATGGTTAATGTTATTAGAAATTCCTGTTTCAATATTTATTTAGTTGTAATTAGCAATGTACTAGCTGTGTAAAAGTAAATTATATCCCACTTCATTTGTGCACCTTGTTCAGCTCACTATGTTGAAATGGAATTCATAATGACAAACTGTCATAGCAGGGGGAGGTTAAAAGCTTTACTTCTGTAGGCACTTAGATATTAATAGCAGTTTCCACTGGAAGGAAGTGCAAACCCAGACATAATGATTCCCATCAACAGTCATTTGTGTAGCTGACACTGAAAAACACTGCTATGCAGTCAGCCAGATCAATTAAGAGAGAAAATATGTTTTCCACTAGTGTGCACTCCAGTTCCATTAATTTCTCCTATCTTTTATTTAAATATCATGGAAAATTAATAACTAGTAGACTCTGTCAAAAGCATTTCTTTCTGCCTCTTGTGTACCTGCCAACTACTAAGCCTAATACTTGAGATTTTAGGAAATGTAGTTCCTTCAGTTCATCAGACTCTGTTACTAGTGTTTATTTGTTCTTCCTAAAGTTTCCGTTGCAATCTTCAGTGCATTTCAACTGAAGTCAAGTGGCTTATGTCTCCTTGGGAATACAGAATAAAGAGTTTATTGTCTAGGGTTTTTTTCATTTTAAATGAAAGAATTACAGACAAAATGTACAAAGGATGGGAAGCAGAGAGAGAAACACAACCCATTCCCTCTGTCAGATACATGTTCTCTTCACTGGAGTGCTGATTTCTTTAGGCTAGAATACCCTCCTCTCTTCCCTTTCAGAGTGACAACTTCTGGAAGTTTAAAAAAAAAGGACCATAAAAGTAAATCCCTTAATGTACTTGAAATGAACACTAACCTCAGTTACTTCCAACTCCATGCATGACTCTTCTCCAGAAGGGTCTGACCTGCACGGAGCCCTGTGGATCTGATGTAATCCATAGCAAAGATTTTAGAGTGCACTCTCTGGAAAGCAGGTATTTGCATCTATTTAAAAAATAATTTCATTTTAGCAGAACATCTCGGAAAAGAAGTAATCAGTCAGTTTTTCCACAAATATTTAAAGCTATTACACTGGCTTAACCTTTACAAGAAAAGGCACCATCTGCACAGAAGATGGAACAGAAGATAAGTAAGCAGGAAAAACTCAGTAATGGTTTTAACCTACAAAGAGACTATTGATTTTCTAAAAAGAGGCTAATGATTTCCTAAAGGTGGCAATAAAAAAAACCAACTCCAATTAGAACTGGTGAGATAGTGTAAACAGCAAATAAACCAAAATAAGTCCGATTTTTCTCCTCTATTCATCTTTTCCCGAGCATGCTTATTAAAAATTTGTTTCATTTGAAGGCTTCCCCCCCACCACCACTTGCTTCCTATCTTCCAACATTTGTGTGATGTCACACAGAGGCAGTCTCGGATGTGTGACTCTTCCATCACAGCCTGTGAAATTTATCCTTAGCATTTCCATACACAGTGCAGCAACTGTTAATCCACTCCCACCCTGACTGTTGCAATGTCTTCTGTCAACAACTTCAGAGACAACATGAACTTAATGAACTCAGAGTGCAACACCATTAAAGACAGGATGCATTTAGTTTTGAAAAGGGTGTGTAAGGAAGGGTCTGGCTTATGGTGGCAGAGATCTTGCAAGCCAATGGTAGAGAGGACACTTTGCAATAGCTTTCCACTAGAGGGAAGATGTTTGGGTAAAGTGAAGCTGCACGCAACAGAAATTGCTTGGGTTTGTTTAATTTCGGCTCTTAGTTCACTGGCTTTTTAAAGCAGAAACATTCACAGCAGGAACGTAGGTGGGCCTGAAGAGACATACAGCAGGTACTTTGTCATGTTAAACCAGATTGTAGCTGATGCAATTTGAGCTAATTAGGTGATTGAATGTAGGTGAGGAAACCTAGATGGGAAAAGTAGTTCTATGTGTAACTCCACTGATTTCATGCTGCCATATTTAGGAGCCACAGAAATGACTCCTGATAAAATCATGACAAAATGTTATGGTGTTCCACCAAAATCCATACATCTCCTATACAATCCATACATCTCCTATACATACTTATTACCTTGACAATGTCCACACACATAAAAAACCCTTTGGTTTGGAAAAGCTAAAATTCCTGTACAAACTCACGTATAAACTCCCGTATGTATGATAAGTTTAAATTTTTTGGCTTTAACTTGATAAATGCTAATTAAACTTGTACCTATCAATTTGCTTTGTCATGGCTAGGCTTAGGACACGTGATGCCAAATATTTTCTGCTCATCACAACCACAATGCTTTTACATCCCTGAGCAGTCACTTTTAGCAGTGACAAACCAACAATATGCCAGAGAGGAGCAGGTGGCAATGGTGAACAGTCCCTTTTTCCCCAGCTTCTGAGAGGACGAACGTTCAGATCACCATCTGCTTCTTCAGCAGGAGCTGGCCAGTTGCTGTGCTCAGCAGCCTGACCCTGCAACACCACAGATCAGAATGAAGAGAGCAGCAAGTTCTCAAACTTCTTCAGTGGACGACATGCTATTTAATTAATGCAGGTGTAGCTCCCTTTCCTTGAACCTCCTACCTAATCCTGTCTGTGGTGGGATGTTACTGATTTTTATAGCTTCATGTACGTCCAGCAAAACTTTTTGTCATGTGCTTACCTGTAGGCTCACTTGCAGTCCCAATGACACCAATGGAGTACACTTAGGGAAACTAAACACATGCCTGGGAATATGTCACAATCTAACAGCTTACTTGGCTTGTGGGATGGTAGGAATTATGACCATGGTTTGTGGGACTCTGTAGTACACAAAGGCACAGAGGCTTTTATCCTTTATATTTCTCTACCTTTTTACAGATTAGAACAAATAGCACAAAAAATCAATAATCTCAAGTATACCTATGTTTAATGAAGTGAATATATACATATATCAAACTATTACAAATGATTATAAGCAATCAATGACACAGTATCAATCATTAGTATGGCAGATAATAATATCAGCGGCCAATTGTGTAGCAGTAACAAGGAGGTTATATGCTATTAAGGTTACTACAAGCATAATTAGTGAAGCAATTTATTAACAGTGTAGCAGCAGATACACTTATGACAGATTACTTATATGGGTATATAAACTGGCTGGTATCAAGTGAATTAGACTGATTTCAGAAGGGGCCAAACCACACCAAATGAGAGGACAAACTGATCCCAGAGGAATACTCAGCCTTCCCAGAGGTGGTAGGACAATCCCCCAAAACTGTGCCCAAAGGGAGTCCAATAAGACAGTTAGGCAGAGCTTTGCTTTAGAGATAATCTGTGTCACCAAGCCTGAAGTCAGGCAGGCATCCCTGGTGAGCATCCAAATGCTCATTGAAAGTTTTTGTGGGATTTAACCTGTTTAGGAAAGGAAAAGTAAGTGAAGCATGAGAAGTACTTGGAGAGAAGGGCTTTGTTTTGGAAAAAAGCACGTCTTAGATCATAAAGGCATAAGGAGTTTAGGACATCACCACCTCAAGTAGTCAACAGATACTGTTAATTTCCATTTTTTTGTGATAGCCAACAGATGATGCTGTTTGCTGTTCCTTTAGAGCCATTTTATTTTCCCAAACTGTGTACACTTTTTCAGACACTATGTTGCTGTTACAGTTTCTTATTTTGGGGCTTATTGGTAATGTCTCAGGCTGTGTCCTGCTTCCAGGTACCCAGCTGTACTTCAAAGACGCCAGCTGCACTTCTCAAGATTGTTTCTCTTTTCCAAGCCTAGTCCTCCATATCACAGTTTCAGGCTGGCAAGCTTTTCTCTGTCAGTATTTTTCAGCAAAACATTTTCTTTTGCTCAGTAATTTTCATCCTTCCAAGCAGGCCACTTTTATGGCTGTTCACACCAGGACATGCAAAGGCTTGAGAGTGTTCCTGGGAGCAGAGCCCTCCATCCCAGAAGGCAAATGTTGGGACTGAGGAGGCAACACTGACATTTCTTTTTAACAATTGCACCTGATGAAGTGCTCTTTTGTTATGTTCACTTGTTGGAATATTTTCTCCATGTTGCTCCTGTTTCTCCATAAGTGCCTGTATTTCTGTTAGTCTTCTACATTAGTCTCCCACAATAAACTCTTTTTTTATGTTCCCTGCCATGAATGTTCATCATTTAATTTACAGCACCAGAAACTATTAGGTGTCTCAGCCATGCCACTGCAAAGCAAGAAACTTTAACATGAACCACAACAGCAATGATGGAATTTAATTGTGATTACAGCTGTTAGAAATGAAGATAAAAGATACAGAATAATAGAAAAACTATGATGGAGAATCATCACAGTTTTCCTTGTGCTTTTCTTCTGATTTCATTCTACCTGTGCCTCTTTAACACTCCTGTAAGAGCATTGAAAGGGAATGTCACAAGACCCTATTAAAGTCAGGACAGATGGTGTATTACTTCTTCCCTAACCACAAGACCAATTATCCTTTTGATAAAGAATATACAGTTGAAATGACATAATTTGCTCTTCACATCTATCTTGGTGAGTACCAGAATTTTTTTTCAACACCCATATACTTACAATTAGTTTTTCAATTTTTGCTAGAAAGGCCTATAATTCCCTATCTCCTCTCCAATTCTTTTCCTCTCCCCTAAGGCAGGTGTTTTCCCTGAACTCTTGTTCCCCTCCTGTATGTTTTCTACTGAGGTTGCTTCAGCCTGTCTTTAAATATTATACTGGGCAATTTATCAGGCATGCTGAAACACCAAACATCTAAGAATTTTACCTTCCAGGATCTCCCTATCCCATCCTTCATCTACTCCAGGCTGAAATCTTACACTTTCTGAACTGGTATTAATTATTACAGAGATGCTTATCATTGAACTTTTTATGGAAAGCTAAGCAAAAGAAAGAACTGAATGTTTTGGCCTTCTCCACATCAAGTTGTTTTGCAAATGAAGCAGAGGCTGCCTTCTTGCTTGGTTCCTCCCTTACTAAGGCTATTCATAGCCAAATTCCTTGTTATTTGCCATTTTTCTTATGCCTTGGTATTTTGTATCCTGTTCCTAATTGCTCAAGCTCATTCTTCTTTTCCTGTGACTATGAATATGATCTCCTTTCCTTTTTTTTTTATTTTTTTTGCACTTGAGGACAGAGGTGAAAAGACAGAGAGGCAATCTGCCTGTGTCCTGGCTGAATATTTCTCTGTCTGTCCTTCCTATCATTCCTTTCTGAATGACAGCCGTCCTCCTTAGCTTAATCTTCCCTCTCATCATTTTCCCATGAACTTTTAGTGATGCAGTACCTGAATTTAGTCAAACCTACCTTTTTCAAGGTCTATTGTTTTGCTTTGCCAGTCAGCCTTTTTCTTCACCTCTTAATTGTGTGTTCTCTTTATTTTGGCAACATTCATGCAAGCTGATGTCAGTATCAGATTCTCTCTAATGGTTGTTAAGTAATTTACAGAATTAACTTAATGACAACTGAAATTAAACCAACAGAGATAAGAAAACCTGTGAGAATTAGGCACTACAGTGTTCCTGAATGGTTGAATTGGAAATGTTCATCCCTATTTTCACAGAATCACAGAATATGCTGAGTTGGAAGGGAGCCACAAGGATCATCAAGTCCAACTCCTGGCCCTGCACAGGACCATCCCCAAGAGTCACAGCATGTTCCCAAGAGTATTGTCCAAACACTTCTTGAACTCTGTCAGGCTTGGTGCTGTGACCACTTCCCTGTAGACTGTGATGAGGTCTCCCCTCAGTCTCCTCTTCTCCAGGCTGAACAGATCAAGTGACCTCAGCCACTCCTCATATGGCTTCCCCTCAAGGCCCTTCACCATCTCCATTGCCCTCCTTTGGACATTCTCTAATGGCTTAATACCTTTCTTATATTATCATGCCCAAAACTGCACACAATATTCAAGGTGAGGCTGCCCCAGTGCAGAGCAGAGCAGGACAATCCCCTCCCTTGACCTGCTGGCGATGCTTTGCCTGGTGCCTCCCCAGGACACAGTCAGCCCTCATGGCTGCCAGGGCACTGCTGACTCATATTCAACTTGCTGTCGACCAGGAGCACACCTAGCAATACAGCAGTCTGAAACTCCCTGGGGAAAAGTTTGTAGTAAACTACCATAATTAGATAAAATTTCTTTGATGAATAGTAGTAAGAAAGTTATGTTAATTAATTGGTGCCCTGTTCTCTAAGATGCAATTTAACAATTTTAAAAGGAGTCAATATCCCTTAAGACATTATTGGTGTAGTAGGACTGAGTTTCATTTGGGAGAGAGCTCATGGTACCAGGACACAGGGATTTTCCAGATTTATAGTTTTCTTGCATGTTCTTAGAAGGGTAACTTAAATTTATCTCCAGTTGTTTAACCCTCAAGATCTTTGTTCATTAATACTTCACCATAAGTAGGTGGGTTTCTTCACCAGGTGGGTTTCTGCCATGACTTCCATTCTACAGATCCATTTCTGGGCCCATTGGGATGTCTGTGTGTAGCTCAGCCCCTGCCTTCCCGCGTCTGTACCCCTCCAGACACTCCCCTGCCTGCCTTGTGGGTAAGGTCATGGCAAGCTCTCAAATTTGGATCCACATAAAGCCCAGTGGAAGCTGCTGCTGCTGCTTTCCTTCAAAATGGAGGGAAAATGTTAAATGCTCTGCAGCAACCATGAAGAACTGTGCTACCAGGTTTGTTCTTCTCTGTGTGGGAAGTGATTCAAACCATCATTGCTCACCTTCCAAAGGGTGTGTAACTGAGGGCAGGGAAGGCTCTGCTTCACCCGCTGAACTTGTTTCACTGTGTGGAAAAGTTAAATACTCAGTGAGTCACAGAAAGTAAGCACGATTCCTGAGAAAAGCAGTTAGGGGTGGAGAGTGATGCTTGCTCTTTCAGCCAAAGTTTGTGTATGTATGTTGCATGAAATAAATATTGCATAAAATATTGATGCAATCCTTGTGGCCAGACCCAAACTGACTGTTCCAAGCTTCGACATAAGGAGCTAATTGCAAGACTGAAAGTCACAGTCTTGCTTTCCAGTGCAATGAAACTCTTTTTCACATCAAACAGGGCATTGCTAAAGGGGAAAACTGTGAGCAATCTGCGAGCAAGGTACCTGAGAGCAAATTATGAACCTGCACTCACTAAGTAAAAGAGGACATTGAACAAATTTTCCTCATCTTGCATGAGTGCTCCACTACAGAGTGGAGAGTTTGCTCCTCCTGCCAATTTATTTTGAGGAAAGAGAATGAGCTCTGCATCTGATGCCAAAGGAGAGGCTCCGGGTGAAGGCTCAGAGCTGTGAAACCTGCTTGGAGGAAAACAACACTTCATAACACTGGCTCGGACATCAATGGCCCAGAGAGGGAGGAACTTCAATAAAATGTTAGAGTTCAGCACTTACAGCCACCTAATTTGCATAACTCCCTGTCAGGTTTGCTGCTGTCATGCTCACATACACGTATGTATATACACAGGTCTCTTTGGGTTATGCTTTCAAGATATTTAAGTGTGTTACTCTCTTATGGCAGTTGCACTAGAGATAAATAAAAATATCACCTTTCTTTGATCAGACCGCTTTCTTCTCTAAAGATAAGTTCTGTCTAAATTACACATTAGGAAAATGAGTGAGTGTAGTTAAGCACTGGAATAAATCGCCTGAGGAAATCTGTGAAAAGATTTATCATGGGAGACTTTTACCAAGACATAAGACAAATATCTGCCAGGAAAGTTGTAGGTAGAGTTTATCCAGTGTCTAGGTGGGAGGTAGAATGGTTGATCTGCAGAAGCCCTTTCCAGCCATAATTTTCTATGATTCAGACACCTCTGACTGTAGAGTCACTGTAGAGACTTCACACTGTGTGTGCATAATAGCCTCTTGATCCTGATAACAGTGCTAGACCCAAACTTACTGTGTCACTTGCAGCTTCACACTTCATAAAAGTTTATTCAGTGAAAACAGCATCTAAAACCTCCACAGTGCAAGGAAGTTAGCCCTGTGTTCTGGCAGCAGATAAGTTGCACTGGAAAAAATTGCCATGTCTGCTGAGTTCTCAGCAGTCAGTACTCTGTCCATACAGCTTCAAAGCAGCACCTTCCGTGTCCACACACTGCAACCTCTAAATCTCTCTGGTTAGGATCATTAATGCTTCATTCAGAACCCGTCTCACCAAATGCTGCTCAATTTGCTCACAACCAACCTGCCTCTCTTTCTACACATACATGGGTCATAGGCCTTTCCTCCTACTTGCAGGTCTGTAAATGGAAGACTTTTGGAGCTGCTTATGCACAAATGCTGTCATATTTCTGCCAGAAGAATGACTAACAAAGCCAAACATTGCAGTTATCCTCATAAGCTGGTTTTATGTATCTCAGAATAAAAGGATATTTTAAACTGGTTTCTGCAGAAGGACCAGCCGCAGAGTCGTACTGAAGGGGTTTTTTGCTGGTCATTACTGAATAGTGTGCTAAGCCTTGGAGAAGCAGCAAGTTAGAGAAGCCCATCTTACTGTGTTTGTCAGGGGCAGATCAGAAAAAGGCAAGAGGAAAGATCAAGCACCCAAAAGACTTGGGCTGTGAAGAAGTGATGTTCTTAAACAAAGATGAGAAAACTGAGGGCAGATTTATTATTTATTACTACCTGAAATGGTCAGGAAGCTGCTGAAAAAATAAAAGAATGAATATTGGCTGAAAACAGAACAAGAAATCATAGATTTAAAGTGAGGCAAGAAAGATTAATTCTCATTAGAAAAAATCGCAGAGAGATTGGGAAATAGCTACTTGCAAATTGTCAAGAACATCCATCAGACATGTGATGTTGGTGCTCAGCCCTTCAGGGCCAATGACTTCTCAAAGTCCTTTCCAGCCATTTGCCTTTGCTTCTATGATAAGATACAAAACAGATGCAGATATGACAGGATACATTAGAAACTGAAGGAAAATTCATCTAAAAACTTGTAAAAGTTGCTCTCCCTTGTTGCTCTGTCTCAGGAGACTGGAAGGTCCCCAGGGCAGTGTCTGAATATAGAAAGCAGAAACCAAAACCTTTGCTTATATGGTAAGTGTAAAGATACTTGAAACAGAGTCTACTTGCATTACTCTTGGGCTTATTGCAAAGTTGGAAGATGTATAAATATTAATAGTAACAGGTAAAAGTAGACTTCTCATTATCTGTGATGGCACCAGGAGGGAATGGAGAGCTTCTCTAATCATCAGTATGCATCACTACAAAAGTCCAACAGTTTTAATGACAGCACCCATCAAGACCTTAGCTATTAATTATGGCATTAGTTACTACTAATAAAATGGTAGAATTGAGGTCACGTACAGAAAACCCTGGTCTTGAAGAAGTATGTTGCACCAGATCCGGTGATTTGGTTTTTGTCCAGATGAGGGTGGGAAAACTTGTTGTTAAGACATTCATGAAGACAGCCAAAGGTGTCCCATTTGTTTCTCAGGTGAGCTCATCCTGAGCTGTCAGACGTGATCCACCAAAGAAGAGCATGAAGCTGTTACACCACCTGAGCACTGAAGTTCTTTCTTTGTTGCTGCCTGTACACTCAGCAAAAAGCCTGTAATGAGTACAACTGGCTTGTTAAAACAAGACCTGCTGATTTCTGATCTCAGCTTTTTGGACATTCTCCCTCTACTCAGCCACTTTTGCAGCAAAACGCAAGTGGCCCAACCCAGGCATTTTGTAATGCAACCAAATTCTCTACCTGTTATGCAATGCAGGAAAAGAATAAAAAGATGCTCTTGTTAAAAAAAAAAAAAAAAAAAAAAAAAAATAAAAATTACAATTGTCCAGGGTCATGCCGACCTAAAAAAAATTTTCAAACTAGAATTTTACAAGTTACAAGAATTCTGAAGCAAGAATTTTACAAGCTGGGGCAGCTGGATTGAGCTAAGAGGGTTCACAGGGTCACACTGAGCAAAAGGAGAAATAGGGCCCAAGTTGCAAAGCAGGAACTGACATACACAGAAATGCAAATGCACACCTCAGCAGGGCAGGATGTTGTGGTTTAACCCCAGCCAACAGCCAGGCACCACACAGCCCATTCACTCACTCCCCCACCAGTAGGATCAGGGAGAGAATTGGAAGGCTAAAAGCCAGAGAAATAGTGGGTTGAGCTAAAGACAATTTAATAGGGAAAGCAAAAGCTACACACACAAGCAAAGAAAAACAGGGAATTAATTCACTGCTTCTCATGGGCAGGCAGGTGTTCAGCCATCTCCAGGAAAGTAGGACCCAGTCACACATAGCAGTTACTTGGGAAGACAAACAGCATCATTCCAAATGTCCCCTCCCACTTCATACACTGAGCCCAATGTCATATGGTATGGAACAGCCTTTTGGTCACCTGGCCCAGCTGTGTCTCCTCCCTGTCTTCCACGCACCCCCAACTTCCTTGCCAGAGTGGCAGTACAAAAAGCAGAAAATGCCTCGGCTCTGTGCAAATACTGCTCAGCAAGAACAAAAATGTCTCTATATTATCAACCCTGTGTGCAGCACAAATCCAAAACAAGAGCCTCACAGCAGCCACTGTGAAGAAAATTAACTCTATCCCAACCAAAACCAGCACGCAGGGTGACCACTGTGTGTCCCAGCAGGCTCCAGGGACTCTAATTCCAGCTGCGTGGGGCATGTAGTGTCTTGTCTCAGATCTCCTTCTTTTACAAGGCAGCTGGGAGTGCTGGGAGCAAAGAACAGGGGGCAAAGGCAGGCTCATAGGGATGGTACCCCCAAAAGCACACAGAGAGAAGTAACTGAGCATGGTTGGAGGCAACTCAAAGTAGGCAAGGAGTGGAAGAAGCCCCACATAGCTCAGATTTACCTGATTTTTACCCAGGTCAGGGAAAAGCTCATCCATCCAGTCAAAGATCAGTTCTTTTCCTAGAGTCAGATCTTTTCTGGCTCATGCCAGAAATCTTCCTCATGCAAGGAATCTAGATCTCCACATCTGCCATAGTTTGAAATGGGAAACCCAGGCTAAATTACTGTCTACCCCTCATTTGGCACAGCAAGGCCTCCTTTTAAGGAAGCCAACCACCTCAGCGTATCTCCCAGATGATGTTCTGCTGTGTATGAACCACATTTTGGAGCCAAAAAAGGGAGTTAAAAATTACTGGTTAAGATCTTTGGGCCTCTGCTATTTTTAGGAAAGTGTTTCTTCCTGAAAATACTGCTGCAGTCTGTTACTCTTAGCTACAAACTGTTTAATTCCAAGTGGGTGATACTGAGTGTGATGGATGCTCAGTAGTATTAGTGTGTAAAATGAAGGCAGAGATGGGGGTTTATAGGAGCGACCTGAGTTTAGATCCTTCAATTTTCAGGACTTTTAAAACTGACTGCATCAACAATTTCCAAAGGAAATCGCACACAAGTTCACTTTTATATGTGTATTCTCTGCCTGGATTAGGCAGTGCTCACTCAGAATGGTGGCTGTTAAATCACACGGTTCTTAGAGGCCTTTCCCTGTCCAGGTATTTTATAATTCATCCACAGTGAGCCAGGCCCTTTCTCTAGTGCTGTTCCTCTGCTTTTGCCATGTCATTTTGGCAATAACATGCATCTTGTTTACCATGAAAAAGCAAACCTTTATTTTCCTGCCGAAGCCATCAGTCTGAGAGCATCACTGGACTTCCTAAAGATCTGCTGGCTTTTTTTAGTGGCTGATGTACAGCTAACTTGTAAGCTTGTTTCAAGCTGCAGAATGTTTCATAATTTGTGTATTTTCTTTCTAGGTTTTGAAGATTTTTTTTTTTCAAAACTCTGTCAGCAGTGAAGAAATTACACATAAATCTTCTGTCTGAAGAGTGTGTTTTTCACTCTCCTAGATGCAGGGCAATTCAGAATACTTTGAAGACCCAGAAGTAAATGGAAAGAAACCAAATTATATTATTAAAATTTATTTTAAAGGCATTTCATTTTAGGGAATGGTGACAGAAGCAAGGAGGAAAGGTATTAGTGAATAGTTTTGGGGGTATTTTTTTCTGGTTTCTGAGTGCTCTGTCACAGTTTGTCTCTGAAATTTAAAAATTCTTCTCCCCTTACTGGACAAAATTAGAGAGCAGTAGCTTGGGCCCTGTAGTTTTAGTTTTCATGTAAGAAGAGAAGGCCAAGTTTAAAGTGTTTTCCAAATAATCCACCCAGCTATTTGTGTATGTGTATACATGCACAGTGTTATGAGGGTGAGAAATCTTTTTGAATCTGTCATTATGATGATATCAGAAAAGTATTGCTGTGTATAGTAGCTTTAAGGTTTCTTGGATAATGGGTCCATAACATTACAGGTCCTGTGGGAAGGTTATCTTGTCTGCTCACCATCTTTCCATTACTTGCTCACTGGTTCTGCCCCTGGATCTGGGACCTGTCCTCAGGAGACCTCATTCTGGAGCAGAGGCTGCAATGCCACAGAGGGATGGGGGATGGGAGTGAGATGCCATGCATGGTTCACACTGCAAGTGTGACCTGGGGAAACCAGGAGGGGACAAAAGGCCAGAGTCGTGACTACCATGGCAATAATACAGGTGGCCAATGCTTCTGGTGCTGCTGGGCATCAGAGCTATTCAGGATGACCACACTGCCCCTTGCAAGGAACCTATGCAGGTCTGGGAGCTAACACCTAATTTCCTGTGAACCAGCCATTGCCATGTCCAGCCCCAATGTGTGGTGGGAAGCCCTCCAAATAGAAGAGAGCAATTCAGCTCACCAGGAGCTTGCTACAGCCTGCAGACCCTCCTGGACAAACTGACAAAACCACAAGCTTTGGGGCTGCTGTTAGAGTTTGGGTGATTTTAGGCAGAGGGCGATCACATGTGGCTTTTGCCTGATGGGCAGTAGCTCACAAGGCTGATGCACCTGCAGTCCTGTGTACATAAAAGACTGAAAAGTTGGTGTGCTCAGAAGCTAGTCCATATATTTTTCCTATAGATCAGCTGGTCTGTAAATACTGTTGCCCTTGCAAACCCTGCCACAGACTTACATATCTTCGTGGGTTTGGGTCAGCAGAAATTAACAGTCTCCTGATGATACAAGGCAGAGGAGACTGGGTCTCCTCTTTAGTTGGAGATATCTCACAACTGATATTAGCACAGACATAGTCAGTCAGCCCATCAACATCAAGATCTGACAAGGCACACAATAAATAAACAAACAAACAAATAAATAAATATGAGGAAATTCAGTCAGTCCCCAACATTAAAAAAAACCCCGACAACCATGAGCTCATATAGCTAATTTAAGATACATGTACCTTGAATCAATAAATTAGGTGTTATTTGTTTTCCATTACATGTTTTCAGGTTTTGTTGGTTTGTTGGTTGGTTGGTTGTTTTTTTTCCCTAGTTAGTAAAGCTATAAACTCAGATTTTAAATGAAAACTTCTGTCTCCCATGGGACTTGAAGAAGTTACTGAATGTTGAAAAATGCAGGTAAACCCATCAGCTGGCAACACTGACAGCAGAGTAGAGATATTCTGTGCTGGTACTATGGGGAATGTCATCAAAACTGATGGAATCAGAAAACAGCCACATTTCTTCCAAAAAACGTATTCGAAAGAAAGCTATAAGAAAGGTCATATTTATTATAGTGCTTTGACTGGTTTTGTATGCTTTTCAAAACCAGCTTATGATAACACAGAATAACCCATACTGAGAAAAATAAGCTGAATGGCAGAATGCACCAGCACATGGCAGAATTGCATATCTCCTTCTGTGAAGGCAAGAAGTGCTTGCTCCTTTGTTGCACACAGCATGATAAATCCTGTTTTGCTAGGGAAGATAAATAGTAAGTTACTTTTTTACAACTTTTTTTTCTTTCCTTTTTTTTAAAAAATTCACAGCTAGTCAATCTTAGCAGTGACAAGGCTTCCCAAGCAGTTACACCCATCAAAGGTGAAACCATTCAGCTACAAACTATTTTTCATCATCAATTCCTGTCAGGGCTTTGGCACATCTTGAATTGCTTTTCTTAGCAAGGCACTTGCTGCATTTGGAAAAAAATCCTTCACTTCTCAGGAAAGAAAATGCTGTGGCAGCAATCTTCCAGCCTTGCTGGTACATCTGAGACCTTTATCAACCAGCCTTGCCTGCACATGTAAGACTCCTGTCAGGTACTGGAAGGTGCATGTATTTTTCCAGGTAAGTTCTCAAGGGCAAACTGCATGTCTTGTGAAGGTGTGGGAAGAGTATTTGGACTGTTATGCCCTAAGGATGATAAAACCGCTGTTTAAAGAGTCTCTTCTTGAATAACAAGTTTTCACCACATCACAAAGCTTTTTCCATCACTGAGCAATATTCAGTGTTTTTTATACACGAGGTCTATGAGTCACTCCTCAGTCAAGGATTTATTTTAAAACTTCACACTCAGAATACTCTTTTATTTCTTCAATAAGTTTCTGCAGTTCCCTACATTAGATGATTGTTCAGGGTAGTGTGTGGGGAGGAAAGTCTCAGGCGAAACATCAGCAGGTTGTCAAATTCTTTTTAATCCTATTCAGCAGAAGTAAACTAAGCCCTAATGACTTTCATATTTGTGAGATACCTTCATTTTCCTGAGCCTCAGCTCTTTGAGAAGATCAGTATTTTAATCCTGCTTTACCTGGTACTGCTTTCTCTCTCAAATAACTGTTTAGAACAGGATTTAAGGAAAAGAAGATTAGGGAAAGTAAGGGCACGGAGAGCTGCCCACCAGAAAAACACACTGGTAGCTTGAATAATTGGCCAGTGTTAGCTGCAATAGGATGCATCTCATTGGGATTAAGCTTCAGTGTTTCCCAGGTCCTTTCACAGAGGGTCATGAAGCAACAGATTTTCAGCAGGAAACATTAATCTTAGTCTTTGTAGCTATACTTGCTTACATCACTCCCTGTTGCTTACATCACACCCTGTTGCTTTAGGCACAAGCCCTCTGCAGGTTGCACAATGAATTGAGCAGAGGTTCACCCACCCTCTCTCTCCCCAGGCAGCAGTCTAACACAGCTCCCTGAACATCCAGGGTGGTGGGCTATGTTCAGACACCACACCACGCCAAATTTTATACAGTGACAAGTCTAAACTATCTAAAAAGCCCTTCAAGATGACTCCCAAGCAAACAGTAGTTTTCATCTGTGCTGTGGAATTATAAACAACTCTAGAATCTGAATGTAACATGCAGAGGAAAAAAAGTAGTTGATAAATACAGACAGCCAGCAGTAAGAAATTCCTTTGAGAAAATCTTGATGTTTCCAAGTCAGTCTTAGTTTTCCAGATGATTACATTTGTTTCAGATCTGCAGAAAAGTCTTATGAAAGTAGAAGTGTGTTTGTCTTTGCCCTCAACAATTTTAGTTGTTTAGATTACCAGCTAATAAAGGTATTAAAGATATTACATCCCCATTGGAATAAGCCACTCCAAAGACATGCAGCTTTTTTGCCAAATTCTAGAATAATTATTTGTTCAATTCCTTTATTTTCATCCAGCAGAAGTTAAATGTGAATTTATTTTAAAATACTGTGTGCCAGAGGACCAACAGAAATGAAATAGTTGGAAAACCAATCATATGATGATGGTAAAGAGCCACAGAATGAGCTGCTGCTTCTCACACCAAGGAAGGACCTAA
The DNA here is from genome assembly GCA_035583135.1 of Lophotriccus pileatus. NCBI lineage: Eukaryota > Metazoa > Chordata > Aves > Passeriformes > Tyrannidae > Lophotriccus > Lophotriccus pileatus. The sequence goes on along the minus strand of JAWWES010000081.1, from coordinate 123,103,883 downwards.
GCAATAGAAAGCACAAATGAGGATTTCAGCATACCCCTCTACCCAGCAAATTTATTTTTCCTTAGGTTTTCCTATAGGAATCTTGCTTAGAGATTAAACCATTCACCTCTTCACTGGCTATTGCAAAAAAGGGAACACTAACAAGGACTGCGTACACAACACATGGTATGGCTAGACAACCTGATGGGACCTGCTGAGGCACTGCAAAGTGCTTTGTGATGTGGCCTTCCTGCTCCACAGCAAACAGTGGCATTTGTAGAGTCTCCTCGCTCCAGCCCTTGTATGCTGTAATGCAGAAGCAGGCTCAAAACCCAGATCAAAACCACTTAGCACCAGAAAAAGACAGGCGCAGTTGTTTGGTTAATATTTCAATTTATGTACAGTTTTTGGCCTGTGATAACAAGTAACTCCATCAACTATGTTCAAGAAGTCCTTGAATCCTGCTTGGATAGCTGCCGGCTCCTGTGCCTTCTCTGGATATTTGAAACTGTGTTTGGCAGGTTTCCCCCCAACCACTCAGACTGAGTAGAGTTCTTCATGCTTGTCTTCTTTTCTTTTCTGTTTGCTGCCAACAGCCAGAAGTGATCTCATTGTTTCTCTACTTATAGCAGATCTCTGAATCTCCTCACCTCCTTTTTGATGGCAGTTGCCTCCTCCCCAGTTCCCCCAGACATTTCACCTCCGCTTTGTCTTTCAAAAGCTCCAGAAAAAGTCTTTTGTCTTTCTAGAATCAACTTCTCAAAACCACAAATTCTTATCTTCTTAACTCTCAATTCTTCCTCTGCTCTTTTCTTCAGCATCACTGTCCACCAACCTTAGTCCTTCATCTACCACATCTTAAACCCAGGTTTACTAAGTATCCCTGTGTTTCCCAAGAGGACCTTCACGCCCTCTCTCTGATGTCTCCTGCATATTGCTGATGTTCAGCCAAGGACCTGAGTATAGAACATCCATTGCCTCAGGGAAGCCGCACCACCATCATCAACCTCCCTCCAAATTGCAAAGTCACTTATCTAGGCTCGCCCTCTGACAGTTTTGATAGCCCATAAAACAGTCTTGGTTTTTTATTCTTCAGAAGCAGCACTGCACCACATCCAGCAGGGTCACTGATCATCTCCTAGGAACCTGGGATCAACCTCCAGTGAAAAGTTTTAATAATATATAAAAGAACTAATGAGGCATGCTTTTTATATAAATTTTTTTATCTTTACAGAGAGAGAAAGGATCAAATAATTTACTATTTTATTTACAAGAATAAGGTGGCAATAGCTATAAAGACATTGAATATCCTGAAGGGAAAGAAGGAATATAAGACTGGGCAAGGGCTGGAAATGAAACTGCAGGGGGTAACCTATTTTGTGCAGAAACAGCCTGTGTAATCTGCTTCACTTGGAAGAGAGTGTCAGCTCACTGCTATTACATCCACTTACTAATAACCCCATCCACTTACTAATAATCCATATGTCACACTGACACAAGCAGTTTTGGTAAAGAAGTTAAAAGGTAAGCTAGATTTTAATAGCTTAAGGATAATTTTTGTTTCCCATGAGAAAAATGGGAAGTATTTTTTGATGGAAAACATCAGAACCCTAATCAAAAGGATGAAATTTCACATCTAGAAATTGAAGAAACAATGCTTTAATGAAAATCCATTTAAATACCAAGAGCACTTTCAAAAGAGCCAACATTTGGAAGACAAAGAAGACAAGAGCAGAGACACTTGCTCTTAATTGGCTAGAAATAAGTAAGTTACTTGGCAGGGAGGTATTTATTTGTTTGTTGCTGTTTTATGTTCTGTGATGTTCCTGCAATATAATATTGAGATATTTGCAGCTAATTTCAGCCATTTTTTCTACCCTGAGATATACCTGTTCAACAATAATTTTCCAAATTCTTCTGGTTCTGGCAAGTGTCCCCTGAACACTGAGTTCACCTATCTTAAGAGCAGAATTACTTTTCATTCATGGAAAATTTTGCTCCCCTAGATGTGTACAGAACATTCCTAGGGGACTGCTAGTAAGATTTTCTTGTGATGGTCTTTCGTTCAGACTTGTCGTTCTAAGGCATGAAGTTCAAAGAGATCATTTTGTCTCAGTTTTTATGAACTGTAAAATCATTGATGTTTGCATGAAAAATACTTGCAGAATTGTTCTCTGTGAAACATCTTTATCCTTCAGATTATGATAGGAATGCTCAAAGACCTCATCAAACAACAGACAAAATGGCACTGGCCAGAGCAGGAATTATACATTATACATTTCATTAAGTGCTCGTCTTCCACTTTCGAAAAGCCAGTGCTAGAAATTAATACAAAGCAGCTGTGGTAGGCCAGTCTCTGGACTAGGTTCCTAATAGATTTCTGCAAAGGGCACAGGTATATGAACATTGCAAATATTTCTCATGAGATTGATCAGATGGTGTTGTTTCAGTTTGCTCAGTCTACTTAGCAGTTCTGGAAAACCTGGATTTTTCCTTCAGGCTTGTGGTTCATCCTCAATTAGCTTGGGAGAAGTTCTGATTGTACAGGTGCATGGCCAGGGAGATACAGGTGTATTCTGAAGCTGCACAATGTAGTGCTGATCAGCAGGATCTCTGCAGGTGTGAACACCCTCCAGTCTGCAGCAGAGCTGTCATACACAGCATCCTTATCAGGCAACATGCACATGTCTGCGTCTACAGCTTGCAGTGCATGTGGTGACTTTGGCTGTTTTCAGCTTTGAACCATCCAGGCAGGTGGGATGCAAGTTCAGGATAAAATTTCATGTTTCTTTTAACATCAGGCAACCTGGCACTAACTCAGTTGGTATCACTCCCAGGAATTAGCGGGGCACTGCATTTTGCTCTTTCTCAGCACTTTTTGGTTTCTACAGCCAGTGTCCTTTTATTCTGAGCATCAAATCTCTGTGAAACTCTGACTTCTCTGACACAAGACTGATTATTATGCTGAACGCTCATCATCTTTTCTCATTTTGTTATGAAATGTGACAGGTTGATTATAAGCTGCAGGTGAATACCATATAGCAATAATTTGTTCTGAAGATTCATCTTTTTTTGTAGGCAGCATCTCCGATAATGAGATTCAACCAGTTGGACTGTTACGTGATCTTCATTCTTCAGTTATCTCCAGACTCTAGAAGAGTGCTGCTGTAGGAGTGAGTCAGTCTGCCTCTCTCTCTGGTTTGTGTTCAGGCCTGATGCTGGTGGGATCTTTGAACCTTCTATTTCAGCTTCTCTGGTTATGAGCAACTTTGGCAGTAAATGGAGCTGGTGGGCAGAAACCCTACAGCTCTAGGTGTCATTATGCCCCTTGTTTTCTTCACAGGCTCAGTACATAAGCCAAAACCACATAGCCTTATTTGTGTTCAGCTCCCCACTTAGTGCTTGGTTATTAACAATATTTTATCCCACTAGAAAAGCTGGGAAGGGGAAAGGACTCTTGTCCTTAGCAATAATTCACATTATGAAGATGGTTTTATGTAGGCCTTTATCCTCCCCTCATGAAGTGCACTCAGATCACAACTGCAGGATTGGTGTCACAATTCAACATGTACACAGAATATTCTACAAAGCATTTCTAAGGCAATGGTAAAAGATTCCAGTGACCTGACAGTGATAGAAAACGTCCTTCCTACTTTGCAAATAAGAGCAACTGACTTTAATAAATGATAAATCACATCCTATCCTTGGCAGAAAACTACATCCTGCAGATGCTAAGAGCTCTTCAAGACCACATGCTGTGAAATGTTTGCATTTCCCATCAGTGCCACTTTTCTCTTTAAAAGACATTTAATCCCAAAAGAGTTTGTTCAGGTTTCTGGCAGAGATTACAAAATTTCATATTTTTTTATTTCTTTTCTTTTTGTGGTTGTTGTTTTTTTGAGTGGTTTTATCCTCAAGGAAATCAGGCAGGCTAGCCAAGCCCAGCATGACAATCAGTGCTGGAAGGGTTATCAAAACAAAAGTGCTTTTAAAGCAACACCATCTCCTTCACACTGGGTGAGAAATTCAATCAAAACACACCACATGACTGTAAAACTGAGGTAAAATGAATCTAGGTTTCCACTAGATTGCCCATATTTCCCGAAGAGCGAGAAAAGACGCGCAGATTATCAGCAAGAACATTTGTGAAACCCAACTGCTTTTGGAAAAAACCATTGGAATGGAAATAAATATTCCATACCCAGCAATAGAAGTAACCAAGGATTTTTTTTTAAAAAAAAAAAAAACACGAGGGGTGTGATTCATAGAAGCTAAGGTATTAATCTGGCTATACTTTTGTTTTTCCTAAATCATTTAACTTCACACAGTAGAGACTGCAAGTGGAACAGATAATTTTAATTTGACTAAAATGTATCTTCTGGAGACATGGTGATGATAAAAATAACTGGTACCAACTTGTAAACAAGGTACAGAGAAATTCTGTCAGGCTTTATTAATCTCAATTACTTAGGGAGTGTAACTAAATGCTATTTTTAATTTGTCCAGTTTCCGCTTTGAGACACAGGCTGTCCTTATGCCTTAAAATAAGGAGCTATATCAACATAACAGTAACTTTTTGCTGTGTGTTTGCAGAGAAGGCAAGATGATTACACTGTATTCAGCTTCCTTCTCAGTCTTTGTTTCTATGAAACTCAAGCCCTTCAGTGAGAGACACACTTTCTATCCCTCAGAATATTTGAACAGCCTTCTCAATAAATCCAGCAGTCTTAATACCATAAAAGTATCCTACTCTTCTTAACACCCACTAGAATCACATTAACCCTGTTTGTCACACTGCTAGAGTGTGACTGGTGGTCTGGTCAAAATCCTTTACAAATGTACAATTTTCCAGTATCCCATTTTATATGCATACTGCAGCACATTTTATTTGTTACCAAGTCCAGCTCATGATGCATTACCAGCCCTTCATCTGTCGTACGTAATTTATTATTCTTCCACTCTTTGTGTCTTCCACAGGGTTTATTGGCAAGGATTTAATATCTATTTCCACATTTAACAAAGGTATTAGATCAAGCCAGTGCTGACTGCTGCCCAGCAGTTTTGCACAAAACCAGTTAAGTGAATGATCTGCAGCACGAAACCCCAGGATAGCATACAGGCATTTCTGAGTTTTGGATAATCACTCTTTGAATCTGCAAAACCAAAATTTGTTCAGGCAGGAGGTTTAAGTTTAAAATATTCATTTGTGTTCCCTCTGTAGCCAATGGAAAGATAAATTTACTTCCACGTGCATCATGCCATAAAACATACCCCATTAATATGTGGCCTGGATCTGCCTCTCTAACTGAACCTTGTCTGTAGTTGGAGCTTAGTGGACTCATTTCACTGAGTTGACTAATTAATTGCGGAATAGCTGAAATTAAGTGAAATAAACCCAAAATTCTATGCTTCTGTAGCTACAGTAGAGCAGAAACACCATTCTAAGAAGTGAACTGAAATATCACTTTGATCTCAGGTATCACTGTGGCATGAACAGGAGGCCTGTGGTTATCTTCACACTTCCTCAGAGCATTTTGGCTGTGGAGAGCAGGTCACCAAACAAGGTCCAAAAATGGGACAGCATGGAATACATAATCAAGAGACAAACAACAGAGGTGGAAATGGTGGCAGAAGCCTATTCTCTGTCTTCAATCCAGTGAGAGAGTGGCTCAGCAAGTGCCTTGACATCTTCTCTGTCTTCTCTGCATAGTCAGGTGTGGGAACAAGATCCACTGAAGGGCAAGTTTGAAGTAAATTAACATAATGGACTCTATGAAAATTAGGTGTTCATTATGAACAACAGCTGCTGATTTATTGCCAAGTCTAAAATAACTGAAATAATCTTTGCTGGAGCTGTTGCATATCTGCAGTGGGTTGACCCTGCCTGGATGCCATGTACTCACTACATCTGCTCTCTCACTCCCCTCTGCAACTGGACAGAGGAAAGAGAAAAAAACAGCTAAGGATTCAATTGGTTACTGGTTACCTTCATGGGCAAAACAGACTCAAAGTGGGGACAATACTTAAATGTATTACTAACAGGATCAGAGCAAAAGAGAAAGAAGTAAAATAATGTTAAAAAAACCTTCCCCCCACCCCTCCTTCCTTCCATGTCCTCCATCCTCTCCCCCAGCAATGCAGGGGGTCGTGGAATGAGGGTTACAGTCAGTTGTTTCTGCTGCTGCTCAGGGAGAGGAGTCCTTCCCCTGCTCCCATGGGGTCCCTCCCCATCAAGGGCCTTGACGGGCCTCTTTAGTGTGAGTCCATCCCACGGGCAACAGCTCTTCATGAAACTGCTCTCCTATGGGTCACTCCTCCACGGGGTGCAGTCCTTCATGGATGATATCCTTCAGATATCCACCTGCTCCAGCACGGGCTCCTCCATGGGCTGCAGGTGGGTCTCTGCACCCCGATGGTCCTCCCTGGGCTGCA
>JAWWES010000081.1:123057449-123096484 GCA_035583135.1 Lophotriccus pileatus | reverse complement strand
GTGTTTCAAGGTATTACTGGAAAAATTCTTTTAGTGGTCTACCACTACTCGGTGGTCATCTAGATTCTAATTCAAGAGCAAAACTCTAATTACTGGAGACAGGGACAATCATAATTTTATAATCCCTCAGTTGCTCAAGTTCAGTTAATGTAAATGGATAATAACCTTGAGTGCATCCTACCCTCATACATGTCATCATGTAGAATGTACCTCATCTTCAGTTTTGACATGAAGATACAGAGCTTCACATAGGAGCACCCTTGATTATTTTTACAAGATATTAACACAATTGACAAAAGTATTTTTCTAGCATGGGCAATGACTTTAAAATGAGTGCACCACTGGACCTCTGTTGAATATAAAAAGGAATCCAAGATTACTTGCTTTGAAATAGATACCCATTTTCTAGATATCCACATTTATTCAGGACAGTTTCATCCAGGATATCATCCAAACCACAGTAGTCAGAAAATATAAAATAATTTAGCTTTCCTTTACCAACAAAAAACCCTGTGTTTGACATAGGGTGGGGACACAAGGACATAGTCCAAGTACAGATCGTTTGCTTGGTGGCCACAGAACAGCTGGTGAATTGCCCATACTGCAGCTCAGCAAATTATAACCTTATGACTGAATTAAGGTTATCTGCTTTTAATTATCTGAGGCTGAAGATCCAAGCCAACAATTCCTTCTGGTTTGCAAGAACATGATACTACTCTGAGGCTGGATCATGGGGAAATAGATAACTTACAGTGACTTTATTTCAGTGTTTTGAGAAAGGATTACTTAAAAAGCTCCAAATACTTGTAGGGATTGAGCTTAGAGTTTAATTTGTGATAGTGAGATTCTTTCATACATGCTGTTTTATTGCAGCAGTATCACAACACAGAACTTCCAGTAAAAATGTTAGACACAAGCAAATAGCTCACTTTTTCCAGATGCCAGAAACTCAACACTGCTTTGAAGTAAATCCCTAGTTAATCCCCCAAAACTGTAGCATCATAAAATGTAAGGAGTAAGAAATTTCTTCCTTGTGCTCTAGAAATAGTTCTTTTGGGGAATGAAAAAAACATGTGAGTGATTTGTTTGGTTCCTATAGCTGGAAAAACTTACCTTCCTCCACATACTTGCTTCATTCCTTGGGCCTCAGAGACCTGATTTTCAGGTTTTTCCTGAGAAGGGAAGTTGCTGCTTCCTCACCTACAACAACCTACACTAAAACAATTCTATAGAGTCAGAAAATGGAATAAAGCTATTTAAGTATAAGCAACTTTAAGAACTATAAAGCAACTTTATAGCATTCAAAGTTACTAATATACACAGAGATGAATTAATAGAGCAATGATTGTCCTTTGTTTTGCATTTGCCTTTTCACAAGCTTGAATGAGAGAGGATTTAGCTCAGTTTTCATCAGTCTCATTATCCGGAGTCAGTGCCAGCCTTTCCACCTATTTAATGGCATTAACAAGCCCTAATTTAAGAGGAAGGGAGACACTTTCCTCTCTGAGCAACAGCATTCTTGGCAGCACTGGCCCCCTTGTTCACATCATAAAACAGGCCACAGAAGAACACAGACAGACACATCTCAAGCTCACGAATGCTCTCTTTTTTTTTTTTTTTTTCTAAAGAGAAAGGTTTTGTCTGTCTGCTTTGTGGAAAAGAAGAAAAAATAGGAGAAGAGAGATAATCTTCTGTACTTTCTGTTCTCCAAAGAGGCTCATTAGTAGTGTAGCTTGACATGCAGCAGAAACTAAGCAAATTTCGAAGTGTGAGGGATATGCTTTCTACAGAAGTTGTTAGATATTAATTTAGCCCAGGCTGCCCAAACACAGACCACCCTTCTGCCTAAAAACAGATTGAGAATTCGGGGCCATTAAGCTAAAACCACAGAGATTTGTCATTGTGACTTTGAATAGTAGTAATCTAAATAACACAAACAGAATTAGTTCAGGCTTCAGAATTAATGATTCCTATCATTGTGCAAAATAGTTTTTCCTCTTCAGAGTTATTACTTTTAGTACTACAATCAAATTTGAAGATAAAAGAAAAGGTGGGCCAGAAGGTAGATCAGCTTGCCTCTGAAAGGCACAACAGAGAAATCTGAGATTGAAGTATTCTAGTTGCAGTTGATGCTGTCCCAGAATGAGTAAGAAAGTTGCCATTTTAGTAGGAAGATTAAATTATGTAGTTGGTAACAGCTCTTGGTGGTTATTGCACAAGAGCACTCAGTAAGGTGTTTCCACAGATTATTTGGGTCATTCAAGCAATATTCTAATTTGAGACTTCAGCTAGCTGACATCACTGCAGACTCAAGTGACTAAAAGTTATCGTCTCGTCTTAGATGTAAAGCAGACCTTTAACTGGGAATTATCCTGGTGTGCTTGCAGACCTGAACTTCATTTATCTCCAAGGTATTAAGTTAATTGACCTTTTTAGAATTAAATTATTCTTTTAGTATGGAATGCTGCATTTATCTTCAAACATGGTACAAGTAGAATCATAGAATCACAGAATTGTTACGGTTGGAAAAGACCTGTAGGATCATCAAGTCCAACCATTAACTTAGCACTACCATGTTCACCACTAAACCATGTCCTCAAGTGCCATAATCACATTTTTGAACACTGAAGTAGAAAGTAATCAAGATGGTGTTAAATAATTAATTTTAAAATAACGTTCTGCTAACCTACAGTATTGATATAAGGTGAGAGATCTTCCAAATTGCAGCTTAAGTAGATCTGAATCCAGAGGCCTTCTCTTCTAACTTATTCAGGTTGATTATGAATGTAGGAATTTTAATCTAGATTCCACACTAGCCAATTGAATATGAAAGATAAGACTTATCTTTCAGCCTCAGCCCAATAGCTTTGAAACATAATAGGCACAACTTCCAAAGAACACTGAACAGCACTTTCAAGTGCCAGTGAGGATAGTGGGTCAAGCCTGTCTGCTTTGATCCTGGAACTGGCTGCCAGACAGAAAGATTTTTTGAAAACAGTTACCATTCTCAGGTTCTGTACCAGCAAATGTTCAGAAAACACACGGGTAATTTGCTGTACCAGTTGAGAAAGCAGCCTCCAACATTTTCTGCTTCACAGAGCAGATGATGTTATGCAACTAGATTAGATCATATTAGGCACATAGTGTTTTTGCATTGCCAACAGACTTCATGAGCTGTTTGGTTATAGAGAGCCATGCTCACACAAGGATAGCCAGTTTGTTGATCTGGACTATTCAGTCTTAGACTACCTCTATACCATGATAGGAAACAATTTCAGCATTGCTCAAACTAGTTCCTTTGGCAGCAAATTCAGCAAATTAATTTCTCTGTATGTTTGTAAGTTTTAACTAGCAACATAACTGGCAGACTTGTTGCAGGGATGCTTTCACTATGCTTGTGTCATGGTTTAGGAATGGTGTTCCCCAACTCAGTGTTCCCACTGAAACACTCCCAACCATGTGTTCCTCACTCCCCCTCTTTCCTTCCCCCTGCAGAGACACCAAAGAGAGAATCAGAGACACCAAAGGTAAAGATCATGGGTTGAGACAAGAACGATTTACCAGAAACAGCAGTGAAATAAGAAAACAAATGGTAACTACAACAATATTAATAAAAGGGTGTACAAGAAAGGCCAGTGATTCACACACTTCTGCTCACCAAGCAGAAATTGGCAATACACAAACCACCACCACACTCCCAGGATCTGGAAGGGACCCTTTTTCTCCATTCCTGGAAAATTACATAAGGTGGTATAGAATAACCTCTGGGTCCTAGCCATGCCCCCTCCTGGCTACTACAAAAATTAACCCTGTCCTGGCAGGAACCAGAACAATTGTAAGACGTTTTATTATTGCTTTTATAAATTTTTGATTGCACATATCAAATATTATCAAAACAGTTCACAAGCAAGTTCTCATGCTACATGGAGGAATTTGTTATCAGTGCTCATGTAGATATTTTATATTATATTCCTAATGGGATGTAGAAGGACACTGTGAAACTCATGAAGAACTGCCATGATTTAGGATTAGTGAACAAGACTACTCTTTCTTGTAAATCCATGCAGAATTGTGCCTGTGTGAACTGAATTACCAAGCACTTTCCTTGATGACTTACAAGATTGGGAAGGATTTTGGCCTTGTTAACAATTACATTTGGCCCATTGGATTAGAGCTCTGTGCTCATCTAGTGGTTCTGTAGTCTTCAAAGAACTGGCAGTGAGACTTGAAAAGCTTCTCTGCATTGTATATCCTTTTAATAGCACATGCAATTATTAATAGCCATTCAGCAACATTTGATGACATTCTATTACTATTTCAGGGATCAGGTACGGCTTTAAAACACCACAATCACCACAGTGAGACTCCTTTCTACAGGCTTAGTTACATGGCATCTACATCTGCCATCACAGTTACTCAGACTGCATTTTTTTCACTGCTGCAATGTGTGGAATTTGCCTGTGTAGAATCTGCCCAGAGATGCCAGCAGCTCTTTCAAGGCACAGTGGTCCACCATGGCATCAAATGACAACCAAGTGCCATAGATAATGCCACTTTCTCTTTAGATGGTGAGTGCTCACAAACACATTGCTCAGTGTGGCCAAGATTTTGTAACTTTCCCACGACAGAGTCCAAAAACATCTTGATGATCTGTAACTCTCAAAAATCTACCTGAACAGGTATTAGGGTGATCACAGTGGTCATTTGAGCCCTTCCCTCCACTCATTCCACAGGAGAACCCAGGTAACAGCAGGTGGGGATTTGAACCAGAACTAATTACCACTCCTTTTTGTCTTGGTATTAACTATCTTGCTAGTTAATGAAGGTGGATTCAGTGGTTTTCAACTGCCCAGTGCCTTTACCAAGCCCATCTTCCCATAGGAAGGAATGTGAATGGGCTGGTATTTTTCACTCAATGAGCACTTTGAATATGACCCAAATGGTGGGGTTTTTTGAACTAATTTTGAAGACTTCATGTATGCATTAATTCAACATCTTCTCTCCAGTCAAGTACTCCCTCCTCATAAATGTCAATCTGTGACAGGGATGTCAATAAATGAGATTGAGACATAGTACCAGAAGAATACAAATTTATGCTGCGGCACTGCACAATATCTGTTAGCTGGAACAGTAAAGGCGAGATTAAAAAAAAACAAAAAAACAAAACAAAAAAAAAAAAACAAAAAAAAAACCACACCAAAACCAACCAACCAACAGATGATTAATACTTAAACTGAAGTCTGAGAGGAAGAATTGTCAATGTCAAGGTAAATGGGAAACTCTTCATATTCAAAATACAAAGAAGTATAGGTCCTAAAGAGAAGGATCTCCACTACTGATCATGCCATGGGAAGAAATGCCCAGGCCGGCTTAGTGAAGAAGAAGCATTCTCTGAAGCCCTCTCCATGTGTGGGAACTTCCATGAAGCTTTACCAGTTGTGAACATACTTTTGATCCATGCAGATGTAGATGACTGTCTTATTAATAAAATGGAATCAGAACCCCTGAATGAAACTTCCCTATCTCCCACTCTCTGAATATCAAGAGCTGTAGCTACTGTAGCCGTGTCAGCCCCTGGGAATTTAAGCCTGCATACCCCACCTCCCACTAGCACACTCAAAGTATCAGCTTTCCTGCAGAGGAGGCACTCTACTCCTCCCATTGAAGATGAGCCCTGATAGCCCTGGACAAAAGCTGAGTATAGAACTACCAGACTAATTCCAGGAAAAAGGGATGTGGTTTTGTCATAAGCAATAAATGGAAACTGGATGAACAACAGTGCAACACAAACAGTAAATTTTCCTTCTACCAAGCCTGTTTCTGTAAAACAGACCTGTGCCAGAACATGGTTCATGAACATGAACCAACCAATACCCTTGGCTCAGGCTCTGTGACCCAGGGATTCATCCTCAACAGTCAAAAGCAGCACTTCTGCCACTCATTTCTTCTGCTCTTGATGCTGATTATTGTGCTTATGGCACTCACATTCATGTCACAGTTCATCTTGAGTGCGATCACACAGCACATACAGGACAGCCAGGGCATCATGTCCAGCCAGCATGGGTTTAGGAAAGGCAGGTCCTGCATGACCAATCTGATCTTCTTTTATGACCAGGTGACCCAGCTAGTGGATGAGGGAAAACCTGTGGATACTGTCTACTTGGAATTCAGCAAAACCTTTGATACTGTCTCCCTGGCACTCTCCTGGAAAAGTTGGCAGCCCACGGCTTGGGCTGGTGCACTCATCACTATGCTGAGAACTGGCTGGATAGAAGAGCCCGGAGAGTGATGGTGAATGGAGCTGATCCAGTTGGCAGAAAATCACTAGTGGGGTTCCCCCATGTTCAGTATTGGGCCCAGTCCTGTTTAATATCTTTATTGATGATCTGGACAGAGGGATCAAGTGCACCCTCAGTAAGTTTGCTGATGACACTAAGTTGGTTGGGAGTGTTGATCTGCTGGAGGGTGGCAAGGCTCTGCAAAGGGATATGGACAGGTTGGATTGATGGGCCAAAGCCAATACTATGAGGTTCAAAAAGGTGAAGTGCCAGGGCCTGCACTTGGGACGAAACAATCCCATGCAGTGCTACAGGCTTGGTAAAGAGTGGTGGCAGCAGAAAAGGACTTGGGAGTGCCGAGAGTTGGCTGAACATGAGCTAGCAGTATGTCCAGGTGGCCAAGAAGGCAAATGGCACCTTGACTTGTATCAGGAACAGTGTGGAAAGCAGGACCAGGGCAATGATTCTCCCCCTGTACTCAGCACTGGTGAGGCCACACCTGCAGTGCTGTGTCCAGTTCTGGGCACTGAGGGCTAGAAAGTGTACAGAGAAGGACAATGGAGCTGGTGAAGAGACTGGAACACAAGTCATATGAGACGCAGCTGAGGGAACAAGGGTTGTTTAGCCCGGTGAAAATGAGGCTCGGCGGAGATCTTATAGTTCTCTACAACTATGTGAAAGGAGCCAGGTGGGGGTCAGCCTCTTCTCCCAGGGAATGAGTGACAGGACAAGGAAATGGCCTCAAGCTGCACCAGGGGAGGTTCAGATTGGATATTAGGAAGAATTTCTTCAGGCAAAAGGTTGTTAAACATTTGAATGGACCACCCAGAGAGATGGTAGAATCACCATGCCTGGAAGCGTTTAAGAAATGACTGGACATGGCACTTAGTGCTATGATCTAGGTGTTTGGTCAAAGGCTGGACTTGATGATCTTAGATGTCTTTTCAAACCTAAATGATTCTGTTCTCTGTGATTCTGTGAGCTGTTATATAGGCAGGGGAAGAACCTGAAGTGCTAGAGCTGCAGGAGGTTTCTTCAAGACTTGGCCACTGTGCCCAAGGTGTCATAGTCATGTCTTACCTGTAGTGAGCAGTTTGAAGGAGCAATAAGCCAGTCAGTAAAATAAAAATGACAGAAGAGATTTTAAAGTATTTCAATACAATTTCATCAAGTTAGTATTGGCTTACTAGAAGTTCACATTAACAAAACTAATGAAGAAAGCAGTGTTAGAACAAGGATATGTACAATCTAAAACCATATCAGATCATAAAAGCAATTAAGTCATGTTCAGCTGAAATAACTTGACAGCAAGACTAAAACGATATCAGAGAACAAGGAAGCCATACCTGCAGGAGTGGAGGGAAAAACTGTCTGTTAAAAAAAGAGCATGTGTCTAGCTTCATGCCACACATCTCCAATACAGATCTACAATTTCCCATGCCTGCCAGCTGTGCTGAGATCCTCCAGAGGGGGAAAAGTAGAAGGCATAGAGTAATTTTTTTATTAATTTTTTAAAGTAATTTTTGGGCTGCAGGTCCATTTTAAGATTCAGCTAGGCGCTGTTATTGTCACTAGCAGCTTTAGACACCCTGTGTATGCCAAAATGAAGGTCTGGCTATGGTTAGGGATTTGGTCACCAAGAACCGTAGGGATATACATTGCCTACATCTGCTGAATGGGAGGGATGCAGCACATATGGTGGCAAACTCCATCCTCCCTGTGCAAGCTGCCTGGTGCTTTCCATCCCTCCAGAGCACCCTTAGTGGGATCTGATTTACTACCTGACATTAAGTAATGCATTTTATAGGCACTCCCTCATTGGAGATATGTGAGTTTTTACATGCCAAACATAAGCAATGTTGACTAGTTCCTGACAAGACAATTGTCCAGAGCAGGAAGGGCAGGAGTAATGGATTGCTTTAGAAAACCCTTTGCATTTCTTTCCTCAGAGACCCTTTTGATTCCCAACCTACTTTATCTGCTACAAGATGAGGTGAAATGAGATTGGCAGTGACAGTGGAAAACAGTGGCGAGGCTGCAGTGGAGGCAGCTCTAAGAGGCCACTGGAGAGGTAAGATGAGTATCTGGGCAGCAGCTGCTGGCTCCTTCTCCTTCCCTCCAGCTGGCAGCGCCCGGGGGCAGCAGTCAGCTGCAGAGCACTGCAGAGAGCCAGAGAGCTGCCAGCCTTCACACCCGCCAGCTCCTCAGCCACACACAGAGGGGGAGGGATGGTTTTGGTCAGGCTTCCAGTCTGAACTCAGGGTATTTCATAGTTGGATTTTTTTTACTTTCCTCTGCATAGAGCACTTGGTCTTTGGATGTGGTCCACGTGCATCTGTAATAACAGATAGCTTTCTGGCAAATACAAGAGATCTCTGAAAATTTCAGAGCAAGCTGTCAGATTAAAAGCACAGCTAGCCATAAACTGCAGCATGCAGAATGAAGATGTGCAGAAACAAGGCTGCAAAAAACATGTATATTTACTCAGAGTGCACGTTCAGCAGACCTTAAATGTTTTGTATAGGGTTCTTTTAGTCCTGTTGAAATATTGTTCTTACAGTTTCTTCTTCCTTTTGCTGTCTTAGACACAAGTGAAATTCTGGAAATGTTCTTGCTTCACAAGAGTGCAACTGTTAAGAGAAGGACAACTACTGATAGGAATAGATTAAACTTACAAAACATTACCTGTTACCAAAGTGCACTAGTCTGTCGTTTTTATTTGAAGATTTTTTCCTCAACTTGCTAAAAAAAGTTTGGCAAGAAACAAACAAATAAACAGCGGAAGAATTCTAGATGCAGAACCACGTGGAAATAGGACAGGCAGTATCATATGAGCTGCAGTAACAAGGCAGAGCTAGGATGGAGTCCTCTTGGGCAGTCCCAAAGCAGATGTAACCAACAGGCTCAATGCTTTATTCAGATGGGTGCTTCGAGAGATGGTTTCAGCAGAATGATCTCGGATAACTCAGAAGAGTATCTGAAGAAGGACTATAAAGGATTTTTCAGAACATTATAAGCGGGTCTTCAAATTAATGGAAGAAATCCAAAAGTGATTTGAGAAATGGATTGCTTTCTTCATTTGCAAGTCTGCTGCAATACTTAAATTCAGAGAAAAGTTTAGAAAAAAAGAAGTAAGAACAGAAAAACATCTTTTCTTTTTTTTTGTGGGGAAGAGGAGGAAAATGTGGGGAAGGAAAAAAGCAGGATTTATGTGCTCTGAGGCAAGTCCAGGGAAATGCAAGGACAAGATAAAGTGGGACTAGGAAAAAAGGCTGGCTTTCATTCTACAGTCTCAAGAGGAAAAGCTCTGATGTTAGATGCAAGGCTTTTACCACATACTTAAAAAGGAGTTGGACAGATTTGAGCATCAGAAATTTCAGACAACAACCTTAAACTTGTTCTTTAGGCAAAGGAAATCAGAATGGAGTTAGAAACATTAAACATCTGCAGTAACTACTTTATAGCCAGCAAACCAAGAACTTCTCACATACAAACCTTTATAAGTCATGAAGTTAGTTTTACCACTGATCTCCCTGTGACATTTGCTGATATACAGCATAGATGAGGTGGAGTTATGATATTTTGAATATTCTTATACAGAAATGCCTATATTATGTTCTGGAAGCCTCTCACTTGCATACCTGTAGGAGTTAGTGTATACCTGCATTTATTCTAATTGCAATGTAAAAAACCAACAAACCCAATATGCAAATACTCCTCCCTTCTTACTTTTCTGATATTCCTTTGAAGTCACTCCTTGCAATTCATAGCATTGTTTGATGGGATTCACTGTGAACAGCCTTGCTCCAGGAATGAGGGATATACATGCAAGAGTAGTGTATGAGAAGTCAGGGTTTTCCTCAGGAATAGCAGTTCCCTGTCATGGGCCACAGATGTTTGAGAGCATATTATTGCCATGCCATCTGCTGAGAAAAGTCAGAATCTCAACTGTCAATACTACTCTCATGAGAAGGCAAGGGTCCAGAGGCTTGCCATTCCCTCCAGGCATATCAGAATTTTTTTTTCCTCTTTAAAGCAAGTTAAGAAATTGTAATTATGCATATTTTAATTGCAAGTTGATGGTGTGAACCACCAGGTTTTGTTTGGGGTTTGATCTTACTATGCCTCAGAGTTATGACATTTCATTTCTGTTCTTAGCATTACCACAAATTTAGTGTTTCAGAAACACCTTTTAGATGTTTCAATTTTCACAGTCCTGCTTTCAGATATTGGAAACACATTTAAGCACATGGAGACTCACTGTTTGGGCTAAAGTTCAGGAGGAAATACAAGAATGCAGAATCACTAGAAGTAAAAAATCAAGTGCTGGGTTGCACCAGCCTGAGCTGTACAAATGTCACAGCTCAGCAGTGTAACTGTGTTTAACAAGTGGTTTGTTGTTGCTGGCAAATCTGACTCCTTCAACAAAGTGACCATTTGCAATAGTACCCTCAGTCCTGACTGAGGTCTGAAGGGTGGGGGAATCACAAGTGGGGGAGCATCAGTTTGGTGCTGGGGACTGAGCACAGGAAAAAAGACCTGCTGTTTTTCCTGCTCCCCTCCTTCCCCACCACTGAAATACCGCTGAAAATCAATTGGCCTTTTGAACTTTCAAACCAACTGGGGTCACTACTTTGTAAAGTCAGTGCCTCACATCATGAGTACTGAAGCTTTAGTTATACCTTTTCCTGGCTAAGCAGAAGTCTAAGGCAATTCACCTGTCTCAAACAATCAGAAATGAAAGTAGCAAGTTGGTGAGCAGAGATGGGCATTATTTTACCCGTTCCTGTGCGCTCTTCAGCATTAGATTCCTTTTGTCAGCATTACCCCAGGGTCTTAGACAAGACTCCCACTCCTATATCCAGCCAGACAAGTATTAAGAATACTTTTTGCTTTGGTCTCAGTTGCAGCAGTACCTGACACAGTGACGGGGTCCCTCCCTCCTGACATGAGGGCTGCTATAATAAGTATTACAGAATCAAATAATAGGTATTACTGCATCAAGGAAGCTTGCATCAAAGCTGCAGTTCTTTCCCTGCTTAAAGAAAAATCCCCATTTTTAATAGTTTTGGCAAGAATATGTTTTTTTTCTTACTATGAATGTTGCCACCTGTGCCACTAATAACCCCACAGAGAGGCTACATTTCTTTCAAGGAAGTCTTCAATAGAAGTCATTGTTAATGGGCTAATAGTCTGCTGTGGCATCTGGTGTGGAATTGAGCATGGATGCATTTTCATCCCTGTTTTTGATTCAAAGAGTGGCAGAACTATGGATATAAGTGTGTAAGGCCAATACACTGCTTCTCATCGGTAGCCACTGGTTCAACACCCACAGCAGTCAAAGGAGTTGTACATTGTTGCCCTTCTGGAACAAGAAGGAACTGAAGAAAGAAGTCTTTATTTAAGCAGAGTGTTGCTAATAGTGATAATTTTTAATTTATGTTTTCACATTTCAGAGTAAGCTGTATTTTTCCTTTGATAATTCCACACTTACATAGAGCACCAGGAAGGCTTTTGCACAGTCCTCAATTAAAAGCTGTCCTAAGTGATAGATCTTCACTACAGGAATAAACATCTTCTTTCTCATGTACTGTAGTGGAAGCAGCGTCATTCCTCCCGCAAGCCCGAAAGAGCCAAAGCACTATTGTGCTTATTTTTGTAAAAAGGAGTTTATCTCAAGTAGATCTCCACCAACTCTGACTCACAGAATAAGAGTTAATCCATCATCACCCCCTTCCCATCCACTGGTTTCCCCTGCACAGCTGTTGCTTTGCTATTCCACTTCACAGAATCACAGAATTCTGTGATTTGTGATCACTTCTACATCTCCCTGCATCAGGAACTATCTTCAAAGGTCACAGCACCTCAAAACCACATTGCAGACAATATATTATTGTTTGTAGACTTGAGTTGTATAAGTTTGTATCCGGATTAAGAGACGAATTTCCTTTACCAGCATTTCCTCACTCTGCTGGACTCTCACCAGCTTCCTTTTCTTGGTTTACCTCTTACCTGCTGTGGTTTCTTCAAAATTTCTGCTTATTTTGGAGAAAGTTTCTACTCTTTTCAGGGTGCCCTTTCTTTTGATGGTATTAGATCACATCAGTGCTGATGACCACAGGGCTGTTTAGCCAGATTGCTCAGCTCTTGGTGGCAAGACACTTCTGCAAGTGACATGAATCACAGGTTTGCTTAAACTTCCAGGCTCGGAAGTCATCCTGATTTCATCATGATCGTTAAAAACTTAAGTCTTTATCAGCAGGGCTGTCTTTGCCCCAGAAAGCAGGAGTGATTTCTATTAGATGACATAATTGCCACAAATTTATCTCTTGTCACTGGAAGTCTTTCCTGAGGGAAAGGAGACTGTTGGTGAGATACTTTCCAAGTGAGAGCCATAAGCCTGCTCCCAGATAGCTGCTTGCTTTGAAGTAAACAAGAAAGTCAACCTACAAGCTGGCTTTCTTCTTGCATCTGTGAGTCATCAGTTTGCAAGATATCTACAAATAGCTCAGATTCATCTTAAATAAATGCAAGTAATTTACTGCATATGGAGAATGCACTTGTCTGCTCCAAACTGATTTACATGGAAAGGTGCTTTGACCCTCCCAAAAAAGGCTTCCAGCAGCACAAGCATTGCAGACAGCAGTTAACACCAAAGGAAGGCCAATTTCCCCTGCCAGGCTATAGTTTTGAATACAAAAGCCCTATTCCCCCTCCAAAGAAATTAATGCTAATTGTAGTAAGCCACACACAACAGTTCACAAAAGGCAAGAAAAGTACCAACAGGAACTGAGTTCTTCCAGATCACATCCTTTCTATCTGGTGCACTGCAGAAATCCTCACCTGATACTTTCAGTTCTCATTATTTAATTGATGGATTTGAGTTTTCATCTTCCTACAAACTGCTCGCACACAGTGCAGTGTCTCTCAAGTCAATAGTCCCAAGTAAAAATACCTCAAGATAATGACACAAACTTGAGGGCCCCTCAGAGTTTCCTTTTAAAGAGGACCTGAGCATGTGATACTCTCAGAAAATTGACCAGAAAAGGCATAAGTGGCTTCAATAATTAGAATATTGTTTTATTTATTTTGAAATTAGCCCAAAGTCAGTGAATATGCAAAAAAAAAAAAAAAAAAATCAAAAACAAATAGGCCAAATCTAAGATTAGCTATTCTAGGGGAAAAAAAAGTTTCCCCATAGACTGCCATCTTAAAGGCACAAGAGGGTAACTAGTTATGTGCAAATATATTCGGCTCTCACAGCAACCCAGGCTGGGTGGACACTGACTAGGCAGAAGCCCTGCGGAAAAGGTTCTCAGGGTCCTGATGGGCAGTGAGCTGAGCTCTGTCAGCAGAAGAGGCAAAAACATCCTAGGCTGTAAGAACAGAAGTACAGACAGTAGGTTTACAGACATGATTATGTCCCTCATCTCAGCATCAATAGATTGGATCCTGAGTACTGCATCAGTTTTTAAGTGAGTTCAGCAGAGGGTCTGCAGGGTGCTCAGGGGTCTGGAGCATCCTATGAAAAGAAGCTGTGACACTGAGGTGGTTCATCCTGGTTAAACTTCGAGAGTGCTTACAACAGCTCTCAACACCTGTGGGAAAGAGACCAAGGAGTTGAGTGAGGCTTTTCACAGCAATGAATGGTGGGAGGATGAGAAACTATGAACAAAACCTGAAAGCAGAGAGGTTCAGAGAGAAGATAAGGAGATCCTCTCCCCCTGGGGACAGATGGGCAGGGGTGCAGGTTGCCCAGGGAAGTCATACTGGCTCCATCCTTGGAGTCTTCCAAGCCTCAAAAGGGCTCAGCCCTGAGTAGCCTGGTGTGAGCTCAGATATGACCGTACCTGAGTGGGAGGGTGCACTGGAATCCTCCCGACCTCCCTTCCCTTCCAAATACGCCTATGATCTTGCAATCCTTTATAAATAATTTTTCTACAACATTATTACTTACAAAGACACCAAATACAAAAATATGTGGACTGTAATATCTGATGCCTAGCAACCAGCAGAGCAATTCCTGGAAATCCACATAAAGAGAATTGCAGGGGCTGGACTCTGCACTTATTAGGTGCTTTTTGCCATTGGAATAGCACTTTACAGCCAAAGGAAAGTCTAAGAAATTGTTTGACTGCT
Source organism: Lophotriccus pileatus (assembly GCA_035583135.1). Classification (NCBI taxonomy): domain Eukaryota; kingdom Metazoa; phylum Chordata; class Aves; order Passeriformes; family Tyrannidae; genus Lophotriccus; species Lophotriccus pileatus. Next base: position 123,082,067 of record JAWWES010000081.1, on the reverse strand, counting down.
TTCTGATACAGATGTGACAGGGCTTAGGGGGATTAGTCAAGATGGATCTCATTATGCCAGGTCTGTACACACTTTACCTCAAACAGATTTTTACCTGATCAGCACAAGCAGAAAATAAATGAAGTGTCCAGGGACCTTTTGTAGGTCGATACTGGAGTCTAGCTTTATGCCATAACTACTCAAAATGCTAGTCATTGGGACATAGGTCTTCAGAAAGCACAGGAGCAAAAGGGAGAGAAATCCTCTGTGTTGCTGCTTTTCTTCTCACAGAGCCCCATATATACATAAAAACAGATTAAAGACCTATTGTTCAATTGGTTCAGGTGAATCAAACAATGACAAGGATATCCCAATCAAGAAAGCAAATTCATTGCCTTACCTTCTACAGCCACAAGCACTCTCTGCTCCAAATCCACTTTGTCCTGTAATTCTGTGCTTCTCTGGAGAACATTTCTGACTGCAGGTGTGCAGAAGGCAAACTAAATTATCCCAACAAGATTTGTGGGTCTTAGAGTCTAGGAATTGAGCTGTGTCCATTTGATACAGTAGACTGAAATGAAAGAAAAGAGTATGGGAGAGAACATAACCATCTGGGGGTTGAGCCTACCTTTTTATTCCGAAAGCCTTTTAGATTTAATTATTTGCCCTTAAGGTGAAGTATTCTTGAATGACAAAAATAATTAAAAAAAAAAAAAGAAGACAGTGATCTTTGTGCTATTAAGGGCATATGAATAATAACACTATGACCTACTGGAGAAGGAGGGGTAGGGGAGGAAGAAAAACGCTGGGTATTGGGACTCCCTCTCCATTGGTCATCCCAGAGCATCATGTGGCCACAGCTCCTTTTTAAAGATAAGTCCTCATCTCCTGGAGCTCATAATATCCTCCCGTCCTGCATTTCTGTTTGAACCTGTGGAAGACATCCTTCTAGCCTGACAAGATGTGCGACCAGTTTGTGGGCACCTGGAAGCTCCTTTCTAGTGAAAACTTTGAGGACTATATGAAAGAACTGGGTGAGAACTGTTGTTTTGAGTTGTTGTATCTGGGACAGGGAAAGAATACCAATTTTGAACTTTATTCTTGACTTGCTTTTTCTGGCTATGCTGTTTATCAAGGGGGTTTTAGTCTGACAATTTTGATCAGATGGTCTTTAACTGGAGAACTCAGCTGTTGAATTAGTGGTATTAAATTACTATAAAGTAGAAAAAATTTGATTGGGAGGAATAATTTCAGGTAAATCAAGTCTATGCATGTGTGAATTAGCTTTTATCCTTGGACATGCAAATTGGTGTGGTGCTAGAAAGCAGCAAGCTTCTCTATGCCTAAAAGCAACACACCCAAACAACTTTACATTGTTACTGGACTAAGACACCAATTAATTGCCATGGCTATTATAGTGAATGAAACTCTGCAACTGCCTCCAGTGAGTATTAACAAAGAAAATTGCATGGATTCATGCAGATACTTGCAAAGATTTGATGTCTAACACTTTTCTTTAAAGGTGTAAGCTTCTTGCTTAAAATTAAAATTGGGCTTTAAAAGTTTCTGACATGCTGTTAGTGTGGAAGAAGCATGGGGTAACTTGCAGTGATTCAGTTAGTACATGGTAAAAAGGTGGGGGGTTATTTGCAGATTAGGGGTAAAGTACTCACTGTGACTTATGCAGCATCCAAAAGCTTTCAGAGAGTGAGACTCTTGCACTCTTAATCTTTACTCCAGATTTTACTCAGGACGTAACCACTGCCAGCTATTTCTTAATCATTTCCTTATATTCAGCCTAGCCACTGATAAATCTAAAAAGTTGCTTTCTAAAAAAAGTTGCAATCTAAAAGATTGCTTTTTTCCCCTGTTTGTTTGTTTCATTGCGTTTGTGGCTTAGAAACTGTCATATATTTCTGCTTACTTATGTGTAGATACATTTAGCATACAAGTTAGAGTACAAACTACCTCAGTTGTTATGAACAAGTACATGTGCAAAAATCTGACATAAAAATCTTGTCTTGGTCTTCACACTATTTTGACAATGACAGAGTAGAGATTTTCCTTACATCAACTCACCAAACTTGGTCTATTGTAGTTCCAAGCTAGTGAGATGTTATAAAGGAATGTCTGCAACATAGAATTATTAAAATTCAGAAAGCAATAGGGGAAACAACACTGAAGGTTTGTTGGTTTTTTTTTTTTTTTCAACATATAAAAACCCACATTGAGTAAAGATAAAAATTTCTGTCTTATTTATAGGTGTGGGGTTTGCTACCAGGAAGATGGCTGGTGTGGCCAAGCCCAATGTAACTATCAGCATCAGCGGTGACGTGATGACCATCAAAACAGAAAGTACCTTCAAAAATACAGAGATCTCTTTCAAGCTGGGTGAAGAGTTTGATGAGACCACAGCAGATGACAGAAAAACAAAGGTGAGTTCAAAACTGGCACTTTGCAAATGCACCTCTCAAATGGGATGTGGGAGCAGGAGGGCAGAGCTGTGATTTTGACATCCAGTGTAGAAATGCTGCCTTCACAGGTAAGACTGCTATGGATGCTTGTGTTTAGTGCCATTTGGACATGGAGATAGCCTTCTCTCCAGCCCAGAGCAGCCTGATGAAACAGCCACACTTTGGTTTTTTCCTTTGGCAGAACGTCATAACCCTAGACAACGGTGTACTGAACCAGGTGCAGAAGTGGGATGGAAAAGAGACCATCATAAAGAGAAAAGTGGTGGATGGAAACCTGGTGGTGGTGCGTTCATTTTTGTTACTTAATCACTGAATTCAGCATGTAGAATTCATGTTTGGCTGATGTATGACTTTGGATTCAAAGGAGAAGGGATAAGAATCATAAAGGGCTCTGTGCACTTCGTGAGAAGTCTCTCTGAATGAGTTTGGAGTGTGTGTTAGAACTAAAATGCTGTTAAACTTATGGAATGGTATGGAGGTGCCTGTCTCCATTCATAGCAAGACATGCTTAGGAAAGTGTAGGAAGAAAAAAGCCAACATCCCCAAGAGGGAAATTTTTATTTTTATATATCAGAATCTTTAAGTCCTGGATAGTATAGTGACAGCATCAGCAATGGCCATGTTAAGTGCATCCACCCTAAGAACTCTGCTGTTCATCTTCAGCAGAGGCTCAACAGCCATCTGTGGGAACCATGCCATGCATCATCAACAAGTGTGTCAAGAACATGATGATTGAGCTAAAAAGGAAACCTGTGTCCAAGCTCTCTGTTGGTTAGTTTTATCTGGTCATAGATTGTTGTGCTTGACTTGGCGCCAGGAAGGCCCACCTACACTCTGGGGCTTCCCAGAACAGTTTTAGGAAATACACTTTGAAGAATCTGTGAGAGGACTAAAACTATGTTCATTTTTGGCAGCTGAGATTCCTACATGCTGCTAAATGATACATACACATGAAATTCCCAAAGAGTTCTGCTCTCCCCTAGGGAAAAATAATATGTCCATAAATTTAATATTTAAATTTCTTTGGATAGAGACCAGAGGAGAAGAAATAGAAACAGTTTTTAATAACAACTTCATTAAGAAAGACTGAACAAAACAGAGTTTGATCTAACAGAAAAACAGAAGAGGACAGAGCCTAACATGCAGAGGCTGACACCAGCAGCTGCAAGTCTGAAAGCTCTGTGTGTGCATGTGTTACGCACACGTGTGAAGAAGACAAACCACAGCTCCAAAAGGTGAAAGGAAAAAAGGCTAATGTCCATCTCCAGAGTCCACTCACTCTCCATACAAGTCTTAGGAGCCTTGTTTATAGATTTTTAAAAGATTAGAACTCTTCTGGAGGTCGTTAGAGCAGTCCTTTAATGTTCTTTCAGTCCTGTGCATGTATTTAGACTTCTGTTTCTGAAGATCTCAAAACTGAGTTTCACTGTTTTGACAGTTGGTATTTGAGGAGGAGAAATGCAAGTTTTTCTTACACTGATGCGCAATGACAAGTGCTTCTCTATATTCTGACTAACCAACATCTAGTGAGAATTAAAAGCTGATTGAATTCACCTTTCTTTCCAGGAATGCACCATGAATAATGTTTCCTGCAAAAGAGTTTATGAAAAAGCATGAAGAAGACACCTTCACATAGGACTAATGCTTGAAGCTGGAGAAAAACAACTTAACCAAAGGAGAAAAACTCCACAAATCTGTTTTAAAGAGAACTGTACTTTTTTCAGATATATCCCAAAGCAGTTACATGCAGCTAGTCTAATTTGTTGTGCCTATTCAATAAAATATTCTGCTTTCTACAACCTGTGCTCGTGCTGGAGTTTGTCAGAAAGCGGCTTGGGAGGGATGTAATGTGGGAAAGGGTGCTGTGCAGGAAAGCATCGTGTGAAAGGCAGTACTCAGTAAATGTGACCCATCTCACTGCAGAAAGAGGATCAGAGCCAATCCAGTGAGTGGCACTTGTGTGACAGTGACAGATGTAGACCTGGACAGAGAAACATCGTCTGGTGAGTGCTGCACGTAGGCTACCCACTGCGAGGGGTCTGTGCACAGCCAGGGGAATAAAGCAGCTGCTCTTCTTGGCTTGAAGCAAAAGTTGTTCCTGGGGCAGGGAGAAGGACAACCTATGGATGCTTGTGGATGTTGTGGATGACCAGTGTTGGCTTCCAAACATGAGCAGGGTAAGAGGCACCTCCTCTGTGTACAAATGCAGACAATTTTAAACCTGGGGACCATCTGAACTGGCTTGATGTTGTCTTTTACCTCTTCAAGAGTGAAATTACAGCTCCTGTAGATTTCATCTGTGATTATTTTTTAAATATGCTTTTCTTTAACATCTCATTTTGTCCTAGATTAGACAAAAAGCCTTGAATTATGAAAGAGTCATAGCTTAACAAGTACTCCCAGGTTTACTAAAAGCCTATACAGATTTGCTAGTGCTACAGCCTTCTTTATAACCTATATGCATTTTCTACTAGCTCATTAGGTTTGATCAGTCTTGGGAACATGAGCCTCTCTAGATGTAAAGCCCTTTGAACATCATGTTTTTAACTCTGCTTATTTTCAAATTACATTTCCAGTGCTCATAGGCCTGGTCTCCTATTCCAAAACTTTGCATCCACAGAAGCTATGATTTCTACACCCAGGAGGACTCAAACTGAGGACAAAAAAAAAAAAAAAAAAAGGGAGGTCTAGGGAAAACCTGGGCAATAAATCTCAAAATATGTGCATTAACTACTAAATGGGGAAACGACCTTATCTCAAGCTTTGCAGTTAGAATCTGTGAACTAAATCCCTCATATTCCTGACATTCCTGAGGTCAGCTCTCAGAGGGGACCATGCAGCAGAGACCTCACGTACACTTGAACTTTCCTCTGCATGACTCAGACTGTTCCCAAGTTTTTGCACTGCTTATACAACTAAAGAGGGGAAAAGGAAGGACTTCTATACTCCGCATGAGCTAAGAAGTAGTTTAAAAGCAGTTCCAAAAGACTATCAGTAAATCTTGGAGGAAATGTTAAAAGAGCCATGAAAAGCAGCTCCTCTGTTTTAACTTTGGCTTCATTGCTTGTGAAGTCTCATCAACTTAAAGAACAGTATTTGGAGATTAGTGGTAGAAAATCTACATGGGAGAGATGATTACAAGAAGCAGAAACATTGACTTAAATAAACTACATAAAGACATTAAATATCAGTTCAAAATTAAATAAATCCCACTGTTCATAGATTTGGAAATACTGTATTTCCAGTATTCATATAGCAGCCTTTATTTTCCAGAAATCTTATATTCTCAATACAGCCAACAGTTACAATTTGAACATTCACAGCTTAATATTTCAGAGGCAGGTAATCTCTTCTGAAAGCATCACCATTTATTTTAGTACCAGGTGAATTAATTCAAACTTTGTGAATTAATCAAGCCACGTAAAATTTCAATTCTTGGAAATTTCAATAAAGTGACATTCTGTTTTATAAATTTTAACAAGGACAGCACCATAATGAAGTATTAGTGATGCTTATCTTAGAATATGAATACATCTGGAATTTATTCTCTGAAGAAGGCGAAAATCTGTTGTCTGAAAACGGCAGCCGTCTAGTGATTTATTGAATTAATAGAGGTGATTCCTCTCAGACCTGAATGGAGGTGACAACACACATTTCTAAGGACTAAAGGCAGATCAGTGCCTTGTCCCTCCCTACAGAGCAGCACAGGTCTCCCTCACACTTCTGTTGTGCTGAATTATTCTCCAAAAATCAGAAACCATCCCATAGCATTACTTTCAGCCAAAAAAAAGGATGTTCCCAAACCATTACAAACCCATGGGCAACACACTTATTGAAGCAGGTACCCTTGAATGCTGAGAGGAGGAGATCTTTGCCCCCAAGCATATTCAGTCACTACTACAGGTTACTGCGATGACAAGAGAGAAAGGGGACTCCCACCCACAGATTTTTAGCAGCTCGATAGAAAGAGGAAGCAAGGCTTATTCCGAGCATTGACCTTTCTGTTATTTTTATGTTTTTCTCTTAACTCTTTGTTTCCACTGGAAAGGACGGACTTTTGCATCCTGGCCAGTGAAGCACCATGTGCACAGTGCAGCTTGGACTCATTCCCCTGGCCCCAGCTGTCCTGATCTGCTCTTGTAGGATGCTCGAGCTAAGGAAATAAGAAACTATTTGCACTCTCCAATGTAGGTATTGGGAAGAGGCAGGCTGCTGGCACCACGTTCAGAGTTGATCCTTCAGATCCATAGAGTCAGTGCTAAAACATCTTTGGTGTCCTCACAGCAAGTCCTTCTTTGACCTCTGTTCTCCCCTGTCATTTCTGTTTTCTTCATTGCTCTCCTGGGAATTTAATGTAGCCTTTTTTTGGCACTGAATTTGCCCAGATCATATTTCCTTTAAAGAAATTGAGATAAATTTACTTTCTGCACTTCTTTAAATAGTACTTTTAATTCTAAATAGTCTCTGAATTTTTAGTTCACTATTTTTATCAAGCTTTACCTTCACCTCCAGTGCTGCTTCACAATCTGCAAGTTCAATAATTTCAAATCCTGTTTTACTTCAGCTGTGAGCAAAAAATGGAATCAAAGCTCCACCTTATCATATGTACTTACAATTCTTAACATTTTTTCCATTTAAACTTGAAGAAAAGGTTGGTTTCCGCAACTATTTCTACTGAGATATAATTCCCTGCTCTTTCTCTTTCTAAATGCAAGTCCTTTAAATGAAAGTACTGATTTTTCTTAGTGACAAAGAGATAGATAGTAGCAATGTCAACATTGTTTGAGACTGCTTAAGACTGGGGTTTTGTCTGTATAAATAATTCTCTGTCACTTTTGTTCTTAAGGTTACTGGTACTGCAGTGTAGCTGTTCTATTCTAACTAATTTGCTCTTCTTGAATTTCTTTGTGCCTGATTTTATAACATCCCAATCATCTTTTATTTCCCAAATGCACCAGCCTTGTCTTGTTAAAGTGTCTTTATGTGGATAAGACAATTAAATGAAAGAACAAAGAATGCCTGAGGAGCAACGGTAGAATATTTTCATATTATTTCTTGAGAAATAATGGCTAGTTTCATTTAGGAGGAGCTTTCTCATTTCCAGAGACTGGATAAAAGAGCTAGCTATTCTTTACACAAAATGTGATATAATGCATCTCTGTTTTAGAAGAGTTTTGTATGGACAACACCTTCAAATTTACAGATTACATTTATTTATGTATTACAGATATAGCATCTGCTTTTTGCCTTGTTTCATTTTCAACCACTCTACTCTAGACATTCCCTCCCTGCACTGCAGTGTCATTAGACCTGTGCAGCAATGGGAAGTTTTACTCAGCTTAGCCTATTGATGTTATGACTGATGGGGTAAAACCATTTGCACATACAACCAAAATTTGTGACTTAAAACCTTCTTGTTTCCCCACAACCACAATGTAATGCAAAGACTACAATAGTTTCACTTCTCAGACTGTATTATTTATCTGTTTCAGTGTTTCTTTTCTCATTTATGACAGCTTTCAAGACAAGACCCAGACCTCACACTCCTTGGCCCAGCAGTACCTCCATCTCACTCTTTCAACCCCAAATACAAGAACTTTGGTCCCACAACCTGTAATCACAGTGTCTCTCCATCCTTACAATGTAGGTCTGAAGAGTGGTCAAAATCCAGAAAGAGAAATGCAAAAAAGACAAACAGGTAACTATTGTTCACCCAAGTCAGAAAGAAGCCTCTAACCTTTACATGTACAAAGTAATAATTTTCTCTAGGAAGATGGTTTAGAAAGAGGAAGGACAGAATTACATCTGATGTGGTCTCTCACTAAGTAGTTTCAGATAGTTGGATCTGTCTTGGATTACAATGCTTTAAATTCCTGACTGTCATGTGGTTTATGGATTTGTTCTTTCTGTTTGATTTTTACTAACCACAAGACAATAGTTCTAAAAGTGGATTTAAAAAAAAAAAAGTTTTTAAATGCATCTGAAAACTCAGATTTTTCAATCCTTCAATTTTGGCTTGGGAGAAAATGTTCTGGGGGTCCTAGTGGACCAAGCTGAATATGAACCAGGAACAAGCCATGGCAGCAAAAGATAGTGAGCAATATCCTGGGCTGCATTAGGAGTGTTGCAGATTGAGGGAGATAATCCTTCACCTCTACTCAGCACTGACGGGGCCACAGCTGAAATGCTGGGTCCAGTTCAGGAGATTGTGGAGTGTCTTCGTGGGAGCAGGGAACATTGAGGAAATCTGACAATAGTAGGACACACCTGAATGCAATGCCTTATGTGACTGTGCTGACTTAAATCTTCCCTCAGCTCTGTGACAGACCAACTATTCATGTGCATAAAGGTAAAAAGAGAGCAGTATACTCCCTCCTCCCAAGTCAGCAGATCTGCTTGCCTCTCAGCAAAGGACTTTGAACTAGTAATACTCACTTTAAAGACTTAGGCCTTTTTCATGCCATCCACCTGTGAAGGACAAAAGCTGATCTCCATCAATCTTCTGGATAGGCCCAGTTGCAGACAAAGACTGTCAGCGAAGATTGGATGCCTCTTCTTTTTGTAATGCTGGCTGGGATATGTGCAGGGAAGAACTCACAGCTTTGGATCATTTATCTGGTGAAGAAAAACAGTATAACTCAGTTCTGCCTTTAAATGACAAAATCCACAGACCCTTTCCAGGGTGGATCATGAAAGTCAGAGAACATGACAAACCACTTTGTACATCAGCTTCTTGACAATTCCTTCCCAAAATCCACATGGCTTTGATTTATCCTACTAGCACAGAAGTGACAATAGTGGTAACACTCTCTACAGCTTCCTGAGGAGGGGAAGTGAAGCGTGAGGTGCCGATCTCCTCTCCTTGATATCCATTGATAGGATGAATGGGAATAGTTCAAGCCTGTGTCAAGTGTGGTTGGCATTTGTCATTAGGAAGCATTTCTTTAGTGAGAGAGTGGTCAAACACTGAACAGACTCCCTAGAGAGGTGGTCAAACCCCAGGCCTGTCTGTGTGTAAGAGGCATTTGGTCAATACCCTTAATAAAATGCTTTAATTTTTGGTCAGCCCTTGATTGGTTGGGCAGTTGGATGAGATGATCATTACAGATTTCTATTCTATATGGTGATATCAGGGCAATAACACTGGGAGGACGGTCAGAGCTGGATGTCATGAGGATGCAGTGCTCCTGTACTTACACTTGCTGCTGACACCCCTACTGCAGTGCCCTCTGACTGCTCTGTGGGTGCAGTGGTAGCATCCCGTCCTCACGTGTCCTGATGTATTCAGTGGAGGAAACAGAGGCAGGAGTCACACGGAGCCTTGGTACTGGCACGACTGCCTTGGACAAGGTGCACATTGTCTTGCCCTGGCACTGCCTCTCCTATTGGCCCCTCCTGACTGCCACAGGGACTGGAACTCTTTAAAAGGAGGTCAGCAAGAACTGAGTTGGGCACACAATCTCTCTGACTCCCACCAAGGTCTGTTGTGGCCACTGCCTCTCTGCAGGACCAACACCTCACAAAGGCTGTACGATGTGTAACCGATTTGTGGGAACCTGGAAACTTGTTTCCAGTGAGAATTTTGATGACTATATGAAAGAATTGGGTAAGAAATGTTCTTTTTTTTTCTTTTTTTTTTTTTCTCAATAGGTTTCCTTTGGGAGTGCTCTGCCCATAGACGATGCCTTCTTCCTGGCCACAAAAACACTTTAATTACTTTTCTAGCATAATTTGATTTTTCCTTTAACATCTAAAATGGAAAAGGTAGGTGATGAATTACTGTAATAAATTGACTCCTATCTAACTGAACTGAACTCATACAATTTGGTTTTCTGTCATGAGATGTAGATGTTTTATGTTCCTCTTGATTACACTGTTAAACTTGTGCCTTGTGATAATTTATAATATATAATGGAGCTGATATCTCATGACACTTTAGTTTCAGACATCTAAATCCTATGAATGAATCTATCTGTTACTGAAGAATGCCAAGAATGTAATAAATTAGGCATTGTTTTTCATTTTAATGCTGGCTTCATTCCTATATAGCAAGTACACAGACAGTTTGCTATTGCTATATAAATGATTCACTGAGACACTGATTCCCTTTATTTGAAATGTTAGACTGAATAACAAAAGAATTGCAATTAATTAGTTAACCAGAGTGAATGTGAGATGAAAGTGCAGTTACAGATATTTTTTCTGAACATTTGAATGGAATTGTTTAGTATAGAATAATTACTGCAAATAGTGTTACACTTTGCAGATAATTTTATACCTTTATAAACAGATCTTTTTGTCTGAGCACAGCATAGCATTAACAAAGGCACTAACTACAGGTATCCCCTTTCTGCTTTTATAGAACAGTGATACATTGCCAGTGGCCTTCATTCCTACTTGCCCCAGACCTCACAACATGTAGAGAATGAACTGGATTGGAAAGCACTAGGCAATACAAATGGCTTCTGACATGGGATTTCCCTGAAGAGTTTTGCAGCTTTTCACTCTTATACCTTGACTTTTTTTTAATATTTCCTACTTATGCTTCTCCTGAGGTTTAGATGTAAGGATCCTTAAGTGGTGTAGCAACCTTGCAATTGCCCAGTCTTCAGTATGTTTTACTGAACAAGCACCAGCACACTGACAACTCAGTATCCAATTTCTTTCATGCATCTGCCAACAAAAGTGCAAATTCTCAGATTTATCAAAAAAACTTTTTAAAAGGATTCTTACCATTCCTCTGAATTTTTCTATCTATTCTGTCTTTACACAAATTCACACAGATTTTTAACCAACTATGTTTCTTCTTAGCTAAATGTGCACAGATGTATAAACACGTATATCTTGACTTCTTGCTGAAGATGCACTCTATCAGCTGGGGTTGCCTCAGCCTCTGAACACTGAGGTTCCCATTCCTACTTCCACATTTGAAGAATTAGCGTTTCGTCTAAATCATATATTAAAGTATTCAGGAAGAAACTTTCTTATTCTCCACTGAAGATTCACGAATTTCTTGCTTTCTAGAATGTCATGCTTATTTTGTTTCCTATTTCTAGGAGTGGGTTTAGCTACCCGGAAACTAGGTGGCCTGGCAAGGCCCGATGTGATCATCAGTATGAAAGGAGACATAGTAACCATCAAAACTGAAAGCACGTTTAAAAATACAACCATCTCTTTCAAACTGGGTCAGCAGTTTGATGAAACAACAGCAGATGACCGGAAAGTCAAGGTAAGGGGGGTGATAATCTCTGAGTGTCTAGACATTTCCTAGAAGAACACCAGGAGGAACTTTTCCTACCCATTTAGTGCGCTATAAGTTTTCCAAATTATTTACGGAAAGCATTGAAAGAAGAAACAGTATGATGCTGAATCTAATGTCACTAAATGTGTCATTAGTCATTACCAAGAGTGAGTATCTTGCCAAATTGAATTGCTACTCTAATCTGCAAAGCTCGGACTGCAGTTTGAAACTCTTCTCTTGGCCTTTGCAGAGTGTCATAACCTTGGAGAAAGGTTCATTGGTGCAAGTGCAGAAGTGGAATGGCAAAGAGACCATGATAAAGAGAAGACTGGTTGATGGGAAAATGGTGGTGGTAAGTTCATGTTCCTTGTATGCTGATAAATGTCAGAAGGATGAAGACTTCAGGTTGTTTCTGTCTAAACAGAGTATCAATTTAGGCTTATCAAGGAGGCAGAAAGAGTAAGCCAAGCTTAGAAAACAAGTTGGAAGGAAATAAATATTGTTCCATACGGCAAGTTGTCTTTAAAGTGACTACAGTAGAAGAGCTGCCATAAATTGACAGCATACTTACTGCTGCTTTCAATATTATTATTCTTAAAAGAAATGAGGTTTTGAAATGGCAGGAGTTTTTTTGAAATAGAGGTTTTGAAACCTGTAAAATATGAAAAATAGTTTACAAGCTGGGTACTGCTGTCGCTGGAATGGCTCTTTCCTTTTCCCTGTAATTGGAATAAAGCCTGTCCAACCTTAGAAAACTGTTTTTACATCTTTTCACACATCTATTTCCACTAAATCCCATCAATTCACACACTTCTGTTTGCTTCTGAACATGAGTATGCTGAGTGCACTAAGCAGGTTCTTTAGGTGTAGTGTGTGAAAACCATCAGCTCTGTGTCCCTGCAGCAAGGATTGGCAGATCCTGACAGCCCCACTGAAATACCCACTGCTGTGAGGGAACCATGTCTTTCCCTGTGGAGGGTAATGCTGGCTGTTTCTCCAGCAGCCATGTGAAAGCCATGGGCTGCCAAGCCAGGGTGATAACACATTTTAGGGATCCTACTTGTCAGGTTCACTACTAAAATTAATATTTCATTTTTGAATGAAATAAAGTACTTTGTTCATTACAGTTTTTTAAGAGTGGAGTCAAACTAATTTTGGAGACCTCTTTGAAGTCAGCACCTTTACCTTTACTATGTTTTTTCATAAGCTATCTTACTTAGAATCATATGATGGTTTGGGTTGGAAGGAACTTTAGGAAGATCCTCTAGTTCCAACCCACTGCCATGGGCAAGGACACCTTCCACCTGACCAGGTTGCTCAAAGTCCTGTCCAACCTGGCCTTGAACACTTCTAGAGATGGGACATCCAGAACTTCTCTGGGAAACCTGTTCCAGTGCCTCACTATCCTCACAATAAAGAATTTCTTCCTTATGTTCAGTCTAATCCTACCCTCTTTCATTTTAGGGCCATTCCCCCTTGTCCTGTCACTGCATGCCCCTGTAAAAAGTTCGTCTCCACCTCTCTTGTAGCCTCCCTTTAGGTAGGATGGGTGATTTGCTTTTGCGTCTCTTCATGGCTGCATTTCTGTGTAAGTTTTTTCTAATCATTAGACTTTCTTCATAGAGCAGAGAGGTAGGGTTCCTCTTCTGTCAGTGTCCTGCTGTCTGCCCCTTGCCTCATCAGGTTTGTGGAGGAGGCCTCACATTTGCAGACCAATGAGGTACCTTTTCAACATCCCGTCGCCTTTGTCTCAGGCATCCTGTGGCTGTGAGTCACCAGCAACCACTGAAGGTCACTGGGGCAAGAGAGTCAAGAGAAAACACTTTGTTACTCAGAAGGACAAAGTTTTTTAGGCCAGAAGCCTGACCCCTGAAATACCCAGGATTCTTCTGCTTCCCCACACAAAAGAACCCCCAACTTTGTAAATTTGTAAGTGTTGGTGGGCCATGCTATAACAATCAGGTGGGGCTAATATTTCTGTCAAGACAGCAATAATACCAAAGAAGATAAATTTGTTTGTAGAAGATGACCCTAATTTTGCAATCTTTTTGTCATTATATACCACTTAATGAAGTTTAAGCTGCTAAAATAGAAGCAACCCCATTTGCAATATAGCTTTGCTGTTTGCTCTGAAAATTCTCTAAATATGTAAAGATATAAAATGTGACATGTGGATTTTCACTGACTTCAGATGTTACTGCAGCAGACACACCTGATGTCAGCAAAAGGCTTAAATTAATCTTTCCTTTGTGCCTTAGGAATGTGCCATGAAAGGAGTTGTCTGCACCAGAGTCTATGAAAGAGTGTGAAGAAGTTCCTTCTCTGCACTGGACTGGGACTGGCTCTTAAAATTCAGCTTAGTTCAGTGACCAAAGCCTCATGCACAGTGCTTCTTTATTTTATTATTTACTTATTTTCTTTTATTGGGAAAATTTCTACACTATAATTTGATATTTCAGAGCCATAGTGTAACTAATCCAAAACATTGTGGTGATCCAATAAAAGCTTCTCAACACAGAAACTAGAGTGTTTGGCTCCACATGAATGATTTAAGTTTTCTTTCTTGAATGGCACCGTCTTTTCTCTTGATCCTTTCTGTATAAATGGTCAGATGATTTCTGAGTAAAATAATGAAACACAAGTAATCCATAACTAAGAGAGACCTAACACTGTTTCCTTGATATGTGTAAAAAAATGTCATCTTATGGGCTCAATATTCCTTTCCTGCAAAGGACTTTATTGCTGAATAGCTCCTATCAGGAAATTATCTTCACCAGCAGAATTTTTTACTTTTTTTATGATTTATTGTTTTAGCCTTATGATTTTAGCACATCATTGTTTCATACGCATCCCAAAAAGTTTATACTTCTTTCATTACCATGTTTTGTATCCTGATATTTATTTGGAAGAAAACAGCTACTGGAGGAAAAAAAATTGGAATATATTCCATATTTGTCTGCCAAAAGAGCAGATAAACTTGTGAAACAGTGTGGAGCAGGTGTGAATGAACTCCAGAAGGCTAGAGGGCTTCATTTTGAAAAGTGTTCAGCAATCCAGCCTACTTTCAGTACATCATTGAAGTGTATGCTTAATATTAAGCACACATAGGAGTTGCATTGGGTAGAGGTTGCTACCAAGCCTAGCTGAGTAGCTAAGCTGTTCATTCCTGCCATTGCACTTACTCTGTTTTTATCTATGAAAAAGACAGTAAAAAACAAAGCTAAGCTTCTGGAAACCTATTTAACAAAAAAAGCACTGCAGCAGCTTATTATTTTTTCCCTCCATTAGCCAGTGTTCACCACAACACTCATGTTAACCACGCAGAGTATTTCATGCCCTGCCATTGCCTCCATGCCGTCACGCAGGGCTGCCCCTCTGTGAGCTTAAAGCAACTGTGAGAGGCGTGTGTGTTTATTTTGGCTCATTAGGAGCTGCAGAGCTCATATGAACCTTTGCCTACTGGGTTTACAGGCAAGAACACAAATTCTCGAAGTCAAGGCAGATCCTGAACGTCACAATCTAAATTGGTTTGGCCAAGCAGAGAGTGAAGAGATGGATATCATATGTGAATGCAAGATATAAAGGTCACATTTCTTCTCTACCCACTACTGGAAAAGCTAAAGCCTGGGCCCAGCTTTGGATACATTTTTATGTAGATGCAAGCTAGCTGCAGGCAGCTGCCAGAAGGCAAATGAATGAATCCTAGAAAATATGAGCTGTGAGAGAAGGCTGTGAGATTTCTGGACAGCAGTTTTAAGGAAGAGTTTATCCTGGTCTCCAACCCAGATGGAAGAATAAATCCCCCATATTTACCATTAAAACTCATCTCTGTGAGTGTTGGAGTTTCAGTGACTCCAAGTCCTCAGTGACTGTAACAAGAAATGGAGGCAGAATGATACTCCTTTTATCATCTTTTGCAAACAGATTGTAATAATGTATTTTAAGTGAAGATCGTCCACCAGATTTCATAATAACATACAGTGTGAACTCTTTCATATGTGATCCTCCAGATTATTCTTCTAGTCTTTTAACAGAGAATCAAAGACACATTTCTTACAGCTCAGAATCTGCCTGAAACTGACTTGTGAATCTGGGTTTTTGCTCTGCACCTTCTTTGTTCCCTTCCCTTAAAGTGCAGCAAGGTCCCAGAGAGGCTGCTGGAGCTGCTTGCCCCAGCCTGGCTCTGGAAAGGTGGAACTTGTCCAGAACCTTTCAAGAAGAGCTTGTCTCCCACCAGTCATTCATAGGTAAAGGAGAAGACAGTTCTGTAAACAAGATCTGCATTTCCTTTGCTTTTCCTGATGTAACCTGTAAATGCTTCTTTGAGCTTAAATTAAAATTTCCCTCTCCAATAAAATATTAATCTTCAGCTTTTCATTTCCTTGACCAAAGGAAATAAATATTTCAGTACAAACTGTACTTTTTCCAAATCTGGAACCAGCAACAGAATAAAAGCAAAGAATTGCTCACCTAGTCTTCATTTATTTAGTTACTGTCATCTCCTTTCTTGTGACATAATCGAGCTCCCTCTTTTCTCCTTAAGAAAATGTTAGTTGTATTTATTTTTCCAGAGATTTGGGATTAAAATAACAACAGTTTTGGGTTTTTAAGTTCCTAACTAAATGCAGATATGCTGTTCAGGAGCCTAGTATTTGGCACTTTCACTCTATACAAAGGTCACTTAAAAATGTCATGAGAGCTGGAGACTTTCCAAAACAGGAAAAGTGCAACAGAACTGATAGCGTTGAAGGCAAAAACAATAAGGCAGGTGGTACAAATCAGCAGAGAAATGGGGAGTTTTGGGATACTGCTGCCTGTAAAGCAATATTTGGGATCTCCAGGAGAATTTGGGGGGAATATAAATTTTGCAGTCACAAGGTCTTTTGTAAGCGAGTTTTTCTTTCTTTCCCAAACTTTTTACATGGGTCAGACACTTCTGGAATGAATACTTAGGTTGAGGTACCATGTCTGTGTCCTGAACTGTGCTTTGAAATCAAAAAACAAGTACATTTGCCATTTCCCTGGCTTGTGTATACACTTAACCTAGAAACATCAGTAACCTGATGCTGGTGTATAAACAGCATTATTTAATGCTATCAGCTTGATCTAGCACCCACCCCAAGCAGTGAAATCCCAGCCGATTTCAGAGTAGCTCAGTCACACTCCTCTCCCATCAGTTACTCTTTCTACAAGGCTGTGAGGCTCCATCACACCTCATTTCTCCTGCACCTCCCAAGGCAGTGGGAAATGCCTGCAGGGGTACTCCTCCTCCAGTTGCTACAGCCCTGACATCATTGCCTGGCTCTGCCCTCTCTGACGTCTCCCAGGGAAGGCGAAACAAGCTGCCATGGCAAGAGTCCGCCTCAGCCCCAATGCTCCCATGAGGAGCATTGAAATCAAATAAAAGCTGCATCTGGACTCCATGTACCAAAGCCATTCCCTTGGAGCGGGCAAAATATGCAAAGCATCTACTGGTGATGTATAGCTAAACTTGGGATATCATAACCCGCACCCTAGTCTTTTCCACGTGGAATGGAGCTGAAAGTAAAAGCAACACCACTGACTCTCCTTGAACTTTGAACTTCCCTTATCCATTCCCTCAAAGTTCATTTGGGGGACAATGGTATTCCTGTAAAGTGAATTCACACACATCCAGGTGCCCAGCACCCAGATTTACTGGTTTTTTACACAGTAACCTGTTGGGACAGTTTGACTAGACAGCAAACACGTGGCTGAGCAGTTCTTGAAATGGAAAAGATTTGGGGAGGGGATTAGGCTGTGTTATTAAAGTGCTTCATAAAACATCCTCACCACTTATCACATTTTTTCCAAGAAGAAACTTCTTATGCTGACAGACAGTGTGCTGTTTAGAAATTGCTCAACTGTGCCTTTTAAGACATTGCTACCTTCCCTTATTTTCATTTTGGATTAAAGAAATTCTGTTGTTGTCTGTGATACAAAGGAGTGAAAGGTTAGTGCTCAAGGGGTAATCAGTCAAAAACAAATAGGCTGATGCCATGAAAATATCGCCTTCAGAAATCCTGGAATTGAGATGTAATCAAGGTCTTTGTTAGTGAGGCAATTAGAGCATATCCTCACCATTTCAATGCAAAACATAGTGGTTGGCTATTGGCCATCATGCTGCAGATGGGAAACACAATAAAATGATGTTATTTGGACTAAAGGGCACAAAAGCATTGGGAATAATGCAGTGCTTAGACACTACAGAGAGAAAAAGCTGTGTTAGACAGCATTCATACAGTACAGTTCATACAGTTCTTTTTCCCTTTCGAGCAGCTAACCAATATTTAAATATACTTTCCTCAAATGTTATGAAAAATTTTAAATCTAAAATCAGAAGGAATGCAATCATTCAGGGATTAGGAAGTGTAGGGTGAACGGATTACAGCTGGATCTATTTTCAAGTTCTCAGTGGAGTATTAATTGAAAGTAATTAAGAGGTTTTTATATTTGCTATAATGTGATCACCAGTAACAATCATATTTGTGAGACGTGTAAGGGAGGGAAAAAGATTTTCTATTGAATTCCAAAACACACTCCCTGGCACACTCCCTGGCAGATAAGACTTCCTTAGAAGTCTTGTCTTTCAAGCTTATACACACAGTGTCACAGGTAAAGCTACACCAGTAGACCCCTGTAGTGTAGCTGTGGGACATTCCAGTAAATGTATAGCCTGTTTCAAGTTTAACAGAGTGTAGGGTTGCTTTGGGAAATCTGTAGACATAATTATCAGAAAGGGGAGATATTCAGTATCTCTAGTACAATACTTACACATGCCAATAATAATCTCATTTCTCTCTCACATCCTAGTATGAATTTTCAGAGCTGAAATCTAAAATATATGTGCATGTTTTACTTGGAAGCTCTTCACATCTGATATGAAAAAAATCTGCGAGACAGTGAAAGTGGAGTTCTCAGTCTCTCCATAGAATCTCCTAGCAGAGGTTCACAGCTTCGTAGGGCGTCGTGCCACCTTTTTGTATTTGTGCCATATAGTGTTCAGAGTTTTATAGCCTACTGACTCCTACAGATTTGTATAGGTAAATCCACTTGAAAGGAATATTAATCCCTTCACAAACCTCCTTTCCTTCTGAACAGTGGAAAAAAAAAGACTACAAAGCAATTTGATACTATAAGACATAACATTCAAGGTCTCTAATTACATAGTCAACACAAATGTTTTCATTTAACTTAACAAGAGATAAAGCAGTCAGATTATGTAAGGTCAGGTGCATAAATATCTGTGCTTTCCAGATAGGATCTGAGCCCTGTGGCCAGGAGACAGGAACCAAGATTAAGGCTCTCCTGATGCTTCCTCTTTTGGGGGATTTTGGTGTAATCAAGAAGCACCATAAGAGTTTATTCTGGCTCTGTCTTCAGTTGGGCAGAGAGCATGTTGTGAAATAATGTTGAGGTAATCACTATGGACTAAGTAAATGACTCTGGAAAAGTGGAAGATGTCCCTGCCCATGGCAGGGTGTTTGGAACTAGATGATCTTCAGGGTCCCTTAAAAACCAAACCATTCTATGATTCTATGTTCATAAACGTGCCATACATTTAGGTTAGATTAAGCTGCTACTACAGAGAAGGGGTACAAACTGATGCAAAAACCATACTTCTTCAGTCAATGGTTCCAAGTGGAAGAATGTATCGTCTGGACTTATGCTGATCCAGTACTGTTCAATGTCCTCAGTAACAACCCCATTGTTATTTATAGAGTGTACACAGATGAGAGGAAATGCAAACATACCAGAGGGCAGGGTTCAAATTCAAATGATCTCAACAAACCCAGGAAATAGTTTGAAACAGCCAGAGGGACATTTAAGAGGGAAAAAATGTACTAGACAATACCAGCAGGAGCACAAATAACGGATGGAGAACAAGCAAAAACTAGTGCAAACACTGGGATTTCATAGTGGATCACAGACTGAGTATGAGTGGCAAATGTGGACTTACTGAAAAAGGCAAACCTCCTACTGGGATGCACAGTCCAGAGAATAATCAGCAAGCTGCAGTCACCCACATGTTCAGCTTGTCACTAGCAAAGCCCTCAGGCTCAGTCCTGAATAATGCAGTGCAAAACGAATGGATCAGTGGAGAGAGTTCAGAGAAAGCAGTGAGGCCTGAAACACATGTCCTGAATGGAAGAGTGGAATTACTAGGGAGAAGGGATTCAGGGAAGGGAGACTGGTCAATGGCACAGAAGACTTGTGTTGCCACACCAAATTCCTTGGATAGGTAAAATGTGAAATATATGTAGATGTACACACACACAGACATGAACACACAAAGAACTATCTATTCATACACGTCTTTAGTCACATCCAGCGACACAGGGCCAGGCTCCTGCTCTCCACCACTGAAACTGTTATGGAATTGATGCTGTAGAGCATTAGTATTCACCTCTTCAGTACCTGCTGTGAGGGTCACTGCTTGGTTCACCCCTCCTCATCTTCATGAGTACACACTGTCCTGGGGCAACAGCTCAGGACACAAAGAGCCAATTTTAACAAGAGCTACAGATTACTGAGAGCAAAAACAATACTCCTGCTTTGCTTCTACTACTTATATTTTCTAACAGATTTGGCATATAACATAGGAAATTAAAGCTGCTTGTACCTGAAATATGTTGACACATGATACTCCTTTGTCCAAGGTATACAAGTGTATGGATGTTAAATAGTTTGAGAGAGAAAAAAAAAAAGAAGACAGAGAGATAGAAAATCTGAAATGAGTAAAAAAAATCTTAAATCTCTCATTGTTTTAGAAATGTTTAGGTGCTTGCAAAGTAGAAGACACACTATCTCCTGAAAAAGCTATGCCTGTCACTCTGTCACTTTTATGGATCAGATGCTGATTAAGTGTAATTTTATCAAAGTTTTTGTAGGATCAGTGAAGAATTGCTGTATTGTTCTTTGATTCAAGTTTCAGAGTATTCATAGGGGCCTGTGAAAACAGGTGAAGAATGTACCTTTTGATTTAATATAACTGTACTCAAGCTCTTCCCTGAAAACCATATAATAGCACCAGCTCTGAATTATCAAAGCAGAAATAGCCTGTATGATACCTCTGAACACTTTGAGGTTGCAGATATCTGTTGGACTAAAGATATTCTCAAGCTCTGTGTTAATGACAGTTCTTCCATCTGAAACCAGCTTGGAACACCCCCCGATAGTTACTAGTGAACAGCATAGGGATGTCAATATGATTTATATTTTTTATGTAAGGCTGTGCTATCAGAATTAATATCTTTAAAAAAAATAGCTAAAATGAACAGGAAAATTTCCATGATTATTTCTTGCTCCTTATAAAAATAAAGTTACCTATGCTGTTGTGAAACACTGCATATCTACTGGGAACCTCATGAAGGCAGAGTTTATCTAGACAGTCTGATGGGGGACTATCCCCAGCCACCGGGATATACATCACTCCTGAAAAATACCCTGCATAGAAGATGTCAATTAGCCCAGTCAAATATGACATGCTGAAAAGCCCTGCAGCGCTGAAGCTGGACTGAGCAGCTTGATACCCTTGATCATGATGTGCACTGCTCCAGGTAGCAGTCACAGACGGTTTGCTTGTTTGCTTTCTCTGTGCAAGATCCTGCTCAGTGCACTGCAGAACTTCTCCTCAGATGGCTGCTTTCCAACTGGTTTCCCTATCCTAGCTCAAAAGTAACTTAATTTTGTTTGCAATTGTAATGTTTGGAAAATGTGTAGGAATCCAGGGAGCTAAAAGGTCCTTCTTGTCTATATGAAATAATTTGCTGTTGTATTGTCATAACCTATCTTGGGCTCCCAGGAGACTGTCATGAATCTGACAAACACTAAAACTACTGGAAGTAAAACTGACTTTGAATCTTTGTTCCTCATTTGTTTCTAAAAATACTGCAGTTTTTCTACTTGCAAAAATAGTAACAGAAAATAGAAACAAGATTCTCAAGCTTCATTTCAGATTTTTCATCAGGAAATTATCTCAGGACTCCCCTAAACAGTCTTCACATTTTCTCCTTCTCTTGGTAAGCCTGTGGAGAGTACTTTCAACAGATGGGGAAAGGGTGAAATACAGAAATTATGTTAGAGTTCAACAACAGCATGACGTTTATGTCCCAGAGGAAAGGGGGGCATCACTTCAGGGATTTGAATTGAGCATCCATGTTGTGATCACATGGTGGAACATTAAGATCCAAAGCCAGGCAATGGGAATGTGACCAGCGTCACTCCCAGGTGTGGTGCAAGGATGAACCACAGCCAAGAGGAAGGGAATGCTTTTTTCAGTAGCAGAAAATTCTCCAAGCACCATCTGGATTTGAATAGAAGTACTCATTAAAGGAAATAACTTATAAATGATGACACTATCCTTTGTAATTTACCTGCCTTTCCACAAACATCCTTTTCATAACACATAAACACACTCCCACCACTGATGTGCTCCTACTGCTTATGAACCCAGTCATAGGCTATAACATTTTTTAATCTTGCAAATTTATGAGCAGTCTCTCTAACTGGGAGTATCTCCTTTGTCATCTAAATGTGAGGCAGGAAGAGAGCATAAGTTTGCTTTCCTTAGTTAGCCCAAGAAATTCTTTAGTTTTCCTTACTTAAACTAAGAAATCCATTAGTTTTCCTCAGTTAACGTAAGGAAACCATCAGCTTAAAATGCAGTAATTAGTGTGATTGACTCCTGTGAAATGATTGATGGGGAAGATCCTGAAGGTATAGCACAACTATATAGTTACACATTTTTAGACTTTCCTTCTGATGCTTCTATATGACATCTGCCTGGTCTTACAAAAAGCCTATAAAGTCCCATAAATGTAAGAGTTTGTGGAAAAGTAAAAAGCCTGAACAGCATATACTGTTAGTTTTTATAACCTACAATATTAATTGAAAAAAACTTGCTTTTTAATTTTTTTTCTTTTGATATCAGTCCATAAAGTGTAAAACAGTTCTTCAACCCTTCAAGAACTTCATCTGTGACTTCTATAGAAAAAACAAACACAGGTTGATAATTTAAACAAACTTTCCTGAAAGGGATGTTTTATCTGACAGAGTTATCTTTTTTGCTAGCAATATGAAAGCAGAACCATTTGTTATTGGATTTTCTGTCTAAGAGTGAACGACATTTGTAATCCAACTGCAATAATACAGTGAAGCCAGGACTAGCGCCCTTTGCACTATCCTGTACTGACACAGAGAACAGTTTCTGCTCCAAGGAACTTATGGTACAAGGAGATCACACATGTCTCTAAGAAGGCAGATTTACTGCTGTGTGGCAGCTAAATAGTAATTGAGAAAAAGTTGTTCCTTTTGGAATCACTGGTTGTAACTGAGAGAGATTCTGAAGTAAATACTAGCAATTTTCGTGGGCTGGAGAATATTCACAAAGATCAGGTTGCACACTTACCTTTGCAAAATTGGTTCCTTTCATATTAGCAGAACTTATTTCTACTGGGGCTTGTGCCCACCCCCTGGCTGGCACAAACAAACTACAGCATCTAAGTGAGTGAATATCCAAAGAAGTAAAAAGCAAGCACTGGTAGCTGCTAATCACAGCACCTGGGAAATTATGTTCATTTTGAAAAAAAGCAGACTAAATTTGGAAGACAACCTGTCCTCTCCCCCACCATTAGGACAACATTTGCTGTTCTGTCATCTTCTCAAGCAGATCTGATCTGATTTCATGTACTCACAGAAAGGCAAAACACTTTTTCACAACCAAAGATTCACTGAGGACAGTCTAGTCACATTTGTAGAGCTGCAAACTAGAACAGGACAATTTGTGGTCACCACAAGTAGCTCTGGCAGACAGGTGAAAAGGACCATGTGTCAAGATATAGAGGGGAAAATTGGTTTGTATATCATTTTGTAAAGAACCCAGGACCAGAGTACCTTGCACTGACTTGTTTGTAGTTTGAACACACAGAAAGCTCACAGCTTTCCTTTTAAACCTCAGTCAGCATGACAATCTGTCTCTCCAGACACTTAAGGAATTCTCTCTTACATAAAAATGTTGACATCGATTTCAAAGAGAAGGAAGAAAAGTCTTTCCATGAAAGGAAAGAGTATTTTCTGGTTTTCTGTTATTAACCCAAATGAAAGGATGTGCTCTGGAGTCTGGCTTTGCAGGTACTGAGCCAAAAAGCACCTCAGAGATCACCAGTCTTCAGTGTGGTCATTGAGTATATATAGTTACCTGCAGCAAACAATAGCAGGAAATCCAGCCCTTGAGCAACGGATAACTCTGATATATGAAATCCAACACATGTATCATTTATTTCCATATTAAGCATGAAACCCAAGATGGATGAATGGTGGAAGATTAACTCCATGCAATGTTTATAGCCAGGAAATAAAAGCTGTTAAAGCTGTTTATAAACGCTGAATAAAAACACTTATTTTTTTGTTCAACATTAGAAGTTTCTTTATAAAAACTGATGAAATACATCATACTGTTTATGTTCTGTGAATGTTCTCCAATCAGAAAAAGAAAAATAATAACTAAAAGTATGACCACATTTGTTTGAAAGTATTACTGTTTAGACTGAAAACACTCAGAGGAAAAAAAACATTAATCAGTCATTTAAAAATTTTCTTACTGAACAAGTAAAGACAGAACAGAGTTCTTACAAAGATCCCACTTACATTCAGCACTGGTTTTACACTTTTCAACATACTTCACCTTAAAGTTTCATGCCAGAGTCTCTCCTCTGTCCTGGTAATGTAACCAAACCCTGTTACTTGCTTTTGCACTGCATTACTGACTACAGGTTATTCCTTGTCTCAGGTTTCTGCATATGACAAGCTTGGGCATCTTATGCTAAGGAAATCCTTGGGCTAAGGATTTCAGGGATTTTATTTGGATAGTACTTTATAATTTACATTGTAAGTTTTTGTGAATTT
>JAWWES010000081.1:123046652-123057349 GCA_035583135.1 Lophotriccus pileatus | reverse complement strand
AAATCCTTGGGCTAAGGATTTCAGGGATTTTATTTGGATAGTACTTTATAATTTACATTGTAAGTTTTTGTGAATTTTTCCCACATAGCTTTCAGGTAGCAGTTAAAAATATGATCCAACAGCTGGGATTGCTTCCTTTGTATATAGACTTGCCTTCATTTTTGTGCAGGGCTCTTTGAGAGTGTGAGTTTTCTAATGGGACAGCTTATACACATGGATATATAATAAAGCCCCACGAGCTTGAGAGGGAATAGAGCAAATAAGGTGATTCCACATTATCAAATTTTCCTGGAAGAAAGCATCTTTGAATCAAATTGAAGAGGCCACAAACTCCTGATTATAGCAGACTTGAAGAAAAATTTCAGTGCAAGAATGAAAGAAACCTACACTAGTAATAACTGAAAAGAACAAAATGCTTTGATGAAAATAAAAGCAACACTTGTAAAAAATCCATTTCCTGTTCCATGACACTCACGTAAGTCTACTGATATCAGAAGCCACTACAGGAGTACATATTTTAATGTGTATGGGTGCTTACTGGAGGCAGAACAGTTAATAGAGGAGCTAAAAAGTCAGATTTCTGTGTTATGAAGGACAACAAGAGACTTTACATTTTTTCTTAAGGCTGTATTTTTTCTTGCAAAGACTAGGAGAGATTTAGATAGAATCACAGAATGGTCTGGGTTGGAAAGGGCTTCAAAGGTCTCCTAGTTCCACTCCACTGCCTTGGTCAGGGACACCTTCCACTAGACCAGGTTGCTCAGGGCCCCATCCAACCTGGCCTTGAACACTTCCAGGGATGGGCATTCACAACCTCCCTGGGCAACCTGTTCCACTGTCTCAACATGCTCATCACCACACTGGACATGGATGCAGCACTGCAGGTGGGGTCTCACCAGAGTGGAGCAGAGGGGCAGAATCCCCTACCTCGACCTGCTGCCCACACTGCTTTTGATGCAGCCCAGGATACAATGGCTTTCTGGGCTGGAAGGACACATTTTTGGATTGTGTCCAGCCTCTCATCCACAAAGTTCTTCTCGGCAGGACTGCTCTTGATCTGTTCATCCTCCAGCTTGTATTGATACCAGATATTGCCCTAACCCACATGCAGCACTTTGCACTTGGCTTTGTTGAACCTCATGACCTTCATATGAACCCACTGCTGAAGTCCATCGAGGTCTCTCTGGGTTGCATCCCTTTCTTCTAGCCTATCCAGCATAAAACCCAGACTCTGCTGCAATGAGTCTTGGGTAAGATGTCCCACCTGTGTTATTTAGTGGTCTCTTGAACATGGTGATCTGCTATTAAAGTGTCTCTGAATGCTGCCATGTCAACGCAGGAGCAAGAGGAACAGTTTGCACAAAATTATCAATAGACAAAGACCATTAAAATGTATTTAGGAGGTGATGAGGGAAAAATTCTGTTGTATCAAGATTTAATCATCCATGAATTTTCTGAAAAGCATTTGCTATCACTTGTAGAAGAAACAAAGACAATGTGTATGACACATCAATTGGTGGACATGCTTTTACTAAAAGCAGGCAATGACAGTGGTAATTTGACAGAGTCCTTGCATAGCTCCACCTTCTCCAACTGCAGAATATTTTCATCCTCTTTACATGAAAAAATGCACAGTCAGTCTTCATTCATACTCCACTTTTTTCTAAAAGCTTCATTTCCTAGTTTGCTTTTGATGATTTTCTTAAGTTATCAACTTATTGTTTTGCTGTGTCTATTGAAAGTTTTATAAACTATTTTAAAAGGCTTCTGAGATGACATGTGGTTGGAGGAAACTGGAATATTGTTCTCCAGCCGGATGTTTTAACACAGTCAGCTGTCTTTTATGTGGTATGGAGGCAGAAGAGGTTAACTACAGACATGATGCCACCTTAGGGGAAGAAAGATTTCCTAAAGTGCAAGTCTAGCATAGAAATCTCAACTCTCAGAAATGCTTAACTAGGCCTTATGATTTCATTGTCATCAACCCCAAACAATGTGGAGTCCTATTATTGTTCAAAAGCCACAGTACTTCACAGCCCTTTCATTAGACCTTCTGGCCAGCAATCATATTTTCAAGCTTTCTCCTCTAATAGATTGCTGGTTATTTTGATGTTGGTTTGGCTGTTTTTTATGAGATGAGGCTCTCAGATATTAATACTATACTGGGAGAAGCATTTTTCAAAACAGAGGAACAAAGTAATAAACATGGTTAAGTTGGATTAAAAAATATGTGAAAAGAATGCTGATTGACTCTACAAACACAAAAACTAGATAAAAGTTAATTTTGCATATATATAAGTAGAGGGTTGCATGGCAGCACTGATGGACCGTATGAGTCTCACTGAACTGGAAGCTTTATTAAAAAAGGAACCATGAAAATTAATATTTTGTCTGTTATTTCTAGCCAAGTCTTTCCCAGGATCCACAGTGTGGATTGAAAGAACAGCTATGCGTACCAGTATGACAAATCTAGGGGAATTCTCCTTTCTCTGTTTCTCTGTTTCTATTTGCTGTGTATGTTTGTGCGTTTTGAAACAAATTGCACTGAGAATGTATTTGAAATGTCCAGAAATATGTGATTTAGATTCACAAAGTCTCACGGAAACACAACACTTGGGAAAGGAAGTGAAAGAATTAGATTAAATCACAGAAATCAATAATAGCCTTTGGTTGTAGAAGAACAGTTAAAAAGCCACGACAGAGGTCAGCCTACATGGTTTTTTTAACATTCTGCACACACAGGGCTTGTTTCCAAACTCTTCTGTGGCAACAAGACTGAACAACACCGAGATGTTTGCTGTCAAAAGACAAGAACTTGCAAAGTCAGGTGTCCAGTAGACATGTCTGTGTCACTGTTCCTTGTCATACCTGTCTGGGATAAAGATCTCCTCAGTGCAGACCCAGGTGAGAAGTAACATAGACACACTGACCCTAGAAACGGTCTTTAGAGGCTACATTAACTTTTTCTGTCAGCATAGGAATTTGGTCTGTATTGCAAGGCAGCTCCTGCATTTGCGCAAGATTTGTTTGCGTACAATTCTCTTTCCCCGAGTGCTCAGAGAGATGGCACCTGCAGCCAGCAAGGCTGTCTGCAGGACCTCCTGGGTGTATGGTGTCACTGCCCTTTCATTGTGTGGGAGCCATTGGCACCTCCCTTCGTCTTCTTTGCTATCCCTTCAAGCACCTGGGTCTGTGAACAGAAGCACGTCACAAAGCATATTAAAAATCCTCTGTGTGATTCACGTGCTAGTGCAGACCAGCATGTTAAATATTGTGTCTCCATATATTTATTATTTTATATCTGGTTCTCTAGGAAAGCTCTGAGCCAGTTTGCACTCTCCAGTTTAACACATGCTTGAAGGATAGGTATTGGGTGAAATCAGGAAAAAAACTTTTTCGTAGAAAATAAATCTCAGATTATACAATTCATTTCCTATCCAGCAGAGAATAATGTCTCAGAAGATCAAGCAAAGCAGCTACATGTATAAAGTGCTGTTTTTCCATTTTTACATTAGAGGAAAATAGTAAATCAGTGATTACAAAGTCATGTACTTTTCATGGTATTTCTTGGTATTTTAAATATGTATTAAATAATCATGTGAATGCTTCAATGCCCAGGATTAAGGTTTATGGTAAAAAGTCACATGCATCCTAAGCCAGGGACCTCTGTTGATCATACTTATTCCTTTATTTTAAAGCTGGTTTAGGGAAGTTGCAGTTAACTGAACATGACTTGCAAAGCCTTTGATGTAAATAAAATGTATTACAGTAGATTTCTATTGAATTTATTTTGGTAGCTGATTAGAAAAACTTATACTCATTAAAAACTAGTGCTTTCCAACACTAATGACATGACTCATTACAATGCAGAAAACTCTGCATGTTGCTGAGAAACGGGAGAAATTTTAATATTCTAAGGAAATTTATAGCTCAGCATCCCCAGTTACTGCCTGTAATCAGACAGACGGACACTGCAAGACCTTGACCATCAAATGACATCTAAAACATTTGCTTTTCAGCCTGCACTCTGAAGGCACCTGGAACTTGCAACGTACTGTCCACTTTTCACCTTGCCAGTTGCAATAGGGGCAAACAAAATACCTGTAATGTGAAAAAGGGAGTTTGATGGGAGAGGAAGTGGTAGTATTCTCTTTATATATTCTTGAAAGTTTAAAACTATATGGGTGGCCTATAAAAATGCTAATGCATAGCTTTATTTTCTTCCTTAACGTCTTTTGATGTTGAATGATTGTCAAGGGCAAGAACTTACTTCTAAAAATAATGGCACGGTAAATAGGCATGAAGAAATGGGTAAGTTGACAAATAATTAAAAGAACCACTAAAAGGCCTAATTTCAGTGCTATGTTCCTCATGCATCTATAATCCTCGGTGACAACTCTGAGGATTTTTTTTTTGAGCTTAAAAACCGCTTTCTGAGTCATCACTCTCACTGACTGCGTGCCACTGCTATTCTTAGTCATCTGTGCGACAGCCTGACCTAGTCAGAGTGAATACAGTGCAGAGTGGGACAAATTTCCCCAAACATATTTTTATTCAAGCATAACTCATCCCTGGCCTATTATTAGGATGCATATGCCTAATGAGACATCTAATCCTTGTTGCCACCCCTGGATAGGCAACATAGCAGATAATGCAAAACCTGGCACTGGAGTAAGTCATACGGGAAGTAGAAAATGGCCCTCAGCTCACTCTGCTTCTGCAGAGACCTTCTAAGAGCTGCTGATGAGAACAAGTCATGTGGGTTGTATTCCAGCTGGCAGGCTAGAAGTAGAAAGTCGACATCTTATTTGCTGTGCCTTGAGTCATCTTGGCTTCACAAGGAGAGAAATGTATAGGTTATCCACAGAGTGGTTTTAAATGTTAAAAAGAATGGTTCTGGCTGCCAAGTCAAGCCTTCAGAATATCTCTTTCCAATTGTAAGGAGAGTGGTCTGGGGCAGTGAGGCCTTTGAGCTGTAAGAAGGCACTGTGATCTACTGATCAAAACTATCACAACAGGTAGAGAGCTACATCCACAGGCATAGCACAGCCTCTCTGAATATTTCTGTGGCTGAAGATCACTTTTGTGGTCTTCCATAAAGACTGGTCAGAAAAAGTAAAAACAACTCTCCAAATCAGTTTTTTAATTAAGCTTAAGTGATATTTCAGTTTGTAAAAGGTATATCTCATCTCCCATCTTAACCTCCTCTGGAGCGCTGTGGAACAATTTTGCATTTCAGAGCACAGGGAGCCCCACTAAGTCTCTGCATCTCTCCACACACCACTTGGAAGCACTTCACACAGGGGTACGTCACACTGCACCTTTAGCCGGTCCTGCCACAGGCTGTGTGCTGGTCCTTGCTCACAGCTGCTGCAGTGCCCCTGGGACCAGCACCAGCCCATGCTCCCTGTGCCTGGCCCGATCGCTGTGGTGTTCCAGAGATCACAGCTGGCCCAGACCTATTCCACATGGGATTGCTAGTCCCCGTATCCAGCACAAACCCAGAGCACCACCAATTGGCATAGTACTGTGGACATGGAAAGGCAAGGAAGCCTAAAGCAAGGATGCTGGGATATTAATGAGCCCAGTTTCCTTTACAGGGCTATATTTTGCACAGGGTGGGTTGTGAGCAGCAACTCTGGGAAGCGAAGGAAGCCAGTGAGCCGACTCCTGCTTTCTCAGGACCGTTCTCTGGGCTGGACGTTAACGCTGAACATCCTCATAGAAACCCTTGGTAAGTGGAGCCAGGACTGAAAGCCATTTCCTGAGTGGTTTGACAGCCTGTCCTAGCAGGGCAGGGCCTCACTCCTCCCTCCTTTCACAGGGATTTGGACCTGCTGGAGCGAGCCTGGCGCCTGGCCCCAGGGAAGCTGCTGTCAGCACCAAGCAGGGGCTTCCTGCCCTGAGCCACGTCATCAGCATTCCACTCTTCTGGTAAATGCTTTCCGTTATATCCCTATGTGGTTAATTAGCAGCTGCTCAGATATTGTAAAAACACAAGAAAATGCAAGAAAAATTACTTTTAAATAGAAAACAGCAAACAGCCTGGTTGGAAACCCACTGAAGTCAATGGGAAGAGTTCTGCTGTCCTCAGTGTGCTTTGGATCAGGCCCAAGGGCTGTTTGGCCTTAGATAAGGAGAAGTTTATGTCAGGACTATAATACCTAATCTGTGTAGTGGTCAGATTAATGACACAATTAAATTTTCATTAATTATCCCAAATTATCTTCCCTGATAGCCAGGATTAAAGATTATGTCCTACAGTCTTAAGCTCTGAAACAGTGAAGCATGTGCCTAACTTTGAAAATGCAATTAGTGTACCCTGAACTTTGTGCCCTTCTTTAGAGAACAGGAAGGGTTTGTAATGATCTTGCCACTCTGAACAATGGTTTTCACTGATATGATATTAACACACATGTTGCATACTTTACA
The DNA here is from genome assembly GCA_035583135.1 of Lophotriccus pileatus. Taxonomy (NCBI): domain Eukaryota; kingdom Metazoa; phylum Chordata; class Aves; order Passeriformes; family Tyrannidae; genus Lophotriccus; species Lophotriccus pileatus. The sequence goes on along the minus strand of JAWWES010000081.1, from coordinate 123,050,917 downwards.
GCATACATTGTCACTAACATGCAAACTCATCGTAGGTGCCTTACTTTAAGTGCTCTTGTACTCATATTGGTCTTACTGCTTGAAAGATAGCAATACTTAATATATTAAGTTTGAGGAAAAAAATGGGTGCAGAGAAAGAAAGGAGGAAGAGAACATTAAATAAGCAAACATTGTCTGCCATTTCATTAACAGTCAGTAAAAATATAATAAAGTTCCTATTGAGAACATTTTTATCCTCTGACATAAAATTTGACTGTTTATAAAGAGTATGTCTCTTGTTACTGACTCTGATGGTACTAAACAGAGAACAGAGCTTAAGGTCTGGCTAAAAATGGTAAGTTCTCTAACAAAGGAGGGAACCAATTTTACGGGCTACTGATACCCACTGGGCTAAGAATGTAGCCAGTGGTGTAATACTCTTTGGGCAGCTTCCAAACAATGCTGTGTTGTGGGAAGGAAGCTATAATGCAGTTGTGTCCCTGTCTGATATTGACTTCTAGGTCAAACAAAGCCCAGAGTGATTTGAAATTCACTTGCTGTGACACTGCTTACTGCAGCTACTTTGTGAAGGGGGCTATTGTGGGTGAAAAGGGGAAACAAAAAGCATTTGATCTTTGCAGCCCTCATGACAGAGCTATGAATTTATAGCAATCTTTTTCTTTCCAGACAGCAAAGGAACAGATTACCATCTGATTACAGATCAGCACTTTCACAAATGCTGAACAGCAAATGCTCCCTGGCCTCACTTACTAGGGACGTGAAAAAGAACTTTTCAAATCACTTAGAAATTGCTTGACAGCACTTTTGAGATAAGGATGCATTAAAATAAATCTGTGTCTAAGCACTGCTTACTTAGAGACAAAAAGATGGAAATTGTTGCACTGGATCAGTTTGAAAATGTGTTTAGGACCTGATCTCTAGCAGTGGATGTAGAGGAAAGGACACAAAAGTAAGCAGGGCATGTACCAAGTGGTTCTTCCCCCTCATACACCCCCCAGCCTTCAGATATCCTCAGATGAGGCACTGCTGGACCTCACATGCACATTCTTACGTTGAAGAGCCTGGATGCTTCCCTCTTCAAATTATCTAGCTGCTTTTTAATTGCTTTATACATTGGAGCTCCTCACCATTCTGGGATCTCAAGTTCCACCACATAGCAAATTTGAGTGCCCACATGAAAAATTTACTTCTTTTGCACTGCTTGCCTGTTACCTGTCTGAATTTCCTGAATTCTGCAAAAGATGAAGGGAGGAAAACAACCATTCTCACTGCATTTTTCCCAGACTACAGATGACTTTGTAAATCTGTATCACATCTGACACTGATTATTTCTCAAAAGCTAACGATTGACCGTAGCTTGAAAGAGCAAGTGATTAGTCAATCTTTCTATACCTCATTGTATCCATTTGTAGAATGGGGTTGGGTGCATTTCTAACATTTCATTTTCCCCTCCACCCTAGTGTCCAGGAAAGCTCATCTAACAGCATGGTTCAAGCTCTTCCTGATATTTTAGTAAACTTCCTGACATTGCAGTTAATGGAGACTACAGGATCTTCAGTTGCACTGAATACAGCACTGTTGTAGAGCAAATGCTACTATTAATTTGGTATTCGTGCAAAAAACTTCACAAATATGTTAGGGGAAAATAAACACCTAGCTGAAGAAAGAGCTCATATTTTGCTGTCATTAAAATTGTGGGAAAAGCTGCACACAGATCACTCATTAATTTTTTTCAACTTACATGTCTGCAAAACAGAAAGCACAAAAGGTCAGAAATGCCTGTGTTAGAGGTAAACATACCAGTCATGTGCAACAAAGGAATGAGAATGGCCTCTGCTGAGCTTAGTGAGCTAATTCCTGGAAATGCGGTCACTGTCTTCTTGAATCAGAGGCAAAATTCCTAGTTAAATTCCCAGGACAGTTTATGAATCTTAATGAGTAAACCATCTTGAGAAGAGGGGGGTGGGTGCAGCTTTTTGAACATCATCTTTAAAATTCCCTGTAGACTTCAGCAAAACTATTTTCACTTCTGAAATTACACCTCCACACAAGTACCTTCTCTAGTATGCTACCAGACAGCCTAGCCAGGTTGGCTAAAAGAAACTTCCACGTCTCTCTCTCCAGAACAAGGAGATTTGAAACAAAATTTTTTGCTCTTTAATGAAAATGGCACAAGTCTCTTAAAAAAAAAAAAAATTTAAAACTTATCATGCTGTCATCTTTCAACTAACTTGTATCTAATATGACTTGGTTGTTACATCTATATATGACTATATATATGTTTATATACTCATAAAAATGCACCAAATGGCTCTGACCCTTAACTTCAGTGAAATGCAAGCTGGCTGTAATTATTTGAAAATTACATGATTACCTATTCAATGCTGAAACATGTCCAGCAACAAAGGAAATCCCTGCCCAAAGCAGTAGGGAGGTACTTGACTTCTGCCGGAAGACAGGACCATCAAACCTGCTTACGCTTTCCCCTGCTGAGGTCAAGATGTCCAAGAAACAGTTCAGGTCACAGCAGCCGTGGGCATGCTTAGGTCTGAAAGCAGCCATTTCAGGACCTCTTGTCTTATTTCAAATTGTAAAATCTGGGACTAATTCTACCTAATTTATTTGCTTCTCAGATTGATATTTTGGCATATCACTTTAAATGTTCGTTTAGGCATTAAATATTAAATATGGGCCTCTGTGTCCTTGCTTTGTAAAAAGAAAGTCTTCTGAGCAATTGTCTTGCAGAAGCCTCATTTCCCATATGATATATTGCTCTGCCTTTAGCATTTCCTAAAGGATACTGGAAGAAAAACACAAGTCCAAGACCTGAATCTTTATCTTTTAATGCAAGAAGAATAAAGTAGGTGCATATTGAACGCTGTCAGAACTGTAACACTGCCTTGCACATCTTTTCTGCTTGCTCACAGCAGCATTACTGCACTTCCAGGGGTAATATTTGCCAGGAGTGTGAGGATCCTGCAGGACTGTCTTTGGCTGGATGGAAGGAAGCATTTGCCAAGACGTACACACCATGCACCCTGACATGCTGAGGTTGTTCCCCCAGCAACATCCCACTGGGGCATTGAAAACCTGCTGCTCCTGGAGCATGCACAGTTGCCAGCAGTTCTGCTTTGAAGTTTCCTACTGGCCACAGCATTTGAGGATTTCACTCTTAAAGAGATGGGGGTTATAATCATTGGGATGTGAATCCTAGATTGCTTCGAAGAATTCAATTAAATATGCCACACAATAAAAGCACATGCACAAGAGTCTGTTTGGGTTCGACACCACGCATGGAACTAATTAGGCCTTTATATTGCTTACAACATCTGGTTATAACATTGCCTTCATTCACAATGAGTGTTTTGCAAACTCTCTTTGTGTTAGCTAACACAGGGATGCCTACACCACAAAATGGAACCTGGTGCAGAAATCATCAAAGCAGCACTGACCAAAAACTGAATTTATGCACAAGCATTCAAAAGGCATGATTCAAAGGACACGGATGGGCACAGAGGGTTGTGATTCAGTTATGTCTACTGATCTTAACAGGCTATGAATCCAACAATCAAAGAAGCTTTTGGGTCAGGTTGAAGGCACCACTATTGTGTCCATGGGGAGTTCTGTGTCCAATCCGGTGGTCAGATAAACTAATTGATTTGTGAACTTTCACAGGGAATAACAACATTTGGACCTGAGGTCACTTGACATTGCCTGGGTTCTGAGAGAGGATGACTTAAAATCATTCAAAAGGTTTTAAAAGTGAGACAGGTAAACACATAATCTCACAATACTCTCACAGGGCCAGATAGACATGAAAAAAAATGGGAATTTTCTTTCAGGGCAGATATTTTCTGCACAATTGATTACGTTAGATTTTTTTTTTTATTCCAAATATCACAGAAATTTTGTTATGTGTTTCAGTCACACAGAGCAAGTTATTCTTCAAGGTTTATTTGCGCCATTCCAAGTAATCTAACTTTACAGAAAGCAGCAGATACAGCAGTGCACTCTTGAGAGGCAGATCCTGTTAGATACAGACTTACATTGATCCCTGAGCTTTTGGATTCTTACTGGTAACTGGAAAGTTGGTAATATTTACCACATACACCTTGAACTTAGGTTGTTGCTATTGAAACTGAGTAAGAACAGAGATATACAGTCAGAGCAAGATAGGAAGGGCAGGTTCTGTCTGACCAACCTGATCTCCTTTTATGATCAGGTGACCCACCTGGTGGATGAGGGGAAGGCTGTGGATGTGTCTA
>JAWWES010000081.1:123001893-123046552 GCA_035583135.1 Lophotriccus pileatus | reverse complement strand
GTGTGGCCAGCAGGAGCAGGGAAGTGATTCTGCCCCTGTACTCAGTGCTGGTGAGGCCACACCTGGAGTGCTGTGTCAGTTCTGGGCCCCTCAGTTCAGGAAGGATAGTGAGGTGCTGGAGCAGGTCCAGAGAAGAGCAATGAGGTTGGTGAAGGGACTTGAACACAAGTCCTGTGAGGAGAGACTGAGGGAGCTGGGGTTGTTTAGTCTGGAGAAGAGAAGGCTCAGGGGAGACCTCATCACTATCTACAACTACCTGAGAGGAGGCTGTAACCAGGTGGGGGTTGGTTTCTTCTCCCAGGCAACCAGCAGCAGGACAAGAGGGCACCATCTTAATCTCTGCCAGGGGAGGTTTAGGTTGGATATTAGGAAGACATTTTTTACAGAGAGAGTGACTGGACATTGGAGTGGGTTGCCCAGGGAGTTGGTGGATACACCGTCCCTGGAGGATTTTAAGATGAGTCTGGATATGGCACTTAGTGCCATGGTCTAGTAACCTTGATTCAGTGTTGGATTAAGGGTTGGACTTGATGATCTCAGAGGTCTTTTCCAACCCAGTTGATGTTATGATTATATGACCCATCAAAAATAAGCAAATGCCTATTTGCACTTATTTATTTCTAAAATATTATTTAATGCCAAAAGAATAAAGACAGTTTTCAAGCTGGCATCATAGCAAAAGGATCATAATTAGGAATTCTGTCTGAAGTGTGTCACCTGTGATTTTGTGGTAGTGCCGCTTCCAACGCTTTTTAGCTGGCACCTACTACAATTTTTAATATCTACCATTGGCCACTGTATTTTAAAAAGATCGAAAGTTTTAATTTAATATTTTATTTTAAATGTAATAATCTTTTGATAACATGCTTCATGTCACAAGGTGGTTGTGATTTCTTGATTGAAGCAGCTAAGGGTCCACCTTTTCAGATCCTGCAAATCAATGTAACTACACAGAACTTACTTGATCTAGCACCAAGTATTTATTAGAGTCTTGAGATGTTTTGTAAAACTACAGAGCCTGAACAGCCTTACTATGCAGAAGTTGGACTCTGATTTTTTTTTTAAAATGCATGGCACATACTCTTCTGATCAGTTCTACTTCGGAAATGCAAAAACCAAAGGGAGGATGAGGCCATGTAACTACTCTGTTTCAAAAATATTTCAGACATTTCTATTAGGGCTTTATAAGAGCAGTATAGACTTACACAAACACTATGACTGCTCTCCAGAGACCAATCTATTCCTGGATTCTTTTAATCTATTGTATTCTTAATCTTCAAGAAGCATAAAGATCATGAGGAATGTGCTTTACTCACATGTGCTTATAATTTCCTCCACGTGAATACAAACATTGTAGTTACATGGGTATTTCACAGCACAAAACATTCTTTGTAGATTAGCAAAAAAGAGCCAGAAAGCTGACAATGGAAAATATGGTTGTTAGCTGGACTTATACATTACAAATTGATATACTTCCCAAAAATTAGCCAGTTTGAAAGCCTTATGTGTGGTTTCTAAACAGTGAAGACTGTCCTAAATACTAAAACAAATGGGAGAGTGAAAAGTAAAAAGCATTAACTTTTTTCATTTGTAATGTCTGTCTCTTTTTGCAATAAAAATCCAGTGCAACAAAACAAAACAATTTGTTTCCTGTGGGCTAAAGTCCTCAGATTTCTTAAATAATATTTCAGGAAAGACTGGTTTTAAGCACACTGGAATTCCTGCCAGTCTGAGATGGGCACCTGGATCACTCTGGATATCAAAGCGCTGGAGCCTTTAATTTGTACTTTAAGAGGTGACCATCTGCCACATGAGATGTATTTTCTCACAAGTGCCACCCAAGGAACAAATTTATGTATGAAGTAGATACAGAAATGTGTGTTTGTTTTGGGAAAGGCAAGATTAATGTCTGTGCTGTTATTGAAGTAGAAGCTGGATCTTAGCAAGCATCTTTGTTCAAAGGAAATCCATCCAACAGTTTGGAAACTGAGTGTAAGAATGACGCTTCTTATCTAAATTGACAAAGGCTAAAGTCCTGTGTCAAGTGTAAAAGATGAACTGTAGCTGTTATCTCTAATTTCAGAAGGTTTGGGGTTTTTGTGTGTGTGTGTATTTTTGCTGTTGCTGTTGCTTTTTGGGGGGTGGGTGTTTTTGTTTTCTGTTTGTTTTTTTAACTTATTTGCTGAATTCACCAGTCATTTTCTTGGCTTTAAGATTTTAAAGATATTGAGGGATTTTGTTTTAATTCAGAAAGCTTACTTTTTTCTGCATTCGTTTTTAAACATATTGTTCTGATTTTCTTCTGCTTGGTAGTGTTTCTCCCCAGCCTTTCTACAAATGGGTTTAAACTACTACAGAGTTATTGAGCTCCTGTTAGTGAGTTCCTTCCTTAATCAGTATTGTTGCTGAGTTTACTGTCATTGCGAAAAATTACACCATGATTATACCAAATAGTTAACTGCAAGAAACCCAAATTTTATATTTAGAAATCCTTTTTAGAGTTTAGCTACATAATTAATCCAGTCTAATATCACTGACCTCTATTTTCCTAAGCCCTAGAAAGACTGCTTCAGAACTTGTACATCAGGAAGCCAACATTTTCTTATATGTGACATATTTTTAGCACAGACAGAGTAGAAGCTTATGTCTGAAGTACCTTGACAAGCATCAAAAACACCACATGTGAGCTGGGGCGGACAACTCAGCCCAGAGTGAGGAAATGGTAGTAGGATGAGCAGGTAGGCTCTTGACCATATCTCTCACTAGTTATAAATCTATCTTCTAATTGATGACATCTGCTTCTGCTGCAACATGGCAGGAGCAAGACCAAGCAATGCAAAAAGAGGCAAGTATGAGGAGTATAGGGAAAAGGAAATCAGAGATTGTATCTGTTGATTTTTGTCTAAATATGGAAATTCTTATACAATAGACCATCAAATGTAATTTCCTATGTCTTAGAGGACAAGCTGTACATTTTTTAAAATAGTTCAAAAGGTTTACAAACTTGAGCTTGGGTGTGGAGGTGGGAGGAGGGGGCCAAAGCTGTAGAGAAAAAGAATGGAGTACAGGATATTCCCCTCCCAAACCTTTTAATAAAATCCCTCAGTTTGAGATTTCTGTGTATCAGTACCAGACAGTCTCTTCACCTGACAGGACTGTGGATTGATGACAGCGATGCCTTTATATGACAAAAGTAAAGGAAAGGCGCAATTTTGTGCATGGACAACCAAGAGATCACTTGCCAGCTCCACATGTGGGAGAAGACATTCAGTACCAGAGCTGCAGCACTTTCCTTGTGCCATTCTGCATCCTGTGCTGTGAAAAGGAGGAGCCAACAATATCACAATAGTGGTCTGCCCTTTGTTGTACATTTTCTTCTCTGCTTGAAACTCCAGATGTGCCCCTGTCTGCCCCATCACAACCTTACTCCTGCCTCCCAAAGCAGTGTTCTACGCTCAGCTTCCCACTGAGGGCCACAGCCCTGACCCTTTATTTACCGGGATTGAATATAGCTAGCATTGATTCACCTCTTTTGATATCTTGTTTCTAAACATTTTTATCAAGTGAATTCAGAAAGTTGCCCTTACTTACTCTGCACTTGAGAATCTGCCAGGCTCTGCCTTGTGGTTGCAAAATCTTGAAGAAACCACTGGGCAGTTCTAGGTCTCTGCTAGGTCAAGAAGAAACAAGAGAGATTTCCAAAGAACTAGGACAACCTTTCTCCCATTACTTGAAGAGCTGTGCTTCTTGACTGGTAATACTTGCTGAGTATGTAGTATCAGACTTGTACAGGCTACTCTTGCCTAATATGACTAGGAATTACAGTACTGAGAAAATCAGTACAACTTTACAGTTATTAAGTGAAGTGTTGTCAGTGACAGGCATATGGATTCCTTCAAAAAAACAGTCTTGGGAGACTTGACCGTGTCACATGTATCCCAGTGCTCAGCTTTGGAAATGCATTTGTCTCAAACAACTTTTCTGGGTGAACATGAAATCCCTAAATGAGGCACAAACGGAAAGGCTTTTTTATGCAAAGTCAATTACAGTCCACTCCAGAAGTGAGTGATCGAAGCTGTCAGCTTAAATAACAAACAGGAGTGATTTTCTGTTTCCTTCCAGAGTTTAGGCTCATACAGCCTTGTACATCAGTGAGAAGGCTGAAAAAAACCAACAAAAAATCATATCTATATATCTGTATAGGTGGAACACCATGACCTCAGCTGAACTGAAGAAGGGATTCTAAGCCTGAAATGTTACCTGATTTTTCCACGTATACCAGCTAGTTCAATAAAGAAAAAAGCTTTCCCTGCAAATCCTGCTTCCTTATATCTAAACAGCATGATAGTTATGGAAAAATTCTCACCATCCAGTGGACCTGTTCCTGTGAAATAAACAAAAGTTTTGAACAGGGAGCAGGAGACATAATAAACATTCCCTATTCATTATGGTAGGTGAAGCTCCCTGTTTTGATTTTAAATTTTAGACAAATTTAAGCTGTCTGGAAAGCCAGAAATCTGGCAAAGAGAAGATGATCAAGTATTCTTTTGAATTTTAATAAGCTAATTTTCTGTATTTATAGTAAGGCGGGATTGAGGAAGTACAGACGTAGATAGCTAAAACACAAGCTCAGATTTTTTTCCTCTGTGACCAGTTGTCCTCAGGAACAAGAACTTACCTGGATTTGCACAGACCATTTCTCTGTCCTCAGCACCCTTGTGCTGATTTGCAGAAGCTGCAAATCCAATACTTGATGTAGGGGGGAAAGAAAGAGTGAGATTTCCCTACCAACAGGCTCCTCCGACTTACTGGAACTTCAAAGTTACAGCGAGCACTCTGAAGGTGGCTGGGAAGTTTTCTCAGGACAGGAGGAAGTTCTGAGTAACACTGATGCACAGTGAGATTAGTATATTTGAATTTAACAGCAATGGTGCAGCATCCCTGCAGACAGGGAGAAACGGATATCAAAGCAGGAACGCTGGAATGAGGCTAAGGGTCAATTTCTGCACAAGGATTTCCACTGCTGACACTTACTCCCCTGGAGTTTTTTTGGAGCACCTTCAAAGCATGCAGCAGAAGAGCAGAAGAATTGAGCAAGGGCCTAATGATGCACATATTATGCACCGGGTAATCTCGAGCCAGGGTGACAGAGGTGTCACCACTTATTCTGTTAATGGCCTGCTCTGAATTCTTTGAATTTCTTTGCTGACTGAAACCACTTTCACTCTCAGCTTTCAGTGATATTGTAGACAAGTAGGAATAGTAACAAACACTTAGCCCATCTCTTCCTGTGAAACCTTTCATGCTCTGTTCTTAAAAATCTTTGTCGGAGAAAGTGTCCATACCTCCAAATTCCTATCACAGTGAGAATAAACAGGATCACCCAATTTTATAGCTGGAAGACAAAATATTTATCATGAGAAATGATTCGACAACAACATTTTAGAATTATAACCTCATCCTGAAATGTGGAACAACAGAAATTCGTCTTTGGAAACAGCTGTTACACTTGATGGACAACAGATCTTGAAAAAAAATCATGATAAAGAAAAGTAATGAAGCAAAAAGATGGAGCAATTTTACCTAAAAGCAAACGCAGTTCCTAAAAAGAAAATTTTCTTTTCATAATACTGTCTTTCAAAGTAATTTTTAATAAAAATTTTTGAAGCTATTCATTGGCAACATCTCCCACACTATTTACAGATCAGCAACTCATCAGTGCAAAACAAGACAGTTGCATTTCATGGACACTGCATGATTCCCGGAAGGAGGCAAAATGTTATTGAAAGAGTATTTCTGCAGACTGAACGTTGGACTATACTGAATTCCTGTTCACTAGAGAAAATGACTAGCAAGTGTGGAAAACATATATACCTGGAGTTTAAGAAAACATCCTGGATAGAAACAAAGAGAAGAGACCAGAAGCAGGTCTAGGGTATGGATTAGGATCTTCTTTTAAGGAGAAAACTCAGGAAAAGACAGAAAGACATTGCCATAGAACAGAGATACAGAAAAGTCCTATAATGAGTTTTGATAGAGAGTAGTCATGGGGCCCATGCAGAGCACATCTCCTCCGTGTGATGCTACGAACCACAAGAGGAAGGAAGAACATTTCAGACCAAGTTAAAATATCACAGAGATAGGGCAATGTATAAAGTAGTTTAGAGGGACAGAGGGAGAATTGTGGAGCTCATTTTAGCTGCTTGCTTCTGGTCCTCCAGGCACAGAGTTGAACAAATGGAAACATCCTCCAAAGAGGCATAAAAGAAGGAGAAAACTTGTGAGTGGAAGGTAAAGAGCAAACCAGGACATGAGGCAGGAAGTGGAAGAACTACTGAGTAGCTGAGGTGAGCTTGAAGGAGAGTTGTCTGTGGAACTTTTTTATCTTGGTAATGATGGGAGAGCTGAGTGTGACATGCCTGAAGTGCTGATTCACAGGCATCACCACTGAAAGAAGGAGTGATGGTCAGCAGGAAGGTTGCAGAAGATACAGCTTGATGTGCCATGCCCAACAGGAAGCATGGGACCAGATTCTTTTAGGTAGAGCAAAAGCACCTGAAAAAAAATCCCTTGCTGATGAAAATGTCAGGGTCCTCAGTTCTTACTGAAATCTTCAAAGAAAAACTTCCGTGCAAGGAACAATTCTACATGTTAAATACAGAAGACAAATTGTTTCTTTTGATGTATTGTAGAAGATCAAGAGCAAACTTAAAAAAAGTATGTCTGTCGTTACCTAGGAAATTAATAGTTCTGTATTTTAATTTATTATGAAGACAAAGAATGATGCATTCTGGCCACTGTGGTGTATTATATAATTTCCCTCTGAACAAAGTTTCATCTGCCTTGTTTGTGTCCAACACCAGGAATGCCTTCAGCAAGGTGTTGCCAAAGGCCCCAAAACTATTCCATTCAGCTGACACTTCTGCCAGCAAACTGGGATATTTCCTTCTCTGTGACTCATTGATGTAAGCCTTTGCACATGCCCTGCAAACATGAAATTTAAATTGCTTCTCCTCAATGAACAGATCAGATGGCAACAAGGCAGACATGCTTGGAAAGATTTAATATGTACTGGTAAGAGAGGAAATAATCAGGAAACAGATAGTTCCTCGTGCTAATGAATGTGTCCCAACAAAAATGTATCTATTATATTCATTATTCCATGAGAGCATTTTTAGAACATTTATTCTGGGCAGTTCAGCAATATTTAGAAAAACATGCAATGTATTTGTTCATTTTTCTCCCAGGCTTTCGCTTAACAATGGGTGGCATGAAGTTTTTCCTGAGTTCCACATTTGCTTTCCAGATTTGCACGATCCAGATAGCTTGGAGCTGTGGCGTAATCTTAATGATTTCCCCCTATTCTCCATTAGGCGACTCCAGTGCTATAGGAGTAATGTGCTGCAGAGATTATCACCTTCAGAAGACTTCAGTAAAAGCCTGGTGGGTGTGGTGGTACAAAACGTGGAGAGACACAATGCTCCTCAGAGTGAGAACACCACCAAGGATTAAATGCTCCTGATTTGAAGCAAGAGAGTTGTAAGAAACTTAATAGGTGGCCTGGCACAGGGAGCAGGACTGCATGGGTGTGCCAGGGAAATACATAACAAATTATTAACTTTTTAGTTACTGAAGACCAGTGTTAATCCATGAAGCATATTATCTCTTTCAAAAACAAACAAACAAACAAAACCAAAGAAAAACTAAACAAAGCCAAGTAAAAAACAAAACAAAAAAACCCCAATCAAAAAACAACAACAACAAAAAAACAACCAACCAACCAACCAAACCAAAACAAAAAAAAAACAAAACAAAACAAAAAAAAGTCAGGCCATCTCTTTATCAGACAGGTGAAGAGTGATGTACATTCACCAAAGAAAAAAAGGTAACAAGAACATACATGCTGAAAACATTCTAAGCCTTATACTCATTTACCTCATTGATTCAAGTATCATCAAACTCTGATTACTAAAGAGTAGCATTATTTAGTTACCTTCTTTCGGGGTATGTGCCTCCTGTCAAGGGCTTGTCCAAGACTGATCTATTTCTGCTTCAAGTTCTTGGCTTCTCCTCAGTTCCTCTTTGATTTGAACCTTAGATTTGACCTAGACTGCTTTTCACATGAGAGACATTTTGACAGGGCATTTAAGTAGCACTGCTACTTAAATTCTCCATACAGAGGTAGCATCCTGTTAGAGCTCAGTTTACCTTTATTCTTTATCTAGTGGAATTAATTTACCCTAACTATGTCAGTCGTGGTGGAAGTTGTCTAGAAATACTCTAGTCATTTGTACACTCTCTAAAACAGACGAACAAAAATCCCTAGGGGACAACTGATCTCATTTGCACACGGTTGCTTAGGTTTGGTGGGATCCTTGTCCACTGTCCATAGAGGAATCCTCAGTGGCTGTGCTGGACTCACACTGAGGCTACTTCTGTATCTTCAGCTACTTGAAATGCATTTCCACCTTCAACATAATTTTAATCCACCCTCCTGCATCACAGCTGGTGCACAAAGCTGCTTATTAAAGTCTTATTAAAACATCCAGTCTGCTGATGAAACAAAACAGAAAACGTCATCTGATATTTGCTTTAAATAGGACAAGGGTCACAGGAGATAGGATAAAATATAATCATCAACTTATAACAGCATTCTCATGCCCAGCCTATTTCCAAGTGCATTGCAAAAGTCTAAGATTTTCATAATCAGGTCAAAGATGACCAAAATCAATTACAAAGGTTAATGCTTATGACAGCTCTTACTGGTAGTGGATCTTAATTCATAATATTTTCTCTGCTGCTACAGTAACAATATGTAATGGTAAGTTAAATTTTATTACTATTGTAATTATTATTTTTAGATTTCTTACCAAATACAACAATGCTAAACTCAGAAAGGCTTTTTTTTGTTACAGCAGCTATTCCTCTCTCTTCATCCCTTTCCCTGCAACAAAACCTTGCCTTATTTTAACACCATTTTGCGAAGTATCCCTGCCATCTAATTATCATAACTATTTTTATGTTTCAGTAGGGACCTCCTTGATGTCAGCCTTTCCGAGATGCATCTGTCCAACCTTTGACTCATGCTGAGGTACTTGGTGAAGAAATTTGTCTTTGGTGCAAGTCTGTGAGGATTTGCCAGGTCAAAACAAACGCAGGAGGAGCTTAACACAGATGGAACTATTTTTCATAAGCACAATTAACTTCTGAGTTGTACCTTGTTTGTTGCCTTACAGGAAAAAGTTTTGCCTGATGTATTTGGGCAACAATCTCTACTCCAGGGGGATACCAAAGGAGGCGATAGGACATTACAGGCTTTGTAAGACAGGCAAAATAAAATGTTTAGTGTTTCTAGCACAAACTGAGGCTACTTACTTGCATGATAGCTTGATAAGGAGATCATACAGTTCATACCTGCATCTCCACAGAACTTAATTTTTTGCTTCAGTACTGATGGCTCGATGGTTCCAAATTATTGCACGAGTGCCACTATAGACAGCGCACACCTATTTGCAGCTTCACACACTCCATGAAGCAACAGATGTGCTCAGAGATAGTTACCTTCTGCTGTCCCATCAGGAGTGGTGGGACTCTGCCCCAAGCTGAGGCTCCTCAGCCACACAGGCAGAGTCAAGCCTCAGCATTGCTCTCAGCACAGCCAGGAGTGCCAAGTTGGGTTTGCGGTCATGGCAAAGAATGCTTTAGACTGTTTATTGCATAAGATTACCGCAGCCCATAATCTTTAAACTAATCCACATGAACAGAGTGGAGTTTCTAGGGTGTGTCTCTAGCAATTCATTAAAGGCTCAGCACAAGGTGTGGCCCAATTTTCTGTGAAGGTGAAAGAAATTGATCACTGAAGAAGAACCTCTAGAAGTGGAAAACACGAACCGACAAGCAAAAATTACATCAGTCTAAATTGATATTATCCAAAATAGCCAGCAAAATGGTTTTTACATTTTAAAAGGATATTATTATAATAGCTTCATTATCTGTTACTTGAGAGTCCTTTGTCCATATACATTAAAAGTATACATATCTACAGAAGGGTATTGAGGAGGCAGACCTGGCCTGTTAACAGTCAGAGGTCTTTTTGCTCTTGCTTTGCTTCAGTGCCATGCTGGTTTGTTCTGCAGATGAGGTTTTAACAGTAGTTCTTCACACAGGGTGTCCAAAAGGACATCTCCTTCTGGATGGATCTTTGATCTTCTGATGGATCTTCTCTTTGAAGAAGTGAGGAAACTAATAACATTATAGTAAGTGTTCAATCATTCATTTCCTTTCCTGAGACAAAAACAACTTTTTGCCTTTTTTTTATAAAAAAGGACATGGCAAATCTCCTTAAGAAACAACTCTACATTTCCTTGTAATTTTTTTTTTTAACTGCTGATGATGTCCTTTCTTGCCAAAAGGGAGACAGTCTACACTCCTCCCTCCCCAAATGTTCCCTCAGGAACGCTTTGTACTTGCCCTTGACTGTTCACTACGTTCACTGGAGCCCAGCTGCAAAAAATGGTTTAACTTTACATCTGGATTTCCAATAAGTCACAAATTAATGGCTGCTTTCCCAGACAGAGAGCAATTAAAGGAAACCTGTAAAACCCATCACCAAAACCTCTGGAAACATCAGTTCACCCAAACAAAACTCTGTTCTCAGTGTTTGTTAGCCTAAACTTTCAGGATTAAAGTGAGATTTTATAAACATCTAGGGAGAAATTACTCCCAAGTTAGTCTGCTGATTCTTTCCCTCTCCCCTCTAATTCACTGGTATTATGTTCCATTTTTTAAATTTTGCTTTGGGTTCGTCCAACTTCCATGTAATCCACAAGATGAAGTGACTTTGGAAAAGACATTACATATCAGGCAACACAGCAAGGACAGCTGTTACCCTCCATCGCTCAGAGCAGCAAAGCTCAGGATCTGCTGCTTTGTATCAGCTGCCTCACTGGAAATGACAAATTGCACTTTTTTCCTACATGCTTTTTAACAGGATCAGCCCAAAAAGGCGTAGCGTGACACAACCCTGTAATGTAGAGAAAATAATAGTTTTCCAGAATTACATTTTCATATTATGCTGACCTGTTCTTAAAAAACACTGGAAGAGCTATTTCACACACTTCTTGTATATTCTTCTCTATGGTACGTATGCACTTGCCTGATATGTTTGGAATTTCTTACAGGATCCACTATACTGCAGAAAACCACGTGCATTTGTACTGATCTGCAGGATCACGTTCAAGTGACATTCTTCTGAATACATTGTAAAGAAGAGAAGAAACTTTTTCTTCTTTAAAAATAGAGGGTGGCATCTGCATAATACCATGTTCCAGTTCCGTCCGTTAAACCATCTCTGGGGGACTACTGCTAAAGGTTTCAAAATCCTAAGTAGTCTCAAAAACCCCGTCAATCAATCAGCAGCAAAGCAAAATGGTTCACCAAACGTTTCCAAGACAAGACTTTCTTCTTGTCTTTATACTCTGCGGCCCTGGATGACAGTGTCTCTTTTTGCATCAGGGATTTCCATTCTGCAGGCTTACACCTACAATTTCTGTTTAGATGCAGGGGCTTAGACACACAGCTGCATCTTCTTGGGCACCATCAGCTTTGTTGCAAGAGGCAATAAGAACCTTGCACAAGTTCTGCCCAAACAACAATTTTTCCCAGGGCTTGCAATAGCAGTTTTCTTAAACTCCTGATTTTCTCAAGCCAAAAAGCAGATAATTTCTGATCTAACTTGCACAACATATACTATGTATCACTCCCCATGTAATTTCAACATCAAGCCCATAAGTTCTGCTGTAATTGAAGTAGTACTAGTGAATTAAGAACTCTATAAAAGCTTACCTTCTGTGATAGCACTGCAAACAGCTTTCTGGGAATGACACTATAACTAATATTCCCTATATCACTTCCCCACCTATAAAAGAGTGACCATGATGAAAATTTAATATGTCACTAAGGACTGAAAGAAGAACTACTCAAAACAACAGCAAGATATTACTACAGAGTGATATAGATAACTTGCAGAAAGATTTAAGGACTTCCAAATATGTAATGTGGCTTGAACTTTTTCTTTCAGACAGGGAGTTGTAAAAAATAAGGACAGTTTTAGTGAGATTGATTGTGATAAGGCTCACAAAGGACGTATAGGGATTGGGTTAAGTTTTTTTGTACTTACAGTGTACCATAAAGTATAAAATATGCCTCAGTGTAACACTAGGGTATCATGAAATATCTCCATCTATAATGTTCCTAAGATCATTTAGGTCCTAAATATGGCCTAAAACAGGTATAAATACTAATTTACTTAGTACAGAGTTTTCAAACCTCAAACCAATCAACTAGATCTGGCTTGACAAGCTGGTTAATCTGGACCAGCTCTTCCTGCTCTCTTGCCCAAAGCTCCCACAACGATACGAGGGCACTGCTCCCTAATGCCAAACAAACTGGTCTGGCAGTCCAGCCAGCCTTTTCCATCAACCTTCCACCACAAGGACCCACGGCCCCTCCCATCATAGGGTAACATCTGGGAATGGACTGAATTCACTGCTCCAAAAGTGGGAGCTGGCTCATTTCCTAGGAGTTTCCCAGAGGCAGACAAAAAGCCTGCCAAAACAAAATGTTCACACGTTTTAAGAGTTTTATTGCATTAAGTCTGCAGGACATTGCAACAACAGGAGGAGATGAGATGAATGTGTACTTGAGCGGCATGCTGTATGAAGATCAGGTGCTAGAAACTTAGTCTATAATCTGTTTTATTATTGTGGTTTGCATTGCATTTGTTTTTAATTAAAAGACAGTGCACTCATTAGGAGTAACAAGAAACAATTTCAGCACTTAGTCCAGAAATGGTACAAATTATACCACTAACATGCAAACAAATACTAGAAAATTTGTGGGTCTTTGAATGCAGAAAGGAGACAAAGGAGTCTAAGCACATAAAAATGGGGTGGATGTAACCACTTAAAGCATGTCCTAACCATTCAAGCAGCTAAAAGTAAAAGATATCTGTATTAACATTTTTAGTTTAAATGGTATTTGTTTGCCTCAATATAAATTTTCCACTGATGTGGGAGAACTATGCAGAAAATGAACAGTTTCAGGCTTTGTTTTTTTGAGGAATCATTTAAGGCCATAATGCTGTATGATGACATCTCCCCATGTAGGCAGCGCTGGAATATATAGCTAGAGTCAGCTTTTGTGTCCATCCAGGCCCTTCTCAGCTTTTCTATTCATTCACAAAGCATCTTTCATGCCCCCCATGGAAAACTGCATTCTGTAGGTTAGTGACATTGTGGCTGGACTCCATTTCCAATCCATCATCATCACCTCATTTTCCTATCTCACGCAATCAGAGGCCTGGGGTATTGCAGCACATTTAGTAAAATCAGTAGAATGCTGAACAAAAGGAACAAGTGTTCAATAACTCATTACCAGTCTGAACAGCTGCTTGGGTTTCTGAAGAGAAGCAATTTCTAAAAGAGTTGAATTTTCACACACGTTTATTTATGTAAGTCATACTAAATAGGCTTGTCCCTGTCTTGTGGGATAGAAGAAGAGAATGAAAAAAGAGGTGCTGTGAGGAAGTATTATGTCTTTCCTAAGAGGGTACCATTCAGAGTTCCTGACTTTGAAGTCTTTTGAAATGCTGAGATCCCCAGATGCACATTCTTCCTTCATAGATTACATTCCCCTTGGAGCAATGAGCAGACAGCAGCTGTCTTCTTTGCATCAGCAGTTACTGTACCAGGCTTGCTAGATGGAGAATTTTACTCTCTTATGCAGGATACACTTTCACTGCTGTGAAAGGATCAACCATACTGATGTAGATACTCCCATTCAGGGCAGTAAAGGGCAAGGAGCTGAAGATTACAGCTTTGTTCACACTACTGTGAGAGTAGTTGGTTTCGATCCCTTGTGGTCTCATGAGTAAAAATTATGGCTGCTTCTGCCTTGCCTACTTATCCTATAATCCACCAAGCAGACATGCTAAGCAATTCAGAGAAAACTACTTTGCAAAATACAAAAGCTAGGTCATACAACAGTCCTTGATGAATATAGCATTTATAGTCTTTAGTGTTTCCAGAACATTCATTTGTCCCATTAGGTGCCTTAATGCATGTGTTTGGAACAAGGACATACCCACATCCATTTTCATCCTGTCTTCCCACGTTCATTTTGCATGATCCCTGTAAATGCTGGGCAAAACCACAAGCCTATCATTCTCAGGGCACCCTAGGGAAGATTTCCCCAAAGGGAGACAGCTGCATCTGTTGTGGAAATGTGGAATCAGCTCAGATGGAGTAGGTGTTAGGAGAGCTTTCTCAGCCAAAGCCTTTCCTAAGGCTCCTGCTAAGGCAGGGAGGCTCTGCACCTCTTCCAGCACAATCAGTATCACACCACACTGTGCTGACTCAGGGCTGAAGCTCATCTCCAGCAGCCTCTCACCTGGCTGATGCAATCACACTATGCTTTCAAATCACTTCAACCACTTGCCTTTCACCTGGGATGTGCATGCAACATAAAGCATACACTACCAGGGCCTTGAGTAATTTTATTTCAGATTGTGAAATGCTGGCTATTGGGCAATGATAAATGCACTTTAAGCCTCATTATTCTCACTGCTTTAAGTAGTGAAACCATGTCTGCAAGCATATCTGAATCACACTTCCAAAATGAGGACTGTTTTGAATAGACCTAACTTATATCCCTGGAAAATCACCTCCCCAAGTATCTTCACTGCTGCCCTGTTTTTAAGTGTAGTTATAGTCTTGTTTCATAGGTCATAAATATGGTCACAATGCAAAATTAAGTCTTTAGTTACCATCTTCTCAAAAGATCATGTAACTCTTCCAGAAAAACAAATAGATCCAATAAAGGAAAAAAAAAAAAAGTAAAAAGTGACATACGAACTCACGAGTGTCATCAAAATGCCTTGGGAAGTGACGTTCCCTCTTCCTTTTGGTCTCCCTCTCCTTCTCTTATCTCTTCTCTCCCTCCCTGCTTGTTTTTGCTGCTAATGGAGAAGATGAGTCAAAGAATACAGACAGGCCTTGAGGGTTTGTTTGTTGTTTTTTTTTTTAAAGAACATTTTAAAACATCAAAAACTGCAATGTTCCTCATAGCTGTATTCAACTATTTTGTGAGACAGCCCTTTTGGTCCTTTCCTTCTGAGTGCTTGACTCTAGACTTGTTCTAATATCACTCCTGTGGTACTACACTTATTTTAGGTGTTTTTTCAACATGTCCTTTACATTCCTCTTTAAATTAGAGATTATTCACAATTAAAAATTCTTCCCTTTCAGCTTCACCAAAGTAGCACTAGATGCAAGTAGTGGGATTTGCCCTAGACATTTATTTTGAGGACAAAAAGACAGAGAGCGTAGAGTGGGTCTGAAGAAAAAAAGGCTACTCCTTAACCAAATGGACAATTTAATCCAAGACAGAGATTGCAATCTCAATTTCTCTCTACAGAGATCACTGAAATGAGTAGGACACCTTTATGAAGGAGGTTGCCAGAATTATAGCCACTACAGTGCCACAGTACAAGCTACTTTGTAAACACATATTGCATAGAATGAGTCCAGAATAGGTTATAGAAAATCATACTATTATTGCAAATTTCCTGTTGTTCCAATTGCACATGGCTTTAATTCCACAATTATAGGAGCTACAATGCATATGAAAGACACTCCCTAGATCTGCAGGTCAGATAGCTGTTCAGATGTTCTACCGTGAGTCCATCCTATAGTTGTGAAGTTGAACCCCACCCCAAAGGGGGAAAAGGTTGGACAAAGGATCTGCCAGAGGAGGACAGCAGGAAGTTTACTAATGGGGAAGAAAAAATTAAGAGAAGAAACCTTAGTCAGAGTGAGAGTGCTATCCTGGCATCAGCAGGCATCAGTTCCTTATTCTGGCAAGGGATTTGGCCTTTGGCCCACGTTCACGGGGCCAGAGTTCTATTAGTCAACCTAAAAATACCTTTATTAAAAGGAAAATTTTGGCATCACATCTGATACTAAATGACCCTGCAGCAAGGACAGTGGCACCAATGAACTGGTGACCCATGTACTGAGGGACAGTCCCCTCCCCTGCCACCTTGCCAGCTCACTGTGCACTTGGGCTGGACAATTCTGTGTCCAACAATGGCATGCTGCACTGCCAAAGCCCCATGGGCCTGCCAGCAGATTTTCAGAGGCTTATAACTAATGAAATCAAGTCCAGTTTTCACTGGCATAGTATAAAATATTCCCCTTCAGTGGAGCTGATGTCTGGCTCAATCCATGCTTTTTGATTTTTTGGTTCCAGGTTTGCTAAAAAAAACCCTGTGAGTGAATTTAGCAGTGGGAAGTTATTTTCTCACTCTTCCCATTAAAATCAGCCAACAAGGAAGGAATACTTTCAATAGTAATTCTTGCATTTGTTTGTTTGAAAGTCCAAATTCTGGGTACTTGCAAAGAAAAAGATGAGTGGCTTTTAGAAGTATTAATTGTTCCCCTCATCCGAACAGGAGCACGGAATGGAAGTGTGTAAGCAATCCCAGGAGTTACTTGTGTTCCAGTTACACTTTTACTATAAAACCAGACAGATTTGTGTGCATGCATGTAAAATAAAACTGCAAGTATGCATTTTCCCTTTAGACAAATTTGTCAGCTACCAGTAACGCATATTAATACAAAAGAAAAAGTGATTATAGAAGAAATAAATATACTTTGCTAGTAGATTTCTTTCTGATCCACAGTGAGCACTCTACCTACACACCCTGTTTTCCTCTTTCCAAAAATATTGAGAAAAAAAACAATCTATGCTACTCTATCCACAAGAACATGCAGGCTACATGCATGAGATGTTAATTGACCTTCCTACTGAAAGGCAGCCAACCTTCCAAGCTGTCAGTTCATACATCAGTTCTAGCACTCCTTCCAAATACATCTAAAATACATGTGCAAACTACTCATCTACAAGGCTGTTTTGGAAATCATCTATCTCAGATAGTATGCCAATGCCTCAGAGCTATGTCTCCAGCTCATTTGGATACGAATGAAAGGGCTGAGAAACAGAATGTTTGATTTGAAATTAAACTACTGAAATAAAAGTTTGAAAGAGGAAAGCATTTATATCAGTGGAAGTAAAAATCTACATTTTTGTCACCTAAAATGAACAGCTGAGTTGCCCTCAGCAGTTCATTTATATTACATTGATCCATTTTGATTCAGGGAAAAAAAAATACTTTTTTTTTAGTTAGAAAAAACTTAATCTTTATTTCATCTAGTTGTATCATTCCAGTTTTTCGTTTGGAAATGACATTTTGACATAGGATTGAGATAATTGTGTAATACGTGTCTGGTGTGTAAATCCCTTCATGTTCAGCAGATATCCTGCTGGTACAGATGGTACAGCCTGTACTTCTGCTTGGCTGGACAGTGAATAAAGGTCTGCTTTAGGGTGAGCTGGACCACCAGGCTTCACTGGCTGGGCTAACTTCAGGCTCATTTCAGCTGCCTAAAATAGGCATCCAGTGCCACCAAAGGTGCCTTGAGTGTCTGCCTGGTCTTCAGGTGCCTCCAGTGGTTCCCAGGACTTCAAGAGGGCCCATACAGTGCCTCCCCAAATGGTGACAAGCACTTGCGTAGCAGCACTGGATTGAAGGAGGCCCCTAAAGCACATGTGGACACCTAAGGGACACCCTCAGATTTGATGTCCTAGGTGGAAACTGAACACCTTTGTTTCTTTTTGTTCAAAAGATTAAAACCAGCATCCAAACCCCTGATGGATTCACTGAAATCAAATTATTTTCCTAAGAAAATCCAAAGAGAGTAAAGAAACTAGTTCTTCCCTTCCATCTCTATCACTATATCCTGTTTAGCTGGATCATGCCAGGGAAGCAAAAAGCAACAATCAGACTTTAAAATTACACATCGGATCATGAATGTAGTTTTGCCTTAGAGCTATTCCACAGCATTTCTAGCTCACGTGAATTTTTACAATTACACGGCCTATTCTTACAACTGTTCACCTTTCTGCATTCTCATCCTTTGCCTTTGCTTCTAGTGTGCATCAGTTTTTATTCCATCCTTCCTCAGTCTTAGTACTCCACTTTTTTAACATAGGACCCATCTGTTGGCGAAACTCATTGTATACTTTTCTCTATAAAATACTTCATAAAACAACAACCTGTTGAAGAGCACAAGGTACTCATACCTGGATATCATGTTCATCCTCAGTTTCCTCAGAGAAATTGAAGAAAAAAGGCCAGAAAGTCTCTGCTTTCTGTGTTAGAAGAGACTACCTTGCAGGAGCCAAACACAACCTACTCATGGGACAGTTGCTCAGTCCGTACCTCAAACACAGCATTTTTCACTGTACTGGTCTTGGTTGGGATAGAGTTAATTTTCTTCACAGTGGCTGGTATGGGGTTGTATTTTGGATTTGTGCTGAACACAGTGTTGATAACACAGAGATGTTTTTGTTATTGCTGAGCAGTGTTTGCACAGAGCCGAGGCCTTTTCTGGTTTTTGTACTGCCACGCTGGCAAGGAAGGTGGGGGTGCATGGAAGGCTGGGAGGAGAGGCAGCCAGGACAGGTGATCCTGACTGACCAAAGGGATATTCCACACCATATGAAATCATGCTCAGTATATAAAGCTGGGGGGAAGAAAAAGTAATGGGGAACGTTTGGAGTGATGCCATTTGTCTTCCCAAATAATCATTACGCGTGATGGGGCCCTGCTCTCTGGGAGATGGCTGAACACCTGCCTGTCCATGGGAAGCAGTGAAATAATTCTTTGCTTTTCTTTGCTTGTGTGAGCAGCTTTTCCTTTGCTTATTAAACTGTCTTTATCTCAACCCACAAGTTTTCTACCTTTGACCCTTCCAGTTCTCTCCCCAGTCCCACTGGTGGGGCAGTGAGCCAGCAGCTGTGTGGAGCTTGGTTGCCAGCTGGGGTGAAACCAAGACATTCACTAGCTGATGTTTTGGTATGTAAAAAAGAGAAAAAGCATCGCTTTTCCCTGAAATTTCCCAAAATTTTTATTCAGCGTTGTAAAAATTGAGTTAGCAAAACACAAGATTATCTAATCAATGTCCCAGGGAAAGTTTCCTTCAAGAATACCTAAATGCTCTGAGAGTACAAAGCAATCTTCAGCAATCTTCCTTAAAATTTACCAACACTTTGGAATGCATTTTAAACACATTTGAATGATCAATTTTCACTTACTGAAAATTGCTAAGTCTTGTCTCCAAACTCTCACAAAGTAAATATTTAATTTTTTAGGATACTGCCTATGCTATCATCTGCCATAATAAGAACAACATTTTTGTGTTTTCTACCTCAATATACAGTATTATAGTAAGGGATGTTTTGCAAACACTCCAAAACCCATGCAATTCAGTAAATCTGTCATTGATTTTAATATGCACAGAACAGCTTTCAGCATGTTTTGAGAGTGAGACGTGTCTGATCAGCTGTCCTCACTTTCACGATCAGAGAGTTAAGAGGCAGTTGCAGATGGCTAACTACACAGAAACATGCTCCTTTATCAAGGCAGAGTTTCTTCCTACACAAGAGTTAACCAAAAGATCAAATTGAAAGATAAGGGTGAATAGGCCAGGCGCTTCACTGGAAGACAACAGCAGCTTGGAAAGAGATTTCCATTTTTTGGCTGGAGAAGAAATAATAATAAAAATAAAGACTTTTGATAATTAGTTGTGTAATTGCAAGTGGTTTTTGTCTTTGTTTTGGCTTCTTTAGGAAAAAGTAGTTTTGTCAAATACATATGTAGATAATTCAGAGCACAGCTCCCAAGAACAAAGTGTTGCTTTGCTGAAGGGAGAAGGCAATGCCGGCCTCCCCAGCACTCTAGTTACAAGAGGCAGAGCAGATCTCCAAGATCCCTGGAGCCAGGGGGCTCCTGTCTTTGGAGGCAGGAGTCAGCACACGGGCCTTGGTCCAGTGTAGTTGCCTGGAGCTGGTCCTGAGTGTGCCAAGGGTCTCCAGCCACCTCCATTCAGCAGGACCCAGGGCTTCTCCCTCTCCCACCCCATGTCTGCCAGCCCACAGTAGTACCTGCCGTGAGCCAGGGCACTTGGGCCAGTGTCAGGCCCATGGTGCACTCCCACTACTGACTGACTGTCAGCTGCAGCTGGGAACACCTCAGGCACGCACTGGCACAGAGAAGCCACGACTGTCTGGAAATCAACTGGAATGCAAAGAGTGTTTTCTGGGGCTGCTGAAGCAAGAGGAAGGTTTCAAGTGCTCCCGTGGCTATCACTGGAGCTTGTGCAAGGCAGCTCTTGCTCTGGGCTCTGGAAACCACCCAGTGGCAGGTTGAGGGCTCTGGACCCTCCTGCTGTCTGTTTCCAGGCCAGCCCACATCAAGAGAAAAGAGGAAACTGAAAGCACCTAAGCTGGATTTCTGGATGGTCTCTCTGCATGCTGTCCCTCTGCGCTGGCACCAGCCCAGGTCTAGCTGCTTTCCCATGGGCTCCTTAAGCGCCAAGGACCAAAGTCCAGCATCCGTATCCAGCATCCAGTGGCTGTACTCAGCACAGCTGGTCACTGCTCTGGGTGCAGCCATCTCCATCCACAGGGTCAGTGATTCCTCCTGTGCCCAGGCACAGCCATGTCCCCAAGTGCCACATCGCTACCAGGAACAGTCAGTTCCCTATTCGGCACTCTTGTAGGCTTTGTGCCTTTACCTTCCCAGCCAAGCAATGCCTGCATGGCATTGCAGCAATGGTGATGTAGCAGAAATGGTGTCTCCTGTTTAGCAGGTTACCACTGAAGGTTTCCACAGAAAACAATATGTTTCTGTCAGGTATGGACTTCAGCACCAACATGTGTACCGCAGGTCAAACTGCTTCACAGCAATGTCTCAAGAAAGAGCTTGCTCCCACACAGCCTCTCCATAGCATCTCCTAAATGTGGCACACTAGCAATAAAGAACATGCTCTCTTCTTGCTTCCTTGGATGCCATGGCTACCAGCACATAACTAAGCGCTTATCATTTCATTTACTGATATTTATATAGAATTTAATTTGAACAACAGGAGAATGAGGTTAAAAAATCTGAGTAGAAAGAAAAGATGTTAGGCCACTTGTATGGCCAGCAGGAAAAGGAGCTAATCTCAAATAGCCTTTTTCAAGGCCAACTTTCAGTTTGAATGAATTCAACAAAAGTGCAACTCCAGAGAGACAAAATGCTCCTTTCTAGACAGTAATTGCTTTTATAAAAATAAAGGCTGAGGTTCTGGCGTTACCATAAATTCTAAGGAAAAAAAAGAAAAAAAAAAGGCTGGATAAGCCTGAGTGGCTTTCCTTTGGTTGCAGTAGCAGACAATACTTCACAAACTTGCTTGTAGAAAACAAGTGGAGAATTAACACTATTTATATTGCTTGGAGGAAGAGATCTGGTTGAAATAGCAGTCTCATTCAAGTTTTATATGCCTGCACTACAAAATGCAATATTAATGAAAAAATCTGAGGGATTAATTACTGAGACTTAAAAGTATTTTTTGAAGAAGGTAAATGTCATTTCCATATGATCAAATTCCTAATTTTCTAAGTTTCACCAGCCAACTAAAAAT
Organism: Lophotriccus pileatus; assembly: GCA_035583135.1. NCBI lineage: Eukaryota > Metazoa > Chordata > Aves > Passeriformes > Tyrannidae > Lophotriccus > Lophotriccus pileatus. The sequence goes on along the minus strand of JAWWES010000081.1, from coordinate 123,024,968 downwards.
GAAGAGTTGATTGAATGCAAAATATCAAATTAATTATACATAGAGGAATGAAAACAGAGCATTAAATTTTTTTCTCATTAGAAATGAGACCAGAAACACCTGCTCTTGGGTGTAGCCTTTTTGAAAAGTCAAAAAAGTAACAAAGAATTCTTACTGGATAAGCTGAGCCATAAGATTAGAAACTACTTTTAGTCTTAAAGCCTTGGTTTACAGAATCACAGAATCAGAGAACATACTGATTTGGAAGGGACCCACAGGGATCATCAAGTCCAACTCCTAGCCCTGGACAGGACCATCCCCAAGAGTCACACCATGTGCCCTAGAGAATTGTCCAAATGTTTCTTGAATTCTGTCAGGCTTGGTGCTGTGACTACTTCCCTGGGGAGCCTGTTCCAGTGCCCAACCACCCTCTGGAGGAGAACCTTTTTCTAATATCCAACCTGGACCTCCCTTGACACAATTTCAGGCCATTCCTCGGGTTCTATTACTGGTCACCACAGAGAAGAAATCAGTGTCTGCCCCTACTCTTCCCCTCACAAGGCAGTTGTAGACTACAATGAGGTCTCCCCTCAACCTCCTCTTCTCCAGATTGAACAGACCAAGTGACTTCAGTTGCTCCTCATATGGCTTTCCCTCAAAGCCCTTCATCATCTTTGTTGCTCTCCTTTGGACACTCTAACGGCTCAATATCTTTCTTATATTGGGGTGCCCCAAACTGCACAGAATATTCCAGGTGAGGCCACACCAGAGCACAGCAGAGCGGGACAATCCCCTCCCTCGACTGGCTGGTGATGCTTTCCCTGATGCCCCCCAGGACAGGGTTGGCCCTCATGGCTACCAGGGCACAATGACTCATATTCTACTTGCCATAGACCAGGACCCCCCAGGTCCCTTTCTGTAGCACAGCTTTCCAGGCACAGGCCAGCTAAGGGGAAAGGTTATAGATATGTTATAGCAGCTCTTCTTTCGTCCTGAGTTGACATCATTAGTTCTGACTCCTTTTTATATTAGGAATGAGATGACAAAAAAATCATCACTACATTTGCTACTGATTCAGAAAATCAGCAATAGCCTGAAGGCTTCAGGTATGGAAAGCAAATTTGAGAAACTTCCTCTGCAGCTCACAGTCAAACAGCACTAGCTGGGAAGGCAATACAGACAGTTTTACCTGCTCTCTATAAACAGAAGATTCGCTGCTGGGTTGTTTCACTTTTTCATGGCACCTTTAGGATAAAATTTGTCTTTGTTGTGGAAGGCAATATTTTAAGGAATATGCCACTTTTAGACAGGAAGAAATCTCTCCTGCCCAATTTTTGTGGAATTTGTGAAGGAAGATGAAAGCTATTAGGAACAAAAAAAGCATTCAGCAAGGCAAAAATTGGAGTTTGAAGAAACCTTCTGAAAGTTTTACATGTGACACACCTACATTGTAAATGACATTTTTCCTTCACAGAGGAATACACAATTCAGTAATTCAGCCCCCTCCACCATAAGGCATTAGAAGCCAGCACTGCTTGTCCATTCATCCAAAAGTGCACATTCTCAGAAACTGGGAACTGCACAGTTCCTGGTGGGCCGTATGGATGATAATAGTAAGCTGTTTCCTTCTGAGCCCACTGAATGGCAATTAATACAGCTCCGGGGATGGTGATAATAATTTGTTCATACTGTTCTCCAATAGAAAAAGACATTTTAACAAACAGTTTTTACCAGAGAGCAATAGTTGTGATGTGCAGGTTACCTGGGGACAGCTGCACCTCTTGTGCAGACCTTGACTACAGAGTGCCATTGAGTTTTATTTTGCTTAGAGAAACACTGGGCAGACTGTACATGATAAGCTCTCATGACATACCACTTTCATAACAATTATTACTAAGTATCCAACCTCCACCCCTCTTTGGGTAAAATGTTCTGTGGAGGAAATAGTGAGAAGCTGTTTCTTCTGAGTTTGGCCCCTGCCTAGCCAATACAAATGAAGACATTTCTTATACACCTGCTGCCCAGAATAACAACAAATCAAATCTGGGTGTGTTCAAATGGAGTCACCACCTTGGACTTTTCAAAACCCAGCTAAAACAAAGCTATAGCTGACTTGACACTGGCAGTGCGATAACACTTGACAGTGGTACTCCTGCTTCAAGCAGGAGGTTGGACTAAATGACCTCCAAAAGGGCATCCATTGCTTGTATTAAACTATGAGGTATGTATAAGAGCTGTACTTCTGTAGCTTGCCTATGCATTCCATGGATTGCAGAGGTCTTTTGATTTCAAAATAGGAAAATGAAACATCAACAACTCAATATGGTTCCTCCCGTTCAAGAGGGATGTAATTAACTTCAGTCACTGGCTTGACCTGAAAACAGAGGGCCATGGCATCACTGAGCTTCTGGCAGTGGGTTAAGACTGGAGGAGGAACTTCTAATACCTTGCAAACAGCACAGAGACTTCAGAAAAGAGCAAAATAAGTTCTAAGTAAAGGTCAAGTAGCCTCCTTTATTCCACTGGGAGAAAATGTTTTGAAGTCCATAAGAACTGTAATATCTCTGTTATGTTTTGATTATTGAGGGATCGTTTCCTCTGAAGTGTTAACAATGGCAACAGCCTGATCAAGATCAAAAGGGAAAAATGATAAAGTCAAGACCCTTTTGATGTTGCACACTTTTAGGGTAATTTTGGTTTGGACCTTGTTCCCTGAGTGTGTTGTGCCAGCAGCACCTGGAGGCAGTGCTTGATGATAAAAACTTTCAGGAAAGCTGAAGGACAGTTGTAGATAAACAATTTCCTTGTTTTTAGGATCTAAATCTAAAGACAAAAACACAGACAGTATCTGTTTCTGCACATGACACATTAATATTTTAATAAGCATGGGGGCAAAGAGTATCACTTAAGGTGGGACAAATTAAGGTGTGGGGGGTTCTATATTTTTAAATAAAACTAGTGGGAGGAAGTGATTAGCATAGTTCTTTAAACACTTTACTGAGTTGTTCCCCTTCTGCCCTCAACTACTTATATGACCCCAATTTTTTTAGTCTGTTGAGTATTTCAATAAATGTCTGTGAGGTAAAGAAGTATTATCATTATATCTTTCAGATAAGAAAGAAATGCACAGAGCCTAAAATCAGATGTTAAAAGACACATAAGCACATGGTTTTGAATATCTGTGTGTAAGTAACTGTATTTGCTGAAAGCAATACAGAAGATTAGTGTCAGTGTCTTCTAGTTTTGCTCGTTAATCACTTTAACAGTGTTCTTCTCTGTTATTCATACTTGAAAAAGGGGCATAATTAGGTGCCCCTCAGTAGTTAAAGCACTTGCTCATTTCTCTGTGTACTGAGCTGTTCTATTTATAGTCTTTTTTCATTTATTTTGTGCAATTTAGTTGCAACATAAATATGCTAGCAATGCATTGAGAAATCAATGTCTAACTTGACTTGGCTCTTTTTCAGTGCATGAGTCTGCTCTAAAAGACAAAGGAAAATCTGTGTACAAACTTTAGACCATCGTTCCCCAAGGCAAAAGCCAAGAGTGCTCCAGATTGTAACTCTGCAGAATTTAGGGCACAGACTACATATTTCTCGAATTACACAGAATTTAAGTGACCTATCATTTAGATTCTCTTTATACCAGTTTATATCACCTATTTCCAGCAGGCTCAAGCATTTGCCTGTCCAACATTTCCCTGACTGGCCTCTGTTACTAAAACATCTTTCAGTTTTCCACCCATAATGTAAGTTAATTTACATTCTTGGTTGCAAATATTGATTTACTTTTTTCAAATCAAATCTTTAGAAAAAAAAATCTTATTTAACAACTGTCTTCAGAGGAAATATTTCATTTTGAAGCTAATGTCCATTTAGTCAATCTATCTACTCATCCATCAGACATTCTTTCTAAGTCTCTTTTATCTATATTTCCATATACCTGTGCACATTATCTTTTTTCTTTGCTTTTATATATTTTTAATTTATTTTTATATATATCTTTAATTTTCTTTATTTCATTCTCACTCATTTTCCAAAAGAAGATTTTACGTCTTGTATTTTCCCCATGCATCAAAACAAGAGCCACTACACCTGTGTCAAGTCCTTATAAGAACAGTCATGTTTCCAAAAACTCCATTATTGGAGGTGCCAGCTGAACATAAATTTGACCCTTATGCCTTATCAACATCATATACAATCTTCTGTGCTAAACCTTGTCTAGAACCTGCATTACCTTCACAGTCAGCCTCTGATGGATGGGGATAATATCCCATGTGTGATGTTTCAGCATGAAAGACAACACAGAACCATTAATCACTTAGGCCTGAAGAGACTTTGGGAGATCACCGTTCAATCCCCTGCTCAAAACAGGGCCATTTTTGTCTTCTGACTTGGGGCTTTGCCCCCTCTTGCCATCAGAACCTCCAGGCTCAGAGATCCCACAGTTCTTGGGGTGATTTCTTACACTGCACAGCTCTTCTCAGAGGCTCTCTCTCTCTTTTTCTTTTTTATATCCAGTCAGACACCCCTTTATTTCAGCTTATGACCATTGTATTTCATTATCCCACCATTCCTGTTAGTATTGAGGCTCTCTTTTCTTGGTAATCTCTTCATAAGTACTGTAAGACTGCACTTAGGTGATCCCTAAACCTTCTTTACTCCAAGCTAAACATGCTCCAGTGGGCCAAGAAGTTGTCCTAGCTGTGGGAGTCAACTCACTTTTAAATGTCATTCTCTAAAACTTGGGTATGTCAGATAGGTTCGTTGTCTAGTGTTAACCTCACCAATGGAGGAAGAAAGAGGCATGTTCTTAGGGGAATATCCTCTTACAAAATAGGTGTGCAAGGGCGGTAGGATGAACTTGTCTCTGCAAATGCCAGAGATTTTCTGCTGACAAGACAGAGTCTAACTACTTAACTAAAAGCAGAGGACTATCCAAAAGGCAAACTTCAGGTGCAACGAACCTTGCTGGTAGGGACACGGACTGTTTCCTCTGGTCTTTGACTGCTGTGTTTGTGTGGCACTGGCCAAGAAACAGCACCTCTTCTTTCTTTGATTCCTCTCTCTTAGAAGAAGAGAGAGATGACTGAACTGAGTGTTTTGCCAAGTGGTTTGATTGTCACATAGAAAAAGTGCCAGATGAATGGAGAGGGCGCTGGTCCAGCACAAAGCCACGGGTCAGTGAATTACTGGGCAGACTTAATCCTTTTAAGTGGCACACCCCAGTGGTAACAGAATGTAATATTTTTTTTCAGTTATTATTTCTGGTTGGTAAATAGAGGAAACATCTGTAAAAAGGCCAGGCCCCATAAATGGGGATTGACAGATAGACTTCTGCCTGGGAAATGCCTTTTCTGCATAGAGTGCTGGGCAACAAAAATCTTTGCTTGTTACAAAGTTACCTTAAAACAGATATAAACCCAGAAGAAAGCTGGCACCTCCCTAATCTTAACTTTGTCATTGCACCTATTATGGTTCAGGACACACCTTCATTTAAATACAAGTAAAGTTCAAAATCGTTTTGAATCAATCTGATTACTTATTTAAGTGTTGTAAGAAAATGATTCAACACTGTAATTACCTCCTGCCATAATTGATTGTATTTGTTTACGTGGTAGGTTATTAACAAAATATTATCTGGAAGTGAACTCTACCTTTAAGCACAGTTTAGATCATTGCAGCAATATACCAAATATAATGTCATAAAGGTGCAGCAGGTGGCTACTTACTAACAGCAATATTCAGCATTCATTTTAAATAGTGCATTTAGAACCAAATTAGCTCTCTTGAATGAATGATTAATTTGACTGATAGTGAACTGTACAGCATGACTAATAAGCATTATGCAGCTTTATTAAGCAATAACCCACAGCTACACGATGATGTCAATCTTTAGCTTTGAAATACTATTTTAGAAAAGGAGTGAATGGTCTTTGCTTCTTTCAGGGTGATGTATTCTATTCCAGGAGCCGTGGAGTACTTTTTAGTGCCTAAATTCACCATCTGGTGTAGCCCAAAGCCATTATGCTCTCAACTTGCCAGCTTAAAATGACAGTATAATGGGTCACTCCAGATTTATAACACTGTCTGTTTGAACGTCATGTAGTAATACCATATTTGATCAAGCCCCTAAGTGTATGTAATATTTTAGATTTTGGTGTATAAAACTGTTCTAATTTTGAGGAAAATATTTTTAAAATATGAATAAAAAGAGGAAAGATGTATTTCTGAATTTGCTCAGAACAGATCCATTAAAGCATCAAAACCTTTCAAGCCTGTGTCCCACACATTGCTCTTTATGCTATCAAACCAATTAAAAATGCTAAAAGAATTGAAGCCAGTGATGTGGCAGACCCCAGGACACAGAGCCATTGGCGTGCAGTTCACTGAGAATTTTTTAAATGGATGGGAAGGTTCTTAAGGAACTGGGGAGGTAAGAAATGTAGGCAATCCAGGTCCTCCAACCCTACTGCAGTGCCTTCAGACTCCTGCCGCAAGATACAGGGTGATCTTGCAGTTTATAATACCAGCCCCAGGACTGTCACTAGGCTAATATTCATACACACTCCTTTTGCCAAGTAGTTCTTATCACCTGTGGCAATCTCCTCATGCCTTGCTACAACTGAAGACCCGGCTGATGTAAGCAGGTGTCACTGGGAAGCTGCAAACACCTGTAGCTTACACAGGGCTCAGCTGAAATGAGGTCCCAAATGGGAAGATTTGGGATTTCATGAATTTAGATAAGAAAGTATTCTCTTGTGTAGCTTATTCAGTGCACAGTATGATGGTGCACTGAGCCACACCTCAAAAAGCAGCAAAAGAACTGGTAGTGCAAGTGTAGGTGGATGTACTCCATGGTGGTAGAGTGCTGGAGGGTTGTTTTTATTTAGAAAAGTGTATTTGCAATTGGAAACACCTGCCTATAATTTAAACAAACCAACAAACAAACAAACAAACAAATGCTGATTTACAGGATTAAGGGAAAAATACTTTTTATGACATTTGCGAAAATTGAAATATTCTCTTCAGAAAAGATCAGTGTCTTGGGGTCCCACAGACTCAACTAGTGGTGTACTGTGGGTCCCAGTGGGAAGCTGAGAATATGCCCTCCCAGCTAGTGTAAAATTCGTACTGCTAGGCAAGAATGATTGGTTAGTTTATAAACAGACAGATTGGAAGTAGAGTGAGAAGAAAAGAAAGATATGTCTCATTATTGGCGTGGATAACTCAGTTGTAGTTTGAAGACTCATCCAAATTTAACCTGAGGACTGCTGTTTCTTAACCATAAGCTTTTTCAGGGTGGAGATCTTTCTGTATTCTACTTCTACACACCTTGTTTCACCAGGATATTTCCTTATGTTAGACAGTCTACTGGTCTTTTGGATCATATCCGATTTATTAGTTTTCTATAGTTAGCTGAATTAAGGTCCTTTGATGGCAGATTTAACTCCCTTGGATGCCAATTGCTCACCATGAAAAAATATAGACCTGCTCTGTAAGCATCAGCTTGAGGCATCTGATTTTTTTATTACATCTGGCAGCTCCCACATATACATCAAGTCTACGCAAAAATTCTTGGACCCCTTGATAAGGCAAATATCAAGATGTCCGGGACAATATTTTAGGGGATTTTATAGATTAATTGTGAGTACTTGTGACACCTAGTGGTTCTGGCAGAAAAATGCAAATATTTTAGAGGAAGAGGAAGTAGGGGGTGGGTCAGGCCAAGGAAGGAGGGATTCAATATCCCTACTATAAGATAGTTAGTACAGTAACCTGAGAAAACACACAGCTGAACAAATTCTGTCCCTGCAGATGGGGCATACATGTCTGAGGCAACCACCCTTTGGAATCCATCACACAAACAATGGAAAAATTCAGCTATATGAAACACTTCTCAGGTGGGGTGGCACTAGGCAATTACAAATATTTGAGTAAGGTGGTGAGGCAATAGCCCAAATCCTCTTTGTATAACAGGAGGTGAGCACAGGAGCTGTGGGTGGTGGCATCAACCTGGCCAATCAAAAGAACAGCACCTGGGGTAGAGCAAGACTACTGATTCAGGCAAATCCCACACCATGAAATAAAACTAGGAAAATGTTACAGACAGGTAATTTCTGTCTCTTTACCAAGTCTTCCTTCAAATGTGACACTCAGCAATGTTACAGTATCCAAGACTTTCCCCATATTCAACAAAAAAATGTGGATGTTTCCCAAGCCAAGGACTCAGAACTCAGATGGACTGAACTGCTCCATGAAGAAGTCTATGTCAATACCCTTGCATTTATGAACTTTGCAAGAGCACACACACACCTGAGGCAGGGTAAGCCAGCCAGGAGTCACGGTCAGATGCAGTGACAGGATAACATAAACTATGCTAGCTGACTGGGAGGCAAGACCTGCTTGCTCTTGGCAGGGCATAGCTCTTCATCACCCAAGCTAGTGACCCAAGTGGACAAAATCTCAAGAATCTCATATGGTGGAGGCTCCTGGAAGAAAACCACTTTTGATGGTGGAGATAACAATATCCAATGGCTTTTAGCAGTCCCTAAAAGGAATGAAAGCAATGGAGTCCAACATAATGCAAAACTCCCTCGAAGACAGGTATTTACAGTCAGTTAATAACAGTGCCTATTTCTGTGCAGTTGTTTGTTAACACAAAATACCCATCTAAAGACCTTTAATGGATATCTAAACACAAAAACAATTTACTTCATAACTAAATAAATTTTGCACAACTAGACAACAGATCTACTAAAGTGCAGCTTGTAAGCATGCAGTTCCAGACACATGCTTATGCTCAGCTCATATATAGGCAGTGTGACTCATGAATTGGAGCATGTGGTGTGATTCACACAGCTCCTGTGAGGTTTGTGGGGTGATGGGTGTGCTATGCATCTCCTACTCTATCACGGCTTCTCGTGTTAGAGTGCACCACTGTATGTCTCTGGAAGACAACAAAGTATATTTGCAGTGGACTTCGCAGCCTACTCCTCAAACTTTGCCATCTGGCACTTCCAGGTCCTGTCTACCCTCCTTCTGCCACTGCCGTGGCAGAAACAAAACACCTCAGCTGGGTGCTCCAGTTTAGGTTAGGTGAGACAAGTCTCATCCAACAGTATGCCACAGTTGTTATAACTCCTGTCAGATGATATTGCTATGTTTGTCCCATGAAGGGATAAAGCTCAAACCACAATAACTGCGTGATCTAAGAGTCTAGAAGAAGTATGTGAACAAAAGATCCTATGTCACTCCCAAAACTGCTCTCAAACATTCCAAATTTTCATTTTGCTTGGATACCTTAGTTGTAAGTGCTTGTCTAAGGGACCATTTTTAGGTGTCCCTTTGTTGATTGCAATAAGAAATAAATGTATTTTCCAAGAGTGCTCCACAATGGCAGGAAGAAAATTATCTCCCCTATAAACCAAGGCATATGCTGTATGCTGTCAGAGACAGAAGTAAATTCTTCTCATATGGAAAAAGGAATACACCATATGGTGAGAGTGAAATTATTAAGGATTTTCTAAAGAACCATTTCTGTTTCTTCATCCCAACGTAAACATTATAACTGCAGTTAAAAATGGAAACTGGATTGATTCAGTCCACTCAGCACCATACTTCCATTTTCCCACATGAATCCTCAAGCTTGCAGGGCAGCCAAGAAATTATGACCCCCTGGGTCAGCAGAGAAGGAGAGTCACTGTGCAGGGCACAGCACCACCAGTGACGAGGGCAGCGTAAGCACGCTGCTGTGATATGTCCCAAGTCTGAATAGACTCTGCCTTATGTAAACCCAGAGTAAACAGAATCTGCAGAAATAATCATCTTGATAGGAGGACCTTATCAGTCCCTGCATCAGTCCCTGCTCGTCCTCAGCAATGCAGAGAGCAGAACACTGGGCAGAGTTGTCTTGCATACATAAGCAGAGCCTGCAAGAAAGACAGAAAGACAGAAGCAAAGCCATGGAGCAAGAAAATCATTAAAGATTAAGAGGCCAAGAAAGCATTTGTCCACTTCTGAAGAATGATAAGAAGAAGAATGCCTTAATCAGGATATTGGCATCTACATCAACTTATGAGAGAGAAGGCAGGGTCAAACTTTGCAACAAAGGAAGGGACCTATCATTTTTCTTCAATATTTGAAAAATATTGCTAAGGAAGAATGCGGAACCTCCATTTGTGAAATGTTATAATAATAGTTCAACTGTTATTTCTCAGGGACAACACAGACAACATTGATTGAGCTGTGGGATAGATGAAGGAATTAAACTACCAGTGAAAGATACTTCTCTACTTTTTATTATTTTTCTATAATACATGTCTTTGAGACATAAGTGGAATAGTAATGAACAGTGCTTTCAGTAACACAATCATCTCTCCTTTGCAATCTCAAATATGTACTGTAAAAGAAAGGAAGGGAAGGAGGGAGGGAGGAAAGGAGGAAGGGAGGAAGCGGAGGGGAAAGGTAATAAAGTAAGAAAGAGAAAGCTATTGCAACACATACAAGAAACTAGAAAAATGGTTACTTCAGAGTCATCCCAGAAAAAAGTAAATTTACATATTTGGCTTCAGCAGAATCAAACTTCCTTTGCATTTCTCACATGAGAAAACCTGCACTTGTTCATCTATTATTCTCAACATCTGAAATTACATCAAATTACGTCCAAGTGCATCTTTCAAAGGCAACAGGTGAAGTCATGAGAGTTATCTCATATAGAATAAGCCATAATTTTGCTGTAATGAGAGCTATACAAAAAATGAATCTGGCTTTTCCACATCCATTGGATTCACAGTAATAACATAGCATCACATTTTCCTTTTTCTCCTTCACATAACTATATGCAAAGAAAGTTGCTCTGCTTATTAAGTGACTGGCATTTTATTACATTGAATTAATTTAGAGACTTTCAAGGACAACAGCCCATCATATAAGGTAGTCAAAAATTAATTATAGCCTTCTTTTCTGCGGCGTGACATAACTGTACAGGCACAATATTGGACAATGTGTTTTACTGGTCTCAATAAGCATTAAACTAAAAAAAGAGTGGATCTTAGATGAGTTTTTCCTTGATTATATGACATCATAACATTGCTGAATTTAACAGTGAAAGGTTAACTGAATATTCTGATGTCACTGAATATTCTTCCTACTAAAATCTTTTGATAATATTCAAGGCCAATAAACTGTGTAAGTGAAATATTTTCTCTATGATAAGGTAATTAAATAAGAATAACACTGAGGGAACACAATATATTTCATTCTCTACTCAATTTTACATGTTATTCTTAGTTTTTATTCCAAGAATAAGACCATGAGACCCTAATAAAATCATACCAGCAATGGTGATCTCTCCTATGAGCCTCATCAACATATCTGAATAAGTGAATATATCAATCTATCAAACTTTATGCGTTGCCCAAATTGTGTTCCCAGTGAACTCTATTCCCACCATAAGTATTATAAACATTAAGAAGGAAATTTTATAATCTAATTTTAAAGAGACAGTAATATTTCTTAAAATTCTTGATCCCTAATATTAGCTTGCGGTTACTGAAGCCTAAACCAATGTTACTGAAGTCATATAAGGCTTTACATTAATTTAGAAGGCTGTTGCTTCACAAGATGCCATCAGTGCCTCTATAATAAATGCACTTAGTTCTTGATTTGAGCAGGAATCCAGCTCAGAAATGCAGTTCAGTATGCTTCAGCCTAAAAGCAGAAGTTAACTCTTCAGTAAAACCTATAGAAGAAATTATGGAATAGTGCCAAGCATATCCTGAAATTTAAAGCCATGAGTACAACAGGGACAGAGAAATCTCAGTAAACAGAGCAAAAAAACCTGACTTTAAAAAAATAGTCAGTTTCAGTGGAACAAAAACACAACTGAAAAAAAGAGTTATCAGCTGGGAGAAAGGGAAATTCCAGTAGATGTCTGGACAACCTCTCACACAAAAACAGTGCTTTTATTCACAAGGAGGGATGTCCAGCCAGTCCCAAATAAGTAATTATCTACATGAATTAGAGCTGTGGCTGATGACCTGAGTTTTCAGAGCTTTGTCTAAGATTTTTTTAAATATTCCAAAGGGCTTAGTACACTTTATTTCTGAAGGATAGGTAATTTTTCAGATCTGTGTTTTCTTTAACTGAAGAAGAGAAGCCTTTCTTCTTTGGACATATAATACCAAAGGATACCTAACTTGAATTGTTCCCTTCTTCTGCTCTACAGACTTGATGAAAAACTTGATGAACAGATCTAAATTATGAGGGGAAAAGAATCCTGTAAACTAAAATAGCAACAAGGCAGAAGGCAGTAAAAAATAAGCAACAAACTTTTGTATTCTGACTTGAAACTAGAGTGCCAGTTCCATCCAGATGTGATCAAACTTCTTCCAGGTCTGTGGAGCTCTAGCCAACAGATTAATAAAGGAAGCAGATCTTTTCAGACTAAGTTATGTACTTCATTTGATTATCACAAATTACATTCAGATAATAGTAACAGTGTCACTACTTAAAAAACTGAATTCAGCAGAGAATTGCTTTTGGGGAAAACACATACCTACCTACTTTCCTAGGTCAGGACTATACTGACCAAATACTGAAGAAAATACTTCTTAAAATATTTTCAGCATAAGAAAACAAAGAACAATTATATCTAGCGCTAATATTTCTCAGACATTTACCATTTTAAAATCAGACTTTCAAGATAGCTGCCATGGATGACATTGCATGTAGTTAGAGTGGAAAGCTGTGCACTTAGTTTTGTTCATTCTCCTGGTGATGAAAAACAAAGAGTGAAACAGAAGCTCAAAGAAAAGAGAGAGAGAGACTGGACAAGATGTAGCTATATTTATTCTTATCTTTCTTAATCCCCGTTCCAGTTAACCACAGCAGCTGGATGTTCAGAATCTGAATCCAAGAGACCTGATAATCTTTAAAAAAAACAGAAAAAAAAAAGAATCTTTATGAAGAAAGAGAGCATACAGAGGGATAATGTTTAGGCTCAGATAAGCATGGATTGTGTTGTGCTAACAACTAGGGGAAAGAAAACTGAGGATCGTAAGGCACTGAGGCATCTGTGATTTCTGTTTTATTCAATTGGTTTCCTTTCCTCTGTCACAGTTTCAGAAGAGCAGCCATCAGTTAAGCTGTTTTTTTTACAGAAGGACCATATTTCATGAAGTGGACAATAAGAATGTGATTGTTCAAACAATACCCCCAGCAGAGATATGCAGCTTGCATTTTCATTCTGCATCTCATCAGTAGAAAAATATAAATGTAAAAGAATAGAAACATCTCCTTTTCTGGACTTTATTTATATGCCATTAAATCTGTACCAAGCAAGGTGGTTTAGGAGAATGAGTGAAGATGAGACAATAGAAAGGACTCAGAGCAAGTCCCAGTATCAGGTACTGCTTTATACATTTTAAGGGATAGTATTAATGATATTTTGCCTTAATTACACTCTGCAATAAAATAGGAATAACTCCCACTTCTATACTTTACTTATAGAATTAAATTGCAAAGCCATAACAAGGCCTGGCCATAATTTCTAGAGTGAGGAGTCAGTTTGAGTTGCCTTCAGCTCAACCTTCCATGTATCCAAAGAGCCCTTGTACTCTAGGAGTTTCCAGAAACTCTGTCGTGGAGTCTCTGATCTCAGTTCAAGGTTTCTCTTGAGGTCAAGAGATGCAGGCTAGCCTATTCTTTATGATTTTAAATTTGCTGATCACCATGCAGGACTATATCACAAGGCCCCAGAAGATGTCAAGACACAGAGAGAGAATGCCCCTGGGGTGTGCAGCAGCAACACATCGTCAGACCAGCCTGAAAATTGCACTCAGGACCTCAACTTTCTGTTGAGTACTTGCATGGCACAATGAGCTGAGCTCACCCTTAGCTAATGCTTTTTCCAAAGGTAGGCTTAATGATTTCCAGCAGGAATTTCCAAGATGCTATGCATGGCGGAGCAAATGTCCAGTCCTGTATAAGTGGTATGCACGGCCCTCAGAGTGGGATATTTGTCTTCTGATATTTAATTTCAGGAATTCAGTAGATTTTTGTAGGACATTCATTATCTGAAACTGATTCTAGATTGCCTATGTTGCTGAAACTCTGCATTTCTTCTGAAACTATAATGAACTTCACATGTAAATATCTCCAGAATATAATTAAAGCCACCTGGTAGACAGAGTTGATTTTGAAAACATTTTTGCTGGAAAGGAAGCCAAATTCACTCTTGGGAGTGGGGTCTAGTAGCATTTCCTTTTACTCTAAAATAATAGCATGAAGTAAAACCATTCTGGGAAGTGTCAACAAAAACTTAATTTGATGTTCAAGGGCTGAAAAGCCGAAGCCAGAAGGAAAACCGTGGCACAAAAATGTGTTTACACAGATGTTGGATTCTATGCAAAACCTATGAAATTAGTGCTAAATCCTCTCAGGACTGAACAATGGGACTGAAATTAGGCATGAAAGGTAATTAATACATGTTAACTGGCTCCCACCCACTCTTATACTGTGGGATTTTTTTTCCTAAAATCACAAATAATCAACAGAGTGCAAAGGGTTTCTAATGCATTCACTGTATTAGCACATTCTCAGGCAGGGAAGAAGTCACCAGCAAAAGTCTGATTGGAACTCATCTGCATTACTGCTTTTACTCTTGTTAAAAATATTTAAGTATATAAACAGTATGGCATTTCCTTCATAGAAATTAGTTGAATGTATGATTTTTGTGTAAAATCTGCAGGTATCTGAGCTGGAGACTGACCCTCTGAGAACCAGCTCAGGCACAGACTGACACCCCTGGCTGAGCTGAAATGGGGTTCTGGGCAGGAACCCAGGTCACTCTTGGGACCCTGAGAAATATTTACAGGGCACTTATTTTCAGCATCTGACCTTAATAAGAGTTACTTGGAATGGACTGCTTTATGAAGCAACAGAATACATTGGGCATAATATTATACAGAAGTATATAAGATGGTTTATTGTTTATACTTATAGAAGCAACAATACTAGATTTTTAGCTTCAATCCTGAAAAAACAGAAAAAAAAATAAAAGACTGGTTCATTTCTTTTCCAATGTTTGAGTCTCACAGTTAATGTAGCCCAAGTAGCCACTGACTTAGCAAAACTATCTTCCCACACTTGACCTTCACATTTGAAGAAATAATCCCTGACTTTTTTTAGGACAACTTACAGCTAGTATTGGAACCATAACCTCAGGAAATTGTGATGTTTCCCACCACTGACTTTGCTTTTTAAAAAACTTTGGTCTGAGGTGCAATGTGTGAGGTAGAAAGGGGAGAGGAAGAGGAAAAGCCAGTATTAACTACAGTGATTGCAGTCAGAGTAGGATAACAATTTTGAAAGAAATCACGTAACCAATCCATAAGAGGAAAATCCTTAATAGAAAGAGCACTGTGCAGAGCCAGTACACTCTCCCCAAAGCACAGTGCCATTTCACTGGCGTTCCTGGAAAGCTCAAACAAGAGGTTTCCCCAACATGATGGAATATCAGATCTAAAGTACTAAATTACTTCATTTTCTACTCCTTTACCCCAGTTCACACAAAAAAACTTCCACCCAATCCCCAAAAAATAACAACAGCCCCTTCCATGGGAACAGCAGAACTACACCAATTTGAGAAGACATTGAGATATAAAGATATAAATTGGACACTGCTCATGACCTTAAATGAACACGTGTTGGAGTGGATATGGAAATTGCTTCTCTTTCAGCAGCTTTTTCTTGTACCTTGAGTTTGATGAACAGGTTTTTTTCATCCCTCCAAAGTATTTTCAAAAACTAAATTTCAAAAACTAAATACAATCAAATGTCACAACAAAACTTGTCTCTTTATTTCATATTTCTGCAGCATTATAAAGCAGTCGGTGGATAATACATAATTTCTTTTTCAGTTTTTCTCAGAAGTCTTATGTTCTGCCATCTTATGTGATATAGTGAACTATAGAATTATTCAGTCCTCAGGAAAATTATTTTACACTGATAAAAACATTGTGTATACACACTCATCAGGAGTGAGACCTTTGTTTTGTATAATAAATAATAGAAGGAAACTGGAAACTAATTATATTTTCAAGTTTAGAGCCCTATAAATCTTGGCTTGCAGTACCATAAAACAATTGTCTTTTTAAGTGTATGGTCTAATCTAACACAAACAGGTTGTATATATGGTAGTTCCAGGTCACAGTACATTTACATTGAAGTTACTGGCAACATAGGCTGAAATAACATCAAAATAAAGCAAATAAATATGTGAGCCTAAGTAGTTCTGGAGAATTAGCTCTAAAGAATTCCAGTTTCCTGTTGATCTGCCTCTTACCATTGGTCAGTTTCTGTGCTTAAGATAACTTAAGTGTGCCAAGAGAGCTTACGATGTTTTTCTTCCATTTACTGTCGAACAAAATGTCACTTCCACGTGCAGTCTTTCCATCATCAAGGTACTTTAATGGTCTATCTCCTTCATCAGGCCACCTATTTTCATGACATTTGTGGAAGAAAAATCATCTTTGGGACCTCTAGCCTCTACTTCACATGTGGCTGAATTTGGAGAGCAGAGACAGAAACACAGACCTTGTAAGCCTTGTTTCCAAAGGAAATCACTCTAAAAAGATATTCTTCTGCCTTTTGTTTTACAAGAAGTGATCTCACTGTAATCAAAACGGATGTCCTATAAAAGACAGTGGAACGTTTTTCCAGTCAAAAGATAAACAATTAGCACTACCCAGTATCAGAAGAACGAACAAGCAGCTGTAAGTGATAGACCAGTGACCCCAGCCAAGGTGTAATATTCTGCTTGCAGCAGTAGTGTTGTCTGTTTTGAAAGGGAGGCCGGATTTTCATATCCTGCCTTCACCACAGAATGCTGCACCCCTTCTACAGCTACTAGTTAGTGTATTTCTGTTGCAAAACTTATTCTGTTCCCTATCAGATCAGTTTATTTTCCATTTCTATTATCTCTATGGGGAGATTTCTTCTGTTTCTTCCCATATGGGAATACAGCATAGATCTTTAGGGTTCACATGAAAGTGAGGAAAAACCCTAAATGAAGGTAATATGAAGATTGCCCAACTCTAAAAGGAGTCATAGAAAAAAAATTGCAAGAAACACTCCCCATTAATTAATGCTTTCAGTTGACATAATTATAGAGAATGACTCTTAAATTAGTAATGAAATTATGAAAAGGATAAATAAATGGTTCAAAAGTGTCACTTTCCCTGGCTGGCAGGATGAACACAAAAGAACAGATTTTTCTGCTATTTGGGTAGACTCAGTAATATGGTAAATGTACTAAGCAGCTAAAATAGCAGAAGATTCTGCAACAACTATGCTGCAAACTGGAACTGTGCAATTGCATGATCCCCCAGGTTTCCAAATCTCATGAAAACCTCCCTGTCACCAAACAGTTTCCCTTTTAGGACATGTTTGTCTGATATGACACAAATTCACCTAAACCATTTCACTTTTGTTTCATCTGACATATCTTTGGAAGAATAGTAGCATTATAGGCTTTGTTTCCCAAGAAGTGTAAAAGTAATACTCAGGACACTGATATTTCTGATCATTTATTATGGCACTTCAAAGCATATAAACTCCATTGCTAGGTGTTTCAAATAAGTTTTAAAAAAAAATAAAATGAGGCTTTAAGTTTCAGGCAGTATTTTAGTAGATTTTGGTTAAGAATTTTTAGAATGTTACTAGACATGAAATAAGAGTTTTGCTAGGAAAACAAAGAGTCTTGTTAAAATGAGCTTCCTTTCAATAAAGCATGTATGTGTTTGTCTGTTTACCACATTCTTTGGCTTAACAGTATATATATTTCGAGATAAGTGTGGGTTTGAAAGATGAGAAAAAGTAAACCTGAAAATACATTCCTGTACTTAAACACCAACACATCTCATATTTGTACCCACCCATTAGTATTTACTTTGTAACATACAAGTTTGAAAAAACTCCAGAGCCTGAACTATGAATGCCTTTTCTATTTCAAATTTCACTATTTTAGCAAGTAAGGATTTCGGTCAAAATTCAGCTTACTACTAATTGTGTTAACTATATAACTTTCATGATCTTGGACAGAAGGCTGTTTGTAGTAAAGCCTAAAACCCAAGTGATTTTTTATAAAACCTCACATTAAAATTCCACTAGAGTAACAACATTTCCACTTCATATATTTGACAATTTTATTTAATAGCCTCATAAGTTCATAATAGTTACATCACGGCTTTTAAAAAGAATTGCACTCAACTACTCAGTCCATTGAAATACTAGAAAACAGGGAAAAGGAAAATATGGAGTGAAAAGGAGCTCTGTCCACTGAACTGAGTTGTTTGCAGTAAGTTCCTATTGAACCAGAAGATGATCTCATGCTTTCTGGTAGACTCTAACACACTTGACACCATTCATGTCACATTCCTAGAAGATAAAGAGATGGATTTATTAATTTACCTCAGTACAGACTATAAGGAAAGAAAAAACTTTTTAGAATTACATTTCAGACTACTGGTCAGCAGCACTCAGGGATCAGAAAGTGGGACTGAACTCACCACCACCAATTGTCCATCCACTAGTTTCCTTGTTATTATGGTCTTCTTGCCATCCCATTCCTGCTCCTGAATCAATGACCCATCATCTTTTAAGCTGACAAGGGTCTGAAAGAAGAACCTGAACATCAGTATTTTCTCATGACATCTGATGGACACTGAGGCTTTCCAACACCTTATTCCATATGAAAGGTTCCAACCGCAACTCAATCAACAATAATTTTGTCATTGACATCCACAACGCCAGGATAGTATCTTAAATGTTTTATTGATCCTCCCCTTTCCATAACTCACTGCTCAGTCACTCACTGCTCTGACACATTCCTGCACCAGACAGACCTCTGACAGTATGCACAATTTCAATGAACAGGAACAGAAAGTGGCCTCTGTTCATCTCTTTGTACATGGGCTTTGAGGTTTTGTGTAACATTTATCTGATCTTGCAATAATAGATTAATTGAGAGTATGTGCCTGGAGGGAGGAGGGTGGTACACAGAGAGCATCAACACTAGGAAATGAGACATTTTTGTTTTACCTCCTTTTGGATAAATATTCTCCCTACTCCATGCAAGAAGAAGCGCTTTGCTCTCTAAAACTGGAGATTAGGGACTGTGATTCAAAGAGCTGCCTAGCATGTCTCTGATCTGAACCAGGCTCTCTTGTTATGCTAATATGAGACTGAGAGGTTAACCCTAGGGCTGAATTGCCTCTGATTAAACATCAATGGCATTTTTTCCACAGGCTTCAAATGAATTGGCATTTGGCTTTAACAAGGATTTAGAGGTCTGTTAGTTTTACTAAAAAAAAATGCTTCTGCTACAAAATGAAAACAACAAAATACACAAAATCATTGATTTCAGCATTTTCCCTCTTTGGAATTTGTTTAACCCATGTTAAAAAAAAAAAATTATTTCAATGAGACTTAGAAAGACAGCTGCTCATCAAATAAAGCATTGTTAGTGCGGGTGTCAAAACTGATTTTAAACCAGCATTTTTATCTGTAAAACACCCAAAGAATTGTGCTTTTTCAATAGACAGTCTAATATACTGACCTGAGTTTTCCTGCCATCTAACGTATTTTCTTCAAATTTCTCACCAAGCTTGAAGTTGATCTGTGAAGTTTTGAAGGTGCTTTCTGTTTTCATGGTGATTTTGTCCCCGTCCTTAATAATGTAAACGTCTGGCTTGGCCATGCTTCCCATTTTTCTCATGGCCATGCCCACACCTGCAAGGCAAGAGGCACAG
This sequence comes from Lophotriccus pileatus, assembly GCA_035583135.1. Classification (NCBI taxonomy): domain Eukaryota; kingdom Metazoa; phylum Chordata; class Aves; order Passeriformes; family Tyrannidae; genus Lophotriccus; species Lophotriccus pileatus. The sequence continues at coordinate 123,005,176 of JAWWES010000081.1, read as the reverse complement.
TGTCACAAAGTCAGTTAAACCCTCAGGCTTAGGGCCACACAGGAATTCAAATACCTAATTCCCATTTAATTAGGCACTTAAGTACACTTGAGAATCAAAGCTCAAGAGCAACAAAGAGAAAAGGATGTTTTAAATTATCCAGTGATGAGGAAGGAAAAAAAGCTTATTTGTAGGGTTACTCTTCGATTTCCTCAGAGAGCTGAAGTTAAATCTATTTTGCCCTCTAGGGGACTCACAGATATCCCATAACTCAGCACTGAATTTTTTTTTCCCCAAACAGAAATAAACAGCAAACAGGAAAACAAACTCAGAAGTTTAAACTAAAATAAAACTATTTCCTTCAAGTTCTGAGCACTTTAAAAATTATTTTTTATTGATAGATGAATACACTTTATTTCAACTTACTCAAGAAATATCCTTCCACCACTCTGTACACAATTGCCAACATGCCATTTTTAATAAAATGTCATATTCTATATCCTGTATACAAAGTTTGGACTTGTGAATTAGAAAACCACTACCATGCAAAACAGTGCTTACACATACACATACAAAAAAAAAAAAAAAAAGAGAGAAATGGAGAAGTGAGTTTTTTCATCAAAACTCTTCAATTCAATCAAAGCCCTTGCCTCAGCCTGTGCAGGCACTGTTTCAGGGGTTTTCTTGAATCTTCTTGATCGGAAGGATGAAAATACAAATAAGAAGGTAGCAGGCAACAAATGTGAATCCATCAATATGGAATGTGCAGATCTGAACCAAAAACTGATATGCAATCAAATGAAGGCACCAAGCCAGGGAGTGCCTGGGCTCTGCAGCTGGGGTAGTTAGAAAATCTTGTCATGAATCAGCACAACACTCCCCTGGGCTTGTACAGGATACTTCGGTGAGGGATGGGTCCACAAACCAAAGATTACTTTCTTTGAGAGATGGAAATAAAGTACTTTGCAGACACTACTTCTCCAGACTCAACTGAGATTTCAGGAGAACGCCTTAAGCTTGAGCTCACAGAGAAAAATAAGTCATCCTTAGTCCAGCTTTTCTGATCAGAACTGGAAATTATTGCCATGATAACCCCCCCACACACACACCCTATTGCTGTCATCCAGTCCAGGGTCATCAATGAGTTATTTGATCAGCTACAGGTTGGAATCTAAGCAAGCAGTGATAAGCTGCATATGTTTTCCATCTGGCAAGGAGTAAAATTCAGACTTCTTTTCCTCAAACATTCTTTTACACAAACTGAGCAGAATTTTCATGATCTCATTTATGATGCATCAATAGGATCAAAAGCAGAGAGTTTTCTAAATAGCCAACAGAGGTGAAAAACTGTAAATGGCTCCTAAAGTGTGACTTAGAGGAAATTTAATTGCATAAATTGTAATTGTAAAAAGGAAAAGTGACTGGTTTATGATTGTGATTTAAACCCAAACAACACTCAGTCGCTGCCTACACAGGGGAGGTGCTCTGTAGTTGCAGCACTTAATTTCTACTTTGAAGTTGCAACTTGGCACACGCCTAAATCTGGCCATTGGACATGAGCAACATGGCATCCTAATCCATGGCTCAACAGAGCTGAGCTTAAAATTCTTGAATTTCCTCCAAACTCTCCCAAAGGGCTCAGTCCAGAAAGCTGTTCCACATCATAGCTATCACATACTGACAGGTCTCTCAAAATATAATTACAGCCACCACTGTCTGCAGAGTGTGCACAGCCATCAGTGTCTGCAGTAATGCCTTTTGTATTTCGCATGAAGAGCACAAGACCTAAATTCCTTTCTACTCTCCCTCTAAATATAAGGCTACATCTCCTGCCTCTTGCGAAAATATCCTGCCTTTCATCAGTGAATAAACTGCAGAAAATAATAGCTTCTGGTCTACAGAGACACTGCCGGGTGTCTGTCACCTGTCAGCCAGGATGGTCACAGTAAAATGGTAAATCTGAGCTTGCAGAGAAGGCTCCTGGTCTGTCAGGTCTATTTGTTCTTCATTTGGTAACTTTGTATTACAAAATGTAGGGCAAACCTGAATGCAGGATAGCACACCAGGACCAACCCCCTGAGATAAGGGTGTCGCTACCCACAAGAGAAAACAGGCAAATAGCCTCCACTGGGGCAGCCTGCTGCCAGCTACCCACAGGCAGCTGATCCAGTTAGGCTTTCTCTAGAGGAGACACCCAAGGTGACTCCACGGGGAGGCAGCCCCGGCTCAGCAGGTCTGTGTGTGTGCGGCCGCCTCAGGCGCGATGAGCCTGCCCGGCTTGGGCAGCCGCGCTGCCGTGCGGCATCTGCGACCCGCCGCCCCTCCCGGGCCACGGCAGCGCCCACCCCCCGGGCCCCAGCCCCGGGCATTACCCGGAGAGGGAGGAGCGAACCGCTCTAATCTCAGCCGGGCTGCTGGCACGGGTTGGTAATCCGGGGTGCTGCGGAGGGAGGGGGCGGCGGGAACGTGCCTGCCGCCACAGACACCTGGCTCCCAGCAGTTATTACGGTGCAAAACATCGTGCCGACATCTTTAGGACGCGGAGCCGGAGGCGGCAGCTCTCCCGGGAAGAAGGGTCTGCTCCCGGTCAGCAGTCCCTCCCAGGCGCCGGGAGAGGGGAGCGCGGAGTCCCCGGTGCCGCATCCCGGAGCATCAACCCCGCAGCCACCGCCCACTCGTGGCTCACCGACGAGCTGCATCCCACCCTCAGGCCCGTCTCCAGGACCGCGTTCGCCGCGGACCTTGGACAGAGCCTCGCCGGCCGGCAGCCACGGCGATAGCGGCACGTCCCCGGGGCGGCAGCGCGGCATCCATCCATCCATTCCGCCCTCCCGGGGGCGGGGAGCCGCCGGCTCCTTACCCAGCTCCTTCATGTACTCCTCGAAGCCTTCGCTGGAGATGAGGCACCATTTGCCTAAATATGGGTCGATAGCCATGGCGGCGGCGCTGGAGCTGGCGACCTCCCTGGAAAAGCGTGGAGACAGGAGGACGGGCTGCAGTGAGGCCGCGGTCGCCTTTATAGCGGGGCCGGCAACATGTGCCACAGGGAAGAGCCAATGAGGCTCCCGCCGCGCCCCGGCCCCTTCCCCGCCGAGCCCCCGCCCGGCGAGTCCCGCCCGCGGCGGCGGCGGCAAGAGCGGGCACGTCGGGATGCTGCCCGCCCTCCGCCCGCCCGCACACACACAGGCAAACACAAACACACAGACACACACAAACACACACACAGACACACACACACACACACGTTGTTTTATGAATACATAAAGGTTTTAGTTATTTGGGATAGAAATTTAATCTGTATTGA
>JAWWES010000081.1:122976973-122995193 GCA_035583135.1 Lophotriccus pileatus | reverse complement strand
TTCTAAAATTAGATTACACTTTTTGTATGTTCACAAACAGCAAAAACATATTAGATTGCAACAATTTCAAAATAATTGAGATTTAAAACATCTTCCCCTCCTCCAGTGGTGTTTACACAGCAATACTGTATTGCACCCAGTTTTTCCTACTATATGTAGCATGAAATTGGCCAAACTGAGATTCCTGCAAAGAACAGAAGTTGCACTGGCATGCATGAACTACCTCCAACAGGATATTTCTACTTGCTTATACCTTGCAAGAAAAGCATGAGCACACTGCAATTTTTGTACTTAATTGGGCCAGCTAGTAGTTGAAACTTGCTGTGCAAAACTTGTGTGTTAACAATTGCAATGTTCTCCAACACTGCTGCTCCTAGTCAAAATCTTTAATAAAGGTTTTTTCTAAAAACAATGCTGCAGATACTTCAAATGGAATATCTCAGCCAGGTAGTGTTATCTTAACGACAGTCATCTGTTTTAGGACTATTTTCCCTATGCACTGATAAGAACTTCTAAATAAATACATATTTGTACAATAAACAGATCTAAGATGATTCTAAAAGTGGTTTTAAATCTCCAGGTATTAAAAGATTTAGCCATTTTACTGTCATCACCTGCTATCAGACACCCTATGTGGACATGGTGTTTGTATTTAGCTAATCTTGGTGTTTTTAGGACCTGTTCCAGCTGTTCCAGTTCCTTTCATAGCTGGGCATGCACCCACATTTTTGGTGGGGTAATCAAGATTAGTGGGCTAAAGAATAGCAACATGCAAAGTCAAAGCTCACCCAGACATACTTTATTCTGCATGACTGACCTTAATACCCTGTACATTCCCAGCCCTGGACAGTGCATGTCAGGAAGCTGTCAGAGCTTTGTTTCAGTCAATCACAAGCAGGAACTGACAGTGTATGAACAGCTAAGCTATCTAAATGCTCAGGGAAGAAAGTCATTAAAGATTATCTTTAACATACTTGAAAAATAAATTCGTACCTTTATCGACACAGTACAGGCAGAGCCAGTTTCTACAGATTAGCATAATAATCACCAGAGAAGGACCTTCTTGCCCATATTGCTTGCTTATATCACTTCAGTATCGTACAGTCTTGAGAATAGCTTTATTTTTCCGTCCTGTAGGTTTTCCTTTGTACCTTGTATCATAAAACTCACATCATGACTTGTTTTTCAAGGCAGAACATATCAGAGCTCTACCACTGCAAACTGAAGATACCTGCACCAACAGCCTCAGCTTCATCCACTGCATTGTCAGCTCTCTCTCAACAGCAACGTTGCAGGCCTTTGGCCTAGTCTAAGCAAAAAGGTTGGGCATCTCTAGGTTAAAATGAAAGCACCTAGACAAAGTGTGTTTTTACACAAGAGGATGCCTATCCATTCAAGCAAAGAAAAAAGTGATCTTTTTTTTTTTCCTTTAGAAAACCCAAAAAGAACTTTTTGGGTTCTTTTCACCTTTCTTCTACATTAGAAATGATGGATTTTGGCCATAAAAAACTCAAATTATGATCTTTTCTCCATTTTCTCTTCATAAACCCCAATCTTGGGCCAAAAGAAACACTATACAAACTTAATTAGTAATAATAATTCTTTAATTAACCCATTTTACTCACAGGTACTTACAGATTTAATTATTTAAGACAGATCAAGCAAGTGTGTTTCACATTTAAACACAAAGTTTTACATATTGATGTTGTACAAACTGTCAAAGGAAAGAAAAAAAATCACAAAAATCACTGATATAGTACAGTAAGAGAACTTTTGAGCACATGAATACATGATTAACCAGGGAAAGAATAATTCTGCAGTGTTTTTCCACTTGAACAATTCTCACTTTTCCTGTAGAGGTGCTTCAGGTAAAGTCATGTATATGATGTTACCTAAATGGGGAGGAAAATAACCCAAATCAAACAAACAAAAAACCTGTCCTTTGAACAGCCTTATTTATATTTGATCTACTTCTACAGTACTCTTCTATTTGTTGCCAACACATGGGAAATATCCAATGTGTTTAGCACAGCTCTCCAATATAACACATCACCATGACTTGGGCAACCTAATGAAGAAGTTGCAAAGAACCACCTTGACAGAGCTTTCACAAAGGAGAGTGCCCATTTAAAAATACTGGCAAAAGGAAGGTAAAGTTTCATATTTGTGTACTAAATCTGCTGCCAAATTAACTCTGGAATCACATGAACTAGTTTTAAAGAAGTCAGGCATCTGATTAAGAGCATGTAGAACTAATGCCTCTCAAGTGCAAATGCACTTCTCAAAACTGGAACCACATTTTCATCATGAACTAGAACAAAACTGATGCACATGAAACACATGTGCAGCTGACACCTTCACCTGCACAGCCTGAGGAGATCAACCCTCCTGAACACACAGAGCTTTGAAATACATGACACACCTCAGCAGTTACTTTAATAAATAATAGGGTTGGACATGGGGCTATAAACACCAAATAAAGCTCTCCCCTTGATCTTTACAAAGTATTTAACGAAACAGCCCAAGAGTGACAAAAATATTGCAAACCTGAACTTCAAAGATAGCCCTTTTCTCCAATTATTGAAAAAACTAACTTACCTTTCCCTTTGACCTAAACTTAGTTACTTTTATACAGGATGAGTAGCTCTACTGTGTCTTGACAGTACCGTTACCTTGTTACTTTACTTGCTGAGCTAAATTTACAGTTAGCAGACTTCCCTTTTTCTTCACAAAGACAGGAAGAAAATGGCAGCAGCTTAAGAACAGATCCATTATAAACATAGTATGACAAAATCCACTCCATTTGCAGCCTGCTGTCCCTCAGCTAAATCAATGATGAATCCTTGAAAAGTCTTCTTCAAATTTTTAATAAATTTAATAGTTTTCAAAAAATAATAACCACTCTAATAATGTTTTGCACTACAACATAGAGAAATTTTGGAGGAAATAATGTCCAGAGATATCTGTCTTCATTGCAATATTAATTTAATAAGTAATGTGTATTATTCACACTGATATGCAAATACACGTGATATTAGTCCGACATGGCTGCTCAGAGAGATGCATTTGTGCATCTTAAGCCACTCTGCCCCACTAGTGTTAGATTTGTTGATCCACTACGTTCTCCTTCAGGTGAAGGCAGGGAACATTTAAAAGGTTCATTCTGCTGCATGTTAAACTGGTCAGTGTTTTGGCCATCTCTCTCAGATTTTCTTGCATAGGAGAAAAGCCTTCTGTGCAGCCTGCTGTTTTCAACACATGTAAATGCAAACACACTTGTTTCTCTGTTCTTCAGGGACTCTTCTTCTTGCTTTTCTGTTCTTCCTTAAGGTCTTTTGCATTACATCTGGACCCCAATGCTGTTAACATTTCTATCGTTGTCAAGTTGGCTCCCTTCATTATTAATCGATCTCCATCAGCTGTAAATGGAAAAAATCTTAAGAAATCACAAAGTCTAAGTCACAATTACTCTAGTGTGCAATTGTTTTGTATATATAAATCGAAATAACCTGCTCATCTTGTCTGATTAGAGAGTACTCTACTTACCAAGGAACCTGATTATGCACCACCACCAAACAAACATATTAAACTGCACACAATACGCATTTAATTTTCATTTCTGAATTGCATTATTGAAAAATCTGAAAACATTTGTCTAGGTATACCTGTGGTAAGAACACATATTTGAATGGCTCATACTATACCTCCAAAGTCATCTAACAGAAGGCACAGAAGGCACTGAAAGACCATTTCCACACATGGCTCAGCATTTCAGCAGCCTGTTGTCTACGGTCCATTTAACGTACTTCTTTAGCCAAAACAACAAATTGGTTTATACAATCTGGTGGTTATGATGGAAGAAAATAGAGAGCACTGGGATTTCCAAAATTCTGAAAGAATTTATTTTAAAACAGGCGGAAAGCAGTACAAGTACTGTACCCAAGTTAATTTTTTTTTTGCAAGATTTGCAAATACAAAACCCATACCCAAACTTAAATAATACAATACCATGCATGCCATCCAAGTTCCAGGCCACATCTACCAACTACAAGAGCTACAAACACTTCCCTGGAAAAAAACCCAGCTCTTAGAAAATTAAGAGTTCAGAGCTGTAGCTCTTGGCATAAGTGAAACAAACTGTTTTGGTTTTACACTGTGAAAAACATTGAGCTTTACTGCTTCAGACTTAATACATCAGATCACAGTTAGAGACAAGGATGGGAAAGACAGGCATGGGGGAGGGAGGAACAAGAAACATTAATATTGAAATAAGTAGACTTTCCTAAGCAAAACAAAGACCATTCAACACTTTTGACATTTCCACCAATTCACTAAATATATGGAAGTATAAAGATAACGGAGTAGCATGAATCAATAATAATGAAAACTTTAATGGGCTACATGACATACTGGTCCATTACATCACAGCAGGAAAGAAGATGCAGCCAGAGAAAAGGACAAAAGCAGCTTACAGCCATCTGTTCACAGCCTAGAATCTGGGCCACCTCCAGAACTGTTGAAATTTCCACCATCAATTCCCTGCCTGCTCACCATGCCCTCAAAGGAAACCAAGAAATTTGTTGTACACAGTTGACCTCATTCTGCAAGTCCATCTGCACACGTGTGGCCTTACCCGTAGGAGCAGTGCCTTCAAACTGCAGAGGGAGTTACTCAGTTGCATAAGCAACTAAACGTATTCAACTTTCTGTTCTCAAGACTGAGATGCCTCCACCACAGGTAACATAAAAAAATATTACAGAAAGTGAACAGATTCTTACATCAAAACAGCACTACACTGACTTTCCCGGAATTGTACCTGTCTGCAAGGTATAGTATGTCACTATATTGTGTAGTATGTCACTACACAAGTACATTCAGCTCTAAAGTTAAGTCAGTTTTGGATCCAAGATCCATCAGATCTAACTGTAGTACAGAGACATATATACACATTTATCTAGACATCAGGCTGCTAGTGACGCCCTCTTTCTTTTTATCTCCAGCTGCACAACATCTGCCGATGGACAAGAGCCAAAAGAAACAACCATAGTTTAAAAAAAAATTATAGAGAACACAATAACACTGTAACAACACAAACCCAGAAGGTCTCTTTTTTTGTTTAAAAATTATCTCCTTACCAAACATGACATCTACAAGTGGTTCAGATCCATCATGTCTCACATCAGCAGTCACTTCACAGTTTCTATTAGTAGCTTGGATTTTTTTATGGAATATGCACTGGAGAAATTTTCTGAAAATATATTTGAAAATATATTAAGTATGTGGTAGATAGCAATTAAAATCAGTACATTTTTAAAACTAATTTTTATATCTTAACATTGCTGGGCAACAAAGTATAAACAAAATAGGATTTGTATTTAGGAATTTCAGACAGGAACTTCTTATATGAGAATCACTCTAAAAAAATCCAAATGGATATTCCTTATATACCAACGTGTTAAAAGAATAACAAAGAATTTGTAAAACTTCAGTGTATACACCTTCTGTGTTTCTCTCAGCTGGGTTAGTAAGAAAATTAAAAAATAATCAGCAAAATAATGTTCATTTTTCTTTATAAGTCATTTGCTTGCCAATATTTTCTTATTTGGGTTTGAAACAGCATTTATTTACTTGACATCATTGGTCTCCTGTAAATTTCTGAAATGCATGACAGCTACTTGATATTCTAGTGGCTTAAAGATATTCTAAATTAAACTGTGCTGCTAAATTCATTTTACAAGTACATCTGTCTGTAAAGTCATTGCACACCGACATTTTGCAATTGTTTGGTGCAGAACCCACATCACTCGAGAAGCACAATTCCTCAGATTTCCGCAACAGTTAATTACCCAGATAAAGGAGCAGCTGTTGCCTCTGCTTTCACCCATTACCAGCATTTGGAGGAGTGATTACATTCCCTACTACAGGATCAGCCACTGCAGGGCAACTCCCTGGGTACTCTGGGAAAGCTCAGTGCACATGTCCATATGCAAGGGCCTACACTCGGGCACAGAGATCCTCCAAAGAGCACGGAATGGATCCTGTGTGCAGCCTGGTAACACTTACCATAAGCAGAGCCCTACAGCAAATCCCATTCTGAAACGTCAAGGTTCTGTCCAGACTGAGCTCCAAAGGCCTGATAAATGCAAGCCCTCAGAGATCATGATCATGATCATGGAGGCTAAAGTGCAGCAGGTGCAGAAGTTTGGGAGAAGGAGGTTCTTCTCCCGAGAGGGAACAACAGGTGCTGCCATTTCCCTCGCGGTTTGCTACCAGGACCTCTTACTCTTCGCAGTGACAGCAAGTCCCAGGGCACTGCTGGGACAGCAGGTTTTGCGGCTTCGTCTGGCACCTGCAGCTGCTTCCCCAGGGCACACATAACCCCTGCCTGCACCCCCAAAATAAAGAGAACTAAAGGCAAAAGGCCCAGCGCTCGCAGAACCCGCGCCCCGGGAGGGCACAGGAAGGGCGTTTACGGACAGGGGAGCCCGGGCAGAGCAGGGACGGACACGGGGCCGGGGTGGGACCGGGACCGGGTCCGGCGCTGCCCCCGCAGCCCCCTCACCTCGTGCTCTCCACGTTGGGCTCGAAGGGGCAGAACCGGACCACGATGCTCTTCACCGGCCGCAGCACGACGCTGATCTTGGACGCCATCTTCTCCCCACCTCCTACTACAGCTCCCAGCAGCCCCCGCGAAGAAGCGCAAAATATTTGCGTGCCCTCCGCTGCCCCGTGGGCGGTTGGGAAATGTAGTCCCTGCTGCGACCATGGGGCGGGAGGGCGCGGGCCTCACAGCACGGGCTGTGTGTGCCGGGCGGGCTCCCGGTCCTGCGAGTCCCCTCTAATAGCCCTCAGCGCTCGGCGCCGGGCTCCTCCCTGGCTGAGGAGGGAGAGGGACCAGTTGATCGGCCTGTTCCAACCCTTCCGCTGACTCCGTAAGAGCGGACAGGCAAAAAGACCCCAAAACTGTAGTCATACTTTTACCGTAAGATGACATAAAATATCCCCTTGGGCTCTGCAGCAGAAGGAGCGGCCCCTGAGCTGGTACGACTGGCACACAGGAGGCAGAGAGTCTGGGGCAGCGTTCATGGAATGCTACGGTACACAGAGCCTTCAGACTGAAGAAGCAGGGCTGGGTTTGTTTTCTTTTGTGTTAAATCCATCCTTATGACCTGGCAGCTTCTAATGTCTTTCAAGATGTAATTTGTTCAATACTATTGAATGGACAAGTATAGTCATAAAATCAGAGAATCACAGAATGGTTTGGGTCAGAAGAGACCTTAAATTTCATTTAGTTTCAACCCCCTTGACATGGGCAGGAACACCTTCCAGTAGACCAGGTTGCTCTGAGGTCCATCCAGCTTGATCTTGAATATTTCCAGGCATGGGACATCCGTAACTTCTCCCATCATCCTGTTCCAGTGCCTCACCACCCTCACAGAAAATAATTTCTTCCCTATATCTAACCTAAACCTACTCTCTTCCAGTTTAATGCCATTTCCCCTTGTCCTGTCACTACATGCTTTTGTGAAAAGTCCCTCACCAGCTTTCCTGTAGGCTTCCTTCAGGTTCTGAAAGGCCACAATAAGGTCTCCCCAGAGTTTGCTCTTCTCCAGTCTGAACAACCACAGTTCTCTCGGCCTTTCCTTGTAGGAGAGATTCACCATCTCCCTGATCTTCCTGGCTCTCCTCTGGATCCAACAGGTCAATGTCCTTCTTGTGCTGAGGACCCCAGAGCTGGATGCAGCACTCCAGGTGGGTTCTCACAAGAGCAAAATAGAAGGGGAAGATAAGGATCAATAGGGAGCTGCCAATGCAGCTAAGGAGAAATTAAAGGCAGTATTCCACAGTATATCAAGCAGGAGAGAGATCTGCAAGAGGCACTGCTACTGGAAATAAACACGTCTGTTTGCTTGTTTGTTTGTTTGTGAGGGGTTATGTCCACCAGACCTTACACAAAGCTTGGAGAAGAGGAAGCTCAGTGATTATCACTACTGGAAGGAGGTTGTAGCCAGGTGGGGGTTGGTCTCTTCTCGCAGGCAACAAGAGACAGGACGTAGAGAGGACAGTCTCAAGCTTTATCAAGGAGGTTCAGGTTGGACATTAGGACGAATTTCTTCAGAACAGCTGATTAGACATCGGAATGGGCTGCCCAGGGAGGTGGCAGAGTCCCTGGAGGTGTTTAAGGAAAGACTGGACATGGCACTTAGTTCCGTGGTCTAGTTGATGTGGTGGTGTTCGGTCAAAGGCTGGACTCGATGATATTCCAACCTAAATGATCCTGTGAATCTGTCCGTGTGACGGTGTCGCCGTGTGTCCGGGTGCCACTAGATGGCACGCACCTCCCTGGCAAGCGGCTCCACACACCGGGATCACGGTGAGAGCTGGGAACGCTGCTGAGTGAACCGAGCAGCGATGGCATTCAAACACACGTTATTAATTTCTGCAGAATAATCAATACAAGACCCGTGCTCCCGACCTACAGAACTGCATTAGATATCCAGCATCCCTTGGAATTGATAACCTATTTTTAGAAGCTTATCTTTGTTTATTCCGTCCTCTTTCTTAAAAAAACAACACACAGTCATCAGGTAAAACTGTCCTCTTTGCTGAGATTTAGACAAGAAATTGACTAGCAAAACTAAGAACAGTGAAGTCAATATAGTTTTAATGTTAAAAGTTTTTATTGTCTTTGTAGATATAAATTTTACTTATTTATTTATTTAAATATATATAAAGAGAATAAAAACATTAAAACCTTTTCTTTATATATGTGTTTTGTATAATAGTCTTTCCTTATAGAAAATGTCTGCATTTGAGATTGTTTTCCAGGGACATCCTTGGGAATTTGAATGATTCTTATACCTTGTGATAATCATAATATTCCTAAAGCATAGTATCATGAAGAAGCATAAAAAGGTTTATAATAATGATAAATAATTGTAGTATTCCTATCACCAGGTGGATCCTTTTTATTTAAGATACTGCCTCATCCCAAGTCTATGGATTTTCATGTCATCAGTTTCACTGAAGTGTAGCCACAAGCCCATAGATGGTTTATATCTAAGCCCCTTATACACAACTAGGAAAAACTGAAGCTGTGTTTTTACACTGTCGAAGACAGGCAGAAAAAAAAGACTGTAGTAATAATTGTACTAAATCAGTTTTCTTCTTTTCTCATTGATCATTCCAAATCTCTTAGATCCAGGGAGGACTCTTCTGCTTTTCCCCGTTTCTTACTTAATTGCTTTCATGTTCTGTTATGTTTTCTGACTATAGAAAGGCCTACACATCAAAACTCTTGAAATCTAATTTTTCCATAGTTTGGAAATGTCTACTTTTAGCATCTTGGCTCCAGCTTTTGATTGCTCTTCAAACACTGCATGAGAGAGGGTTGTCAATGCTGCATTTCAGGTAAGGTGTAACACCTCTGTGTGTTTATTCGGTTCTGAAGACTTGGATCATCTCTGCCTGTCCTTGGCTGATTCCCTCTTCCACATCTTCATCCTTTTTTTGCTGAGTCTTTCACTGAGTCTTGTTACAAACGTCAGTAGGCCTGGAATTTATCAGTCCAGGAATAAAATTTAATGCTGCCTTCAGGGCAGTAGCCAGTGCTGAGGAGAAGTGAGCCAACACAAAGTCAGCAGCCTGCCTGCTTTGCACAGAGGTGATGCTTCCAGATGGCCACCCAGAAGATGCTCTTTGAGCAAGAAGGTGCACTGAGCCTGAGAGGAGGAGGAAATTATTTCTAGAAACAGAAAAACACTCTGAGAAGTGCAGTATCAGGAAGCATATCTTTGAAAGAGCAATGGACAGAGACGGTCAAATCACAAAGGACTTGTAGGAAGTCATTATAAAATACTAGTGCCACATTGAAAGACATGTTGGAATGAATTCCCTACCATATTGGAGGAACACTACTTATAGTCATAAAAACATAAACCAGTCTGTGTTTTATGTCTGGTTTTATTTCTTCCTTTGAACTGAATATTCTTACACCATATGGCAGTTACTGAATTTTAAAAATATTTTCCCAAAGACAAGAACTCATAAAGGTCCTTCATTCTGTAGAAGTCAAGCATAATTTTATACTAGTAGTACTACCAATTTTGCATTTCATTTATAAACAAATTATTAGTCATATGCTGTTACTGTGGTTTTCAAAAATAAAAACAAATTTAAAATCAACCAGCAAAGGTGCCACTTAAAATTAGCTTGGTTTATAATTACTTCTGAAGTAGTAACTCTGTATATGAGTTCCTAAAAGCTTTTATGGGAGTGAATAAATAGATTCTCTAGTTGCTCTTTACTCCTCTGCAAACATGTATTTCTACTGCCTGAGGTTAACAACTGCTAGCAGAAATGTTTGCTGAAATAATAAGCAGCATTTAATTGGCTGAGAACATACTGTGCCAATTCCTGACTTTTGTAACTTAATTTCTTGAGGATAATACTGAAGTTTTTCAAGCTATGTCTTAATATGAGATAGAACAAAAGCTTTACTTCATCTATTTTTCTTCCCTGTCTGATAAATGCTACATTAAATACATTCAGTTATCATTTGAATGTTTATGTTGATTTAAAATATGCAGTTGCTTCCAGCAAAGAAAGTTCATTATCGTATTAGCAAAAGGCACAAAGGTGACCTGAAATGAATGATAACATCCCAAGGTGAGCACCCTAGTCCTTGAGGTGTGGAATCTCTTCTTGAAACACTGGGTAGATTAAATGGGTGTATTTTTACTTTAAAGGACCTTGGACACAGTGGCTCACAGGTCACAGGTATGCTCCTGTTTGACAGCTCTAACCTTAACAGAATCATTATAGTCTAAGACAGGATGGATTTTTCAGAAGTGCAGAATTTGGAGAAAGCAGTTGTATTAGTATTTGATCTACATTTTCAAAGACTTCGTGAAGGTTTTTCTGTTCTTTGAATAACTTGTTACGGATTTTGAGGAGCTCAGCAGCATATTGACATTTGTACCACTTTGCTACGGACATGCTTCAGTGTTGTGAATATTGTAAGCAAAGCAGTTTGTTTTCACTATCTTCTGCTAAGAATAGCCATGCCTATAGATTGATGTTTTAAATTATTAGTAATGTCAGCAAAGTGTAAAGACATGACTCAATTGAACATGGTGACCAGAGAAGGTAGTTTCTCTATACGCTTTAATTTTTTCCATGTCAAGAACTCTCAACTGATATTCTACAAGCTTATTTATGAACCACTTTTAACTTCTATTTTATAGACTTCAAGGAGGTATCCAGGCATTGCACACATGTAAGTCATAGAATACCTACTTAACACAGATGAAAGTTGAAGTGTGAAGTATCTAGTCAGCAAACGTAAAGGAATTAGATATCAAAATACGGGATTTTTGTACAACTATTTTCTGTAACAAGTTTCATTTCATTTTGTCAAATTATTAGCGTAAGTAAAAGTTATCTCCTCAAGAGAGTAAAGGCTTTATTTCTTTAAACTTGAAAATGTATTGATGTCAGTGACATGCTAGTAAATTTAGTATTTTGATTCCAATGTAAAGGTACTTTGACTTACTGAGAAGCCATGATAAAAATATTCTGGGTTGTAAATTTAAATATGCCACAAGTCCTTCATGTGAAGCTCATTTTATGTTTGCCGTCCTATGTTCAGTTACATAAAAATCTCCACACCAAACCCCCTAGCAACTGGATCATGAATCTGTTGGTCTTACATTGTACTAGAATAAGAGAGGCACGTTTGGTTAAAAGCCTGCACAACACTGAAGATTCTGTATGATTCTGGTGTGAATTCCAGAAGCAATGCAGCCAATTATATGCACTGACTTACTGCAACAACTAATAGCATAAAGATCTGAGCCATTTTGAAGTGTTTGTCAGATATGTCCTTATGTGGTTACAATAATAAAGTAATATTTTCATTATTGTGTACTAATTGAAGTAAGCATGCCAGAAGATAGAGGAGAACAAGTAAGATAATGCAAGAGTTGTTTGTTATACATACAGAAGCTACATTATAGAAACAATAGGCAGCAGATGACAATTTAGATAGGTATTCCCAGGAAATTTATGTTACACAGATGAAATTATGAATATGAAATACCACATAAGTAGCAAAACTGGTGGATTTTATTTAAACATGTATTGCCAGTTAATACGGAAATGAGGCAAGCATCATTTCTCAAAGCAGTGGTTTTCAGCCTGTGGGTCCCTCATCATCTGTGGCCTAAAGGTTCACGAAGGATTATTTTTAAAAAACATAATTCTTACTGTTGGCAGGCTTCCAGTTAGGATCAAGGAGTCTCAGTCACTACTTAAACATTGTAAGGATCTACAGATCGGTAAAGATTGATCAAAACGGTGTAAGTGGTCACTGTTCAGCCTGATGATAAGAGCAGAGAACTGGTTACTAGGCTTGTTCCAAGAGTTCAGATTTTCCAGACAGCATTTCTTAGTATTTTAAAAATATCAAGGGTTCTTCCCCATATAAGTAAAACAAGAAGAAATAATCACAATTTTTGCCCAGTCTTGAATTACTGACAGCATATTCACATTTTACCCCTCTTGAACTACATTAACTAAGTTAAACATCTCAGAGCCCTTAGAATAACCAATTCATTTCTTACCTTTATCCAGTTTCTTGTGTGAATTATATCCATATTAAAGAGAGAATGTGTAAGTTAGAGATTTCAAACACTTGTGTTTAGTTTTGTGCATATAATGCTTTTGTTCACATACTGAAATGGCTGGATCAAATTTCACTTAGGTCATTCACTTTTCTCTCTCTAGTATTGATGGGTAAATATTACCCTGCTGAATCAAAAATACAAAACTAGAAATATTTGCAGTGCATTTATTTTTATGCTAGTTTTCCATTTTTTGATGAATGAGCAATGAATAGTGATAAGGTATTAATAACTATAATAATATATATACAAATATTTTTTCTATATTTCAAATATAAAATATAGAAAAATATATAAAATATTTCTTTTCCAGACATCATTTCTAAGAGTAAGAAAATTTGTCTCCTCTTATTGAGAAACTTAATGAAAAGCAAACATTTATGACCCAGTATTACCAAGCTCTAGAGCTCTACAGAGATTCAAACAAACATTCAAGGAATAACCACTTTAAAAGGAAGGTAGAGAAGCTGTTAATTTAGCTACACTTAGCCAATCTCCATCATGCCTGCAATGAGGGAATACATTAGTTTCCTATGTACTGTAGTCCCTCCCAGCAAATCCATATCATTGAAGAAAGACTAAAACATCAGTTTCCAAAGCATTTTTTTCTGACAAAACACATCAATTCTGTATTGACTCCAGGTACAGTAACACTGTGAGGTTTGGAGGACACAAGCCGTCCTTGTATATGTGTCCCTCGTACAGCAGTAGCTGGGTTTATTAGCAACACTAAAATTAAGGTGATGTCTGACCGTTTGTAGCCCACTCCCCTGCTACAGGCACAAAACAGGTTTGTCTCTGCAAATACTACGTTGTCCGAACTAGTAGGGGTGATGCTTTTGCTGTGACTGCACAGAAAGGAGCACACCATTTGAGAAAGGCAGCAGCACACAGCAAAGAGGCAACTGCCTGTGGCTTCTCACAAAATGCTTTTACAACAGCAGGCAGCTCTTGTGGAATAGCTGTGAAAGGTCTCTGCTGCCTCACCCTGAGCTGCCCACAGTAGCTGACAACACTGCCCTGCCCTTTATTGCCTTTCGTGGGGCTTTCACCTAAATGTCTGTAATCAAGCAGACTTCTTCTACCAGTCTTAGACAAATATATACATAATCTGTTTCAGTTATTGATTTGTTCTATTTGGTAGTGACACATTCTAGGTTTTAAATCCTCTGTGCTTTTCACTGTCTCAATAAGGTGCTCCTGCCTCCCTCTCTTTGGGGGCTTTTGGGACATAGTCAATACCTATACACTCTAAAGGTGTGAAAGGAGGTTTCATGTCATTAAAGTGTTCCATGAGCGGAGATTTCTTTATTCCTTCTTGTGATTTGTGTCCACAATTTCTGACCTTTAATATCAATGTTGTCTCACTTATGCATTGTATGCCCCTGGGGAGTGTACTCAAGTATGGCACAGGACTTACTAGGGGATTTTTGCTTTATGTTATACATCTTCTTTATCCACTATCAGAGTGTTCTCATCTGTTTATAGATTGTGCAATACCTCAATAAGTAAAATCAGTCTTCTAGAAGAACAGGTTCTTGGAAAATTGCTTATATTGCTTTCAGATATTGCTTCTCTACCAGATTTTTCACTGCATTTATGTCAATAATTCCATTTTTTACTCTTTAATGGTACAATTCCTCAGTAAAGACCAATTATCTTCAGGAATGTCATAGCTGTTGGGCCATTATTTCCACTGTACTTGTCATACCTGAGGTTCTGACTGTTGTATTGCTAAGGTTTCTGGAAATTGGGTTATCACTGAACCTTTTTCTCCCTCTTAGAGCACCTCCAAGAGGCTTAAAGGGGGTCATAAAATAAAAAAGCAAGCAAAGGAACAGTTACCCAGCTTCCTAACCCTACACAGAGTCCACATACTTAAAAATGTCAAGGGATTGTGGGCATAAGATGACACCCCATTTCTCCTTTTCAAGCCAGCTGTGCTGGCTTCAGCAGTCTCTCCTGGATCTCCTGCTGCTAAATATTCAAGTTGGCCCCATGTTAGCACAGCCTCCCCCTGCTCAGGGATGCAGCCCCGGCACAACAAATTGCACTTGAACAGCTTGAGAGCTGCAGATGGCTTAAGAGCCCCAAAGCTACCACCCACCATCTAACAGTAGCCAGCAGTTTCCAAATTTGATGTAAATCCTTGCAGCTCATAACTACAAACATTTATCATTTTCACCATCTAAAGAAAATAGGCTGGTGCCTTCTCATCCTGGAAATGTGGGGAGGGCAGGTCAGAGAAGGTAACTACACTGAAAGGAGTCTCACAAAGACAGATGGGGCCAGAAAAAAGCTGTACTCAAAGAAATGCAAGTCTAAACCATTCTCCATTCTCTGTGTTGCTAACATTTCATTTTACAAAGAGAAATGGCTGATGAAAATTGTGATCTCACCAGAAATCTGATGAAGCCACCACCAACCTTATTGAAACTACTAGTTTTTGAGTGACACTGCACACTCTTGCATAAAAATGCTCTATCAACATCAGGTTTAAATATATGCATAACTGGCTCCACATGACTTGAGAATGATCCAAGTCCTTGAAGCAACAATCAGGAAACTACATAAAGCAAAGTGCCATGGGAATGACAATGTTTTATGTATTTATGAAACTTTTCCATTAGGAAAAGTAGTCAAACATGAAGCAGTCTTAGTTTGCTTTCATATAAGCACTTTTCAGCAAAATTTGCACAGCACAAGAGTATGCATGAAAATACATAACATCTAGATGACATACAAAAGGGATATCAATCCTTTCAGTTAGTGTCAGTACAATAAAGGGCTTGCTCTGTCCCCTTATGAGCTTGATATGATCTGAGCAGCACTGGTCAGCCAGTGCTTGAAACCCTGGCTGAAAAGTCTCATGCTTCGTTCTTTTGGTAACCATTCCAGAGAAAATCTGGATGCATTGAGGCTGAAAAATGTCTTTTTCAGCTTGTTCAGTTCAGTTCTGCTCATTCAGATGACATCTAATAAAGAGATTTCTCAGTTAAATAAGCACATGTTATAGTCTTTACATATTGTATCAATCAGAGAAACAAAATGAAGAGAAGTTGTTTGAAAACTGCTGATTATTGTAGGAGTTAATACTGGTGCAGAAAAGAGAAGTGAGGGATAAACTGCCAACCAAATTCTTGAGTTGTGATGAAGAAACTACTGAAGTCAGGTAACCAATAATGACAGAGTAGGAAACAAATAAAAGCCCCCCCCCCAATAATAATACAATATTATGTTATAAAATTTTCAGGAGTTTAATAATGAAAGATAAGTGACCACAACATACTTGGAAATGCATTAGGTGGCCATGGGCACCTAATATTCATTGCAACAGGGACCAAGGCTTATGCAGGGATGCACTCATCGAACCCATCCACTGGTGTTCTGTGACAAAATGCAGCCCTGCCTGAGATGGGTGACGGGGGAATGGCTCCCTGGATGAGCCTCTGAATCTGTGAGAGCTGAATTCATAGGGTCATTGTTTTGTTCAGCAAACACATTTGGATCCATTCCTCTTCTACTTGCCAGTGCTCAGGGAGCGATTATTCTGGGCAAATAAGGTAGAAGAGACTAATCCAAAACCTTCCCCCAAACATTCCCTGCATATTAAACATGTTTAGGCATATTAACCCATCTTTTTCTCTTCTTGTTTCTGGCACTGATCAGCTACAAAACCTGTGCTCAGGGTCAGTGGTTCATTGCCATTAAATTTATCCAGGTGACACTGGTTCAAAATTCTTATTGAAATTCTTGAATTCAACTCAATAAAGCCTCTTTAAAGCCAGAATAGCTTTTTAACTAGTATGAATCTAGTACAAATTCCTTTAAAAACGCTGAGTGCCACAGAAATGATGACTGTGTGTAATTGTGCCAGCACTTTGTGAAGCTCACTTATATGTTACAGGTAGGCAAGTCGTATCAGATTTGCTTTAATGGATTTTCCCAGGAAGCATTTTCTCAAACTGGTGCACAGCTGAACACCAGAGCTTGTGTAATTCTTCTCTTGTATGCTTCACAGTGTCATTTTTTGGTCTTCTAAATGTGAGATTCCAACTAAGGAAGCAGAGCATGTAATGTTGGCAATAGAAGTAGGTAATGTGAAATTCATACCTTACACCTGTTTTTCTATGCCTCTTAGGCTGTGCCAAAATGCTACTCTTCTCTTGGAGGCTAAGCAAATATCAGTAGCTAAGCAAATATTCATTTCCCACACATGTATGCCACATGCCACAATGTGCTCCAAGTCTTATTTGCATTTGAAGAAGAAAGAGTCATTCTTTTGTGTGCTGTTATTGCAACCATTGCTGTTGCAAGGATATTCTTTTCTTGGCAGGTATAGATTGCTTAATTGGTGTCATCTATCCAAGAATCTCTGGGTTTTTTCTACATTATCATGCTGTTTGTAAGATTGTGCTACCCTGATTTCTTTTCCTGCTGTCCTTCACGTATGTGACAATATGAGAAAATGTAAGGTAAAAGGAACCCCACATTTCTTTGCTCTATTTCTTGCTTTTTCCACTGGGTGCTGGCTGTTTAGCTTTGGGGGAACACTGACCTACAGAACTCTGGAAAGTCTTCTGTGACTTAAACATGGCAAGTTATAGCCAGTGCTGACTATTTAAAGGATCCAGGACTTCCCTGTTACCTCCTAACTTCCCTGTTCCTTACAGCCACAGGCAGCCTGGAAACATTCTTGACCAGACTGCTGACTTTGGATTTCTTTGGTGGAAAATGAAGAATGATGGCAGGAGAAAACTCACTGATCATAGTGACATCCCCCTCTCTTCCCTTCATTTTTGCGAATGGGTTCATGTCTCTTTTTGCTGAACTCATCCAGAGATTGAAAAGAATCCAAGTGAAAAAAGAACTGGCAGAGTGCTGATTCTGGACAGGATTCAGCTATCTGTGCACGGGTGCTTACTATTACTTAGGACAGTGGGTGCATCCTGCCTGTCCTCCACCTGCCCACCTTATGGGAAGGTCCAGCTTTTCTTTTAACCTCCGTTTTGCATCTGCCAGACCATGAAGACGACCTGGATATCCCAAAGCACCACCAAAGAATGTCTTAAGAAGTCCACTTGCATCTCTGGATTCTGTAAGCATAGTAAATATTTTAATTTAATTCATTGGATGTGGGAATAAGTTTGGACTGATATCACAAAAAGCTCTGTTCAGTAAGGTTTTTACAACACAAGATTCTGTGTTCTTTGAACAGAATTCAGTCTCAATAAACATGTATCTGCCAAGATCTGCAAAAGAGGAAATGAAATAATATTCTAAAAAAATTTTTGGTGTATTTTTCAATCTTTCTTTGGAGTGTGTGGCTGTTTTGTGAGTAGAGATCAGCATACTCAATAATAAAAATTAAGGGAGATAGAATATGTATTAGTGTCATTACTGTTCGGTAAAGTCAGAAAATAACTGATAGTTTACTTGTTAAGTCTTTTCTTATATGGGAGTGTGCTGGTTTAAGAGTTACCCAGCAGGGAAAATGAACTCAACTCAAAAGAGAGATTATAAGTCAGAATAACAAT
>JAWWES010000081.1:122937937-122976873 GCA_035583135.1 Lophotriccus pileatus | reverse complement strand
GAAGGCTATAGAATACACAGGTTTGGGTTACACCCATCCAGTGATGAATTGGTCCCAGCTGTTCTAACTAGGACAGGGAGAAAGAGAGGTCAGTGATAAATATTTTTAAGTGAGGAATGCAACTAGATTTGGAGGATTTTCTGGGAATATGATTTACTTCCTTCCACTCCAACCTAACAAGCGGAATGAAAGTAAACATATGGCATCACCCCCTGAGTTAGATTTTGGTGAAGACAGTTGTTGACAAGTCAACCTTACTGTATTGCTAGAACTTAGCTGCTGGAAGATATTGGAATGGCTGGACTTGCTGTCAAATTACATCATCTTACCACTTGCCTTTCATGCCTTCCCAGTTAGATATAAAATCTAGTAGTTCCCTCTTACCTGCCTGGATGAATTTCATATGAGAAAGAGAGATCTCCAGCTCCCAAACACAACCAACAAGAACCTATCTTTAACCTGCTTGGATAAGTCTCCATGAGCCAGCCCGGGTGACCATTCTGGCCATTGCTATGCCCAAACATCTCCCTAAGGTAAGAGCTGTGTATAGGTCTGGAGCACAGTTGGCTTCGCCTGCAAGACAACTCCTAGCCAAAGACTCTCTTGTGACACACCCAGAGAGTCACTACAGGGCTGTACTGTACCAGGTATGGTTTTGCTCTGCTGAATAAATCTGTAAACATTTCAATTCAAGCCAGTTTAGAGTTTTTTCAGAGGAGAACTTCAATTTCATGATGTTTCATGGTTATGTGGCATCAAAAAAACATAGTTGGGAGATATGAAGCAATACCATGAGTGTTATGAAAGAAGAAATCATGATACAAATTCAACAGGCAGAATAATGGGAGTTAACTACCCCTTCATAAGAAACCCACTTCAGACTCCTTTGGCCTTTCAGGTCTAGCAACACAACAGATTCAATGCAGTGGTAGTAGTGAACAGGCTTGAAGAGTACAGAGAGAAGAAACACATCTCTCCCCATTGGACTACTCCCAACAAGATCTCGTTGGTTGTCACCACGAGAAGCTGTTATCTGGGGTCAAGGGTGCAGAAATGTTTTGATGTGCCTGAGAAGTGCTGCCCTGCCCTGGGACGGCAGCTCTTAAATAGAGTAGAGCAGCTTCTGTCCTCAAATATGCCCACATTTACAATTTCACAGCTCACAGCCTTCTTCATTCAGCTCTTTTCCAGCAGGTTTTTGTTGTTGTTATAACAAAGGGCTTTTGCGCTCTTTGGATTTAGCTAAACAATCAGATTATTTGATGAAGCACTGTAGGTGGAAACAGTACATTTTTTTCCACTGCACAGTGCATTATCAGCAATTAATCAATTCATCAATTAATGATGTTATTGTCGATGATGATGATGATAATAATAATAGCAATAACTGGCCTGGTAATTTTTCTTTTTTCCTTTAATATGTTCAAATGAATAGTCCTTAGATAAATAGACTCCTGGGCTACTTAAATGTGGATCACTCCAGTGGCTACTTCATCCATTTGGAAGAATCACACAGCAGCTTCACACAGAGAGGGAAATAATATCAGCTTTGCTTTCCCCCAGGAAACAAACACAGATGTTCTCCACTTGAAACTAGTGTAATTTATCATTTCCTGTACACTACAAAACTGCTAGGTTCAACAGAAAGGTAAAGGTGGAACACTGAAACAAATCTGAAAGACCCAAGATGATATGAAATAGAAATTTGTGCTGCAAGGGATATACAGAACAGGAATAGTTTTTATTGGTTCCATGTCAGTATTTAAAACCAGAGTGACAGTGGTGGTGTACTGGTACTGTCTGGAGGGGGAAGTTTATGTAGACAAAGGTAAAAATACGTATTTCTAATCTTTCCAGCTTGCATAAGAAAAGCTTCAACAGATTGAACCATATTTGGATAAAAGACATTTAAAGAAACCCAGGAGACTTTGGCTGAATGTAATTGGCTATTTTCTGTTCATGGAGTGTCCATACTTCCTTAAATTTACATGAGAAGTACTAGTGCTGAACAGTTGAAATCTGAGTGATAAGAGTTTGTTATAGTGAATCAGATCTGTCGCAAGATATTCTCTGGCTGGGTGACTCAGGTATGGATGCAAATTTTCAATTACATACGTGCTTGTGCCAACTGCTTTGGAATGCACTCTCTGAATCTCTCTGTAAGCAGGTAAGTTCTTCTCACTAAACCTCTGATTCCTGGAATGAAGGAGTGCACCAGAAGGATCCTTCAATATTTGCAGCTTCCTTATATTTCTTAAACACATGTTGGAAAGGACCTTAAGGATCATCATATCCAAACTTTCCTGGCAAAAGTATGGTCTAAACAAGATGGCCCACCACCTTGTCCAGCTGAATCTTAAAAATGTCCAGTGTTGGGGAATCCACTACACGGAGATTCCAGTTGCAGATCATTCTCATTATGAAAAATTTTCTTCATTTCTGGTCAAAGTCTCCTCAGGAATGACCTGTACCCATCACCCCTCATCTTTTGTGTGTGACTCCCTGCAAAAAAAGGGGTCTCCCTCTTCTTTGTAGCCACTTATTAATTATGATATAAGAAGGTGATAAGGTGTCCCTTAAACCTTCTTTTCTCAAGACCGAACAAACACAATTCTCTCAGCCTTTCCTCATGTGGCAGACTTACCAGTCCTCTGCCTGGTGTGGCTGTCTGGCCACAGCTGAATTTGGGATGTTCAGGGATCATGGAGGGGCTGTACTTCACGGAGTTCACTTTAGATCTGGACAGTAGCAACGCACTAATTGGCAGATGTTAGTAATAGTGAAGCAGTAATAAAGTAAAAATGACTGTGTTATTCCTCTGCACAGATACCGCCAGTCTGCTGTGAAATTATCTGAGGAAAATGCCCACAAGTAGATAAATCATTGTATCAGGGCACCTCAAGACCCCAAGCCGATATACTTTCAGTAATGCTGCTGTCAAACTCGTTTAATCCCACTACGTAAAAAAGGAGTTCCTCCTGATTTACAGCTGGATAACTACAGTAAAATCTGCACCTATTTTTTCCTGCTCCTTACCTATGTGCATTTTGAACGTTGAGGTTTTTACCAAGAGGCTTACTGACAAAGAAAAGATGTGCTCTTCTCTGAGATGTGACAATGCTGTTCTCAGCCCAAATGGTGAAAACCAGGTCTCACACTGACACTTGGTTTTGGAGACCTTTGCCTTGTTTTTTACAGCCATCATCACAAGCACATACAAAGAATTTGTCTGAGTCACTTGGAGGTTGGACTGGTGAATTTTTTTGTATTAAGCACCTCTAAGCAAGTAGTTCTGTGAGCAGCAGAACTAATGATATTATTTCACAGAGGATTGTCTTGTGTTTAAGAAGATATAAAGGTATTTATCCAAGTATTTTCTGCATTTGAGGCAGATGTAACACCTCTCCTTTGTGTGGACTCTCTAAATTAGTAAGGCTTAGAACAGCCTATATCTTCCATCCAGCTGCTTATCTCCGTGAAACTCATATGGATTTAAATCATTATATGTCAGGTGTGCTTCCAGCTGGGAGCTGCATTCAACATAAAAAGATGGGGGATTATAGGCAGGCAGACCCCACATGAAGACAACAGAAGCATCAGAACGTCATTTCTAAATGAAAGTGAGTTAAAAAGGTCACATAAAGAAGAACTGCATTTTGCCTATTTTATATAAGCATCAGAACTGCCCCAAAAATTCAGGATCTGACATACAGACACTCCCTATGTTGATGTTAACATGAGATAGCACAAATCTCTGTGTCTGCAGAACATTCTCCTTCCTTATCTGCTTTAAACAACTGTGATTTAGTGAGCAGTAATTTATCTCCGAATAAAGATGAAAAGTTACAGTCAACTCCTTTTGATTGGAATTCTTGAACTGTGCAGAAACTGGCATGTGTTACAGCTCTGACTTGTGCTTGAGGTACAGTCAGGAAAAAAATCTTTGAATGAAATTTGGATTCTTAAGTATTGGATGTCAACCAGAACTTAAAAATACAACTTGCTGTGCCATCATAATTCTGGTAATTAGGCTCCTGGTTACTCCAGAGTGCTCTTAAAAATGAATTGACTGCATAATAGGAGTAAAATAAGGCTCTTGCTAGAAAAGCAGAACAATGAAACATCATTTACTGATACACCTACTCAAAACACATATTTTTGTATGATTTTAGCTTAACTTGATCATTTTGGTATACATATGCAGTGAGAGAAGTAATTTACATAGTCATCTGTTGTATGGAGTGTTGTGTGGCATAGGTCCACCTACTAATAAAAAGACTACCACAGAGAGTCTGGGCAACCCTCTGCTTTTTCTTACGCAGCCTTACAGTGTCTGAATGGCCAATATTACAGTAAGTAAAAATATCCAGTGTCATAAATATTTTCAAATCATCAGTAAGAAGACACTTCATTTACTTTAAGGAATATATTTCACATTCACAAAGGTCAGATTCCATTGGAATGGCTGTGATGACTCCTGTATTGTAGGATCCAGACCAATGTTCTGCTCTACCAAGGCAGGTCCCTCAACCCATATTCCCCCCAACAGCCTGAGTAAACTATGCCCTGGTACAACAAAAGCTCTCTCACAAAAAAAAAAGCCACACATGGGTTCTTCATAAGGGTTCCTTCTGTACTTTTCCGAAGTCAGGCATAACCCAGCTGTTACCATCAGCTGGAAAGAGCTTTTGGAAGGAGGCACCTTTCAAACACCAATCAAGCACCAGCCACTTGACAAAGTGGACCAGCCGAATTCTCTCAGGCTGAATCCCCTCTGCAGACAGGCGTTTTCATTGTCCTGGGGCCAGTTGCTAGTGATGCTTGCTGCCCACCAGTCTCCAGGTGGCTGTCTGATGGAAGGGGAAGGCTTCCATGGACTGAATCTATAAAAGTGAAATAGTAATTTTTCATGGGTAATTAGGAAAAGCTGTTTTAAATTTTAAACACAGATACTGTCATTATTACAAAAGCAACACCTTTTTAGGACATTCAATTTCCTCTAAGCCATCTTTAATAATCATTATGTTTTTATTAAATTTCTAGCCCTAGGACTAACTATTTGCATTGATTTAAAGAAAAAATTACAGAATGGCATTTTTTCCATCATGATTTCATCCCAGTCTCACTTAAATACTGGAAACTGTCAAGCTACCAGCACGAAAAATAGTTAATCTCAGTCTAAAATGAAGCAGTTTAATTTATCTGCATAAATATAAATCGACATCTTTAATCCCACAGAGAAAAATCCGTATGCCCAATACCAGATCCTGTCACTTAAGATTGCATTAGTGTTGAAGTATGGAGATCCTCTTAACATATGATTTATTTTTAATGCTTTCACTGAAATTATAAAACTATCACATTTCTCTTCAAGGGGTTTAAGATTCTTTTCCTTTCCAGCTGCACATGAGTACTACACAAACACTCCAAAGTGTGCATCACCTCTGGAGTAGTCTTCAAAAGAATAAATGATTGCTGAACAAGGCAATGAATGCTCCAAAGCATTCTAGGAACTTGCCTTGAAAACACCCAATATAGCCTGACATAAAATGCAAGAGAAGAACAGACAGCTGTAAAAGTAAACCATGACATAGCCCAGAAGGAAAAGTTCACCACGTATTAAAATAAAGATCAATAGTTTATGGCCCCAAAAATCGAGTTGCTTTGGATTTGTTTGTTGTAAATGAATGTAAAACACCAAGTTTTGAGCCTTTTTCAGGGTATAATGCCTGTTGTAAATTCTATAACTGTAGGCTTGATTTAAATTGGTTGTCATTTATATACATGTAGCTCCTCTTTGCATGACAAGTGTACACACTGCTTTAATACCTACATCTGTTCCAGCTCATTAAACCCAGCTGTTGTGTACTTTTCCTCTCTTCCCCTTATGGTTCAGTGGTAGCAAATGGTAGCAAACCCAGGCTATAACTGAAAAGCAGAGAAGGTGTTAGCTACAACCAGACAGAAAAAACTATTATTACCACTTCTCTTGATTTTCCATGCTTAGATGTAAATTTATCAAGGAAACATACTCACTGCACAGAAGCAGTACCAGTTTTACTCCGGAATGCTAGGCCTTGCACAGAGATAGGCTGGCATACGGAACGGCATTGCGATGGTACATACTGCTTGAAATGGCAAAGTAGAAGTTCTCCCATGCAAACTGAGAAATCCTGTTATCATGCTTGACATGCCAGTGTGGTCTGTGGTCATATACCAGTGTACAGCCATTACTGAACTATCACAGCCAATTCCCCATGGAGTCAAACACTGATTGACAAGTCTAATTCTTAAGTTCTCATACCTAATAGTGCAATCCTTTTCACCCAAAGAACAGCTTCTTGCCAAAGTTCAGGTAGGGAGAAGAGAGTCAGACTCATTTCATCCAAATAAACACTTATGTTCCCCACGCTGTAATGAAACCTCATAAAACCCAGTGATATTACTATGGCATTACAAGGCTGACCTTGGTCTGCCAGGATGAAACATGACACATGGGGTGTGATCAAATTGATGCTTAAATACAATAAGTTCCTATCAGTTTAAGTTCCTTAAAAGTGTCACTGCTCCCCGTGTCCCATCAAGAAAGAGATCCTTTTTCTTATGTATAATGATTTGATTATATTTGTATGTGAGTTTGAGTAGGCACCTTGTTCTCCTCTCCCTACAGCCTGATGGACAGGAAACATTTGTGTGCACACAAGGGTCTCTCCAGGTGTCTTTCACTCCCCACAACACAGGCCTTTCTCAGAGCCCTGCCCTGACTCCACATGTGTGGTAGGCCCAGAAGGACTGCAAGGCAGAGGTATGCTATGTGGAAAAATAGACCTAAAATCCTGTGAAAACATTTTGACTGAAGCTTCCCTATCCACAGTAGGTTATTTGTAGTGTTGACACAGGCTTTTGTCTGGCTTTTACCTACACTGCACTACAGCATCAGTCCATAAACACAGACTTTGTTTCAGGCTGCTGTTTCAAACCTGCCTGCAAGCAGGTTTGAAATAATTTCCCCAATACAAGGCTGCCAAAGGCTTCATCTGGCATGGGCCCCACAGCCAAATTTGGTAGCTGTTGTGGCCTACGAAGTGCAATGTGAATTGAGGATGAGAGGAGTAGTAGCAATCTTAGAGAAAGCTCAGAAAGCAGAGGAAGCAGGATCAGAGCTCGGTCTGCTAAGCCATTTGGTAAAATTTAAGAACAAAGCAGAGAAGAAAGGAATACCATCACACTGGAGTCACAACTGATGTCAAGCTGATGCTTCCTGGAGAAATATTCCATGTAATTTCATAACAAGTGATTGCAATTTTTTGGTATAGTCTCTTTGCTATGGGATGGCTTTTGTGTGAGCCAAGCGAAGAAACAACCTGTTCCTCTGACATCACTATCAAGAGCAATCCCAGATGGAGAGCTATTATCCAAGCCTGCAGCTAGGGATCTTTTCTACTGGTCCTCAACTAAATACTGCCTTTTCAGCATTTAAAATGGCAGACTTCTGTTAAGAAGTGACTGTATGTTTGTATTCTATCTACACATAGCATTCACTGAGTTTAGGATGCTATTACTAACATTCAGACAGTGTCCTACGTGGTCTTTGTTAACTGTGCTGACTGCAAAAGTCACTGGAGGGGTGCCTGATTCCTCCAAGTGCTTCCTGAGCAGGAGGGGTAAAACAGTAAGACAGAACTGTTGTGAAAAGACTTCTGTATCACTCTTCAGGATGCTATTTACATTTGCTTACATTTTTTGATTCTTTGCTGATGAAGCCTAATGTCATTGCAATTCTTACTGCCTCTTGTGACTTGCAGTGCTCCTTCACCCATTGATCTGCTGCTCCACCACCAAGTGACAAAAGGTTTTTTAGCACAGAAACACTCTTATGTGAGAACTGATGAAATTTTGCCTTTTCCAACTTAGCATCTGCAATACATTAAAACATGGATGGACATGTGAAGACAATAATTAGTAAAAAAGATCCTGTTTGAACTTTGCCCAGGCCTTCTACCAAGTTAAAAATTATTTTCTTTGTATTTTTTAAATATGACTGAAATCTTAAACCATTGCTATTGTTTTTACAATCAAATAAATTAGGTGGCAAACACTTCTGGTAGACACACATTGAAAGAAGCAATAAAGGCTCAGTGGATTATCAGAAGTTAACCTTGCTAAAGGAAAGGTTATGAAAAGGTATTTTCTTTTATTACTTTCCCAGGACAAAGAAAATACTATTATTCCCTAGTTGTAAATCAGGACTTGCGCTTTTCCTAGACTAGAACTGCCACTGAGGGCTTTGGGGAAGAGAACTTCAACCGTCAGGGGAGAGAGGGAAGACAAAGAAACTACAGCGATGTTGAGTCTGAGCTCAGCCACCTCCGTGAACAAGGAGCTAGAGGAGGTAGGGACAGATTGCTGAGGACCAGAGAGTTTAAGGGGATATTAGAGTTCCACAAGTGTAGCTGGAGGGTGAGGAAGCATGAGCAGAGGGGGCTGTGTAGCAGGTCGCTCCAGCTCCACCACCATTTCTTCACTACTGCACCCCAGACCTGAGAAATGCCCTGGAAAATGCTGTTGTGGGCAGGGGGTCAGTTGGGATCTTGGCACCCACAGGGGCTTGTGCCTCTTCCTCTCTTGCCCACTGCAACAGTGAAGGGAAGTGTAGAAATACTGGTAACATGTAACCTCATCACTGGGAAGGTGATACTGCACAGGGCTGGGATCCTCTCCACAGAGAGAATGGCAGGCATTTTGCTGACATTTGCAAATTTTACTTATTGTCTCCTTAGTTCTTAGCAAAGCCTTATTAATTCTTTTTAAATATCTTTTACTTGCTTTAATAAAGACCATAGTTTCACAGTCCATTGGCAGACGAGTACTTCAGGAAACACAAGAAACAGGCCGGCTCATCCAAATTTTTAATAGATTTCAAAATTACATAAAGAAGTTGCCAGTTGGCATGGATGTGACAAAGTAATGCGGCATCACATTTCCTCTTTCCCTGTGCACTGCCGCTTGCCACACAAAGCTCCAGGCACACAAAGCCCTTGCAATACCTACCTCTTCTGGACTGCTCCCAGTGATGACAGATGAGCTGTTTAGTTGCCTGTGCCAGCCCTGCAAACTGATGGTGTCCTAAGCCCACTTTGGCCAAAGCTCTTTGCATGATCCTTGTAAATGTTGTGCCATTTACCTCCCGCCCCACCACTTTGAAGAACACTGGGCTTCCTGGCACCTCAGCTGTGTTACAGACAGTGCCACTTTGCTTTCAGTTTGCCTAAAACTGATTCTGCGTCCATTAAGCAGCAGCTCAGTGCACAACTAAGCCATCTCATGCCAGGTGCTCTCATGGTGGGGAATGGCCTCATCAGCCAGACTATTAGAGGGTACACTGAGCCCCCCTGAAATAACAGCAGGTACTCATATTTTTAAAGGCAAAAAGGTGCTTTCTCATTCAAATAGATCTGGGCCATATAGTGCTATGCACACTGCCAAGGTATCCCACAGTGGTTTCACAAAGTCTGTGTCTATGATAATAAATTAGATGTGCCTACGAACGCTCCCAGGTGCTGAGGCCAACTGGCATTGAGTGGCTTACATCTATGCTAATAAATTGTCTCATCCTCCTAAGCAGGGCTGCTGCACTCAAACCACCCACACCGTTTCAACCGTGCCCAGGCATTACTCAGAACTGTGCTTGCTGCCAGGTGTGGGCCAGGGATTGATCTAATGGTTTACTAAAATAGGTACTTGAAGGCATGCTGGGCACACTGGAACCTACCAGCCCAGGAGCAGCTGAATTCACCCCCCTGGTCAAATAAACCAGTCGCAATGGTGTTACTCTTTCACACTGAGGTGTCCACAGAGTCTCTGTACCACAGCCGCTGTGCATATAGGAAAGGAACATTTATAAATGCTGTCATTGACTCTTGTGGACTGTCCCCTCCTCAAGCTGGCTCTCACTGCAGGGGTGATAGGAAACCCAACCATTTTGCAGCCACAACACACACTGGTAAGCACCTCACAAACTTCCACCACTACTCTCACTAATCAATTGTTCACTGGCTGGCATCAGAGTGACTTGATGCTGGCTTGTAATAGTCACTGCCTGCCAGATCTCAATTGCAATTTGCCTGGGCTGGAGCTGCCTTTTTGCACAGCTCCATGACGATAGGGCTCTCTGTGCACAAGCTCTTCTGTTAGTCCTTGCTGTCTATGGTCTGTAGAGTAAATGGAGAAGGAGGCACTGCAAAACATTAAATCATCAATAGCAGAAATTCCTCAGTCTTATGACCCATCTTCTTTAATATTTCCTTTAGTGATTTCCTCACAATAAATACAAGCAGCGTGGATGAGAATTGTCAAAGTGGTAACATGAGAAGAGAGGAGGTTTGGCTATCCTGTTGGAATTAGTAGATGAACTTCAGTACTACAGTAGTAGAGAGGGGATGAATGTCAATAAAATGAAAGATTATCTATTTTAGAATAACATAACCCATGTGACAGCAAGGCCCTTTCTGTTGCCAGCCAGAGAGGTAAGCATGTGGTTCCAGTCCAAACAGACTGGAACATGACTATGAACCACCACAAGAGACAATCATATGAAAGGCAAATGTGGTTGCAGAACATGTCTGTGGGGACAGGTCGTTCAGAAGAGTCTGTTGGGCTGGTCACTGGTCAGGAGACAAGGTTACACAGGCAGGAGGGGCAGGGGAACGTGCAGTCTCTGATGTGAGAGAAGGCTGGTGACTCTTAACTGTTCATCCTAATAGGATGGTAGGAAGGGGAGCACATTTTTGCCTATAATTGTACAATGGAGGAACACTTTGGAGAAAGGACAGTGTAGGCACAAGACAACGTTTGCATGCTAGATATAAATACAGGTAGGTTGGGAATTAAAACACGTTCCTCCTCTCTAAACCAACCCTCTCTGGACTAGCTATTCAAGCAGAGCAAGGATGACATAAAGGAAGACATTTTTAGGCAGTACTTATTGAGTTCAAAAGAATAGTGTGACATGCTGGCTCGTGAGGGCAAGGAACAGTGTCTGGCAATTCACATTCCCACTTCAATCCTTTTGTCCTACAGTGGAGAAGCAGCAGTGTGTGCTTACGCGCGTTCTTGCCCCTGCGACCTGGGGAGTGCAGAGAGTACCCAGAGAGGCTGCAGCCTGCGTCAGCAGTCTCCATGCATTCTCCTGTATGGCCTCTTGGTCACAGCATGCCCCAGCTTCTACAGTCTTCTAAGGACCTTTGCCAGGTTTCACATCCTTCATTTGCATCCATATTTGCATAATTGAGAAGTTTTTCAGTTTAGTGCTCCATATGATCAAATTCAGTGGTGGAAAATGAGGAGATCTCACAACTGGAGTGCATTAGTTTGCCATGTCGGTGGTCTAAGAGGTAACAGCCAAACTGCACTGAGTGTGATGTGCACCATGGGAGTAGGGAGACAAGAATGTGATACCCAAAATAGGATGTGCCTGCCCAGCATTACAGTAGTACCAGTTTGGACATGAGGGTTGTTTATGGTCAGGAGTAGGGACTCTTGTGTGTTGCTTGGCTCATTTGGTTGCAGAGGCCAGGGAAGATCCTACATGGTAGCTGGAAATCTGCTGGCAGTCAGGCTCATGCCAGCATGGAATCACAACAAATAAAGCAAGTGGGATGAAGACCTGCCCCAGTGGTCATCTCTTCCCATCAGAAAAGACTGAATGTGTCTGAATGCATAATTAAAAAACACAACATAAACAGCAAAGCCCTGAGATTTGTCAGTATGAAGAGAAGTATCATTAACTGATACAAGTTGTTAAGGAGTATCTCATTTGTCGTGGCTTGCACAGTACCTTGGATGAAGAAAATCCTTCAAGACAGAATAAAACCGTTTGCTGTCGTTGTGGAGGAGTATCTGGAACAAGCTGCACATATGCTTTCTAGCTTTGGTTGATGCCTGCCAGAGCAAGGCTTTTATTATTCATTTTCTGGTACTAGTACAGATCTGAAGTGAGCAACCATCGCAGTTGGTAACTTATGCCAGTTCTGGCAGGGAGGGATGTGCAGAGTTCTAACAGGAGAATCAGGCATGCATTGATTGAAAGCCTCTTTGTTGCAACTGATAGTGATGCAGGCCTTTCCAGAGGGCAGTGTCCAGCACAGCTCTGGAGAGAAAGGAAGGAAACGGCACTGCCTGGAGCAGAGACAGCCCAGCCACCCAGGCAGTGCTGCACTGATGGGGTGCTGTTCCCCCATGCCGAGCAAGAAAACCAAGGGCCAGTGATGGTGACAGGCTCAGATGCAGCCCACAGATAGGTCCATATTGAGACAGCTGGAGTGAGGAAAGAAGTCACACCAGGTAGGGGGCTAAGCACAGCCACACCACAGCTCAGGTATGAGACTCGTACCACTCAGGGACCCAGGTGAAGGCTGCCCTGGCTTGAGTGCACTCCCAAACCCTATGGGGGGCCGAAAATGGGCACCAAGAATTAGGTATTCCCTCAAATTTTGCTTTATGTCTTTCTTCTGAGGGAGAAAATCTGGTTTTAGAACAGAAAAATAGCGGGGACAGAAGAGTTTTTCAGCAGTTTTTGAACTGACTGCCTCAGTTCCTGTCTCCAGGACACCACTTGCCTGCAGCAGTGTTTTGTGACAGGAATCAGTAAAGGAGTTAGGAGTGAGGTGGCATGGGTTCACCTTCTACAACAGCGGACTCAATGATCCAAGATAATCCCATTCCACACTCCAAAGAGGTGAGACTGGCTAAGTACTTGCTAAATAAGAAGGAATAAAGAATAGAGACTACTTTGGAAAATCATTGAGTGCAATCTGGCTGAAAAAATGAAGGTTTTTAATCTGCAAACTGAGTGGACAGCCACCCTTAGTGATAGGTGTCTGCCTGTTCACAAGGATCAAATACTGCCCAAGCACCTCACCCTGCTCTTCACTATGCAGGAAAGTGATACTGAGGACAGCAACTTTTTTTCACACACTACTGCTTCAGCTTCCTCATCTGACAATCAGATATCCTGAAGAACTTCATTAACCAGCAAGCTTTTATCATTTCAATAATACACCTGACATTTTTTGCAGATGACTCTTTCAGATACATAACCCAGCTGCTTCACTAGCTTTTCTCTGAGAGGTGAAGCCTGTCTCAGGTGGTGGTGGCTCTTGTCAGTCATTGCCTTCTGCGGGAAGCAGGCAATTTTATTTTGAAGACTGCTCCAAACACACAAAACATGTTGAACTAACGTAAAACTGGAAGTTTTAAAATTTCTGTTGGTGGTGCGCTGGATGGAGGCAGATAGTAATGTAAGTTTTGATAATGATTAAGGAAGAGCAGGAGCAGGTATTTGCTCTGTTACCACTAGGTTGTCCGCCTGATGAATTTGCATGCATTCTCCATTAATCTGGAACATGCTTCTGCACCTCATTAGCTAAGATAGTTTCCAGAGCATGTTTTCCCAGAAATTTTTCTGCCTGCAACAGCTCCCACTTTTACTGCCCGTGAGGGATGGCCTTCTGTTTCCCAGCAGTATTAGCTGGGCCTGAAGAAAAAGAATAGGGAAAAGCAGAACAACCGAGGATATGGACTCCCAGACCATTTTCTCTGTGGCAAGACTGTTGTAAGCAGTTCCCTCTTCTTTCTCTCAGTCTTAGCACCACCCTCCCCTCAGAAGTGTCACCACAGGTCCTGGTGGACTGGGCAGCCAGATGGACCAGGGAAAGGATCGGCATTAAAAAATAACTTTCTTAGTGAGACCATTCCTGCCACGCCAGCTCAGGGTGTCCTACCCAACAGGCTACCGTTGCAGTCAGTGCACATCTGCAGGTGCCTGCCCTGCTGTCCCTGCCAGCTGTGCCATCCTCTTCCCGGACCAGCCCTGCATCCTCACCCCTCTCCTTCCCTGATGGCAGATGAGTGACCCCGTGGGCTCTGGGCTGAGCCAGCCCTGCTGCCACCCACGGGAAGGAAAGGGCAGGGCTCAGCCCCTCCTTTCCATTCTTAAAAAGAGGAATGGGAAGTCCTGCAAAGACCACA
The DNA here is from genome assembly GCA_035583135.1 of Lophotriccus pileatus. Taxonomy (NCBI): domain Eukaryota; kingdom Metazoa; phylum Chordata; class Aves; order Passeriformes; family Tyrannidae; genus Lophotriccus; species Lophotriccus pileatus. The sequence goes on along the minus strand of JAWWES010000081.1, from coordinate 122,962,845 downwards.
AGTGAAATGAAGGTTATGCTGATATTCAGTTTAGACCTCTCAAGTGAAACAAATCTTGCAGTTTGGCAGCAGTTTAAGGCAAAAGGTGGGAGAGAAAAGATTTTGCTTTCCCCTTGCTCACTGCCACTCCTGTGCTGTAGGTCCCCACAGATCTGACACAGGAAAAGGTTTGCTGTTTGGGGGAGGCAGGCATCACACAGAATAATTGTGAAAGTGCAATAAATGATAGATTTCCATCATAGATCTGTTCTGGATAACATGTACAGCCTAGCGAAGTGTTTCTCAGATTTGTACTTCGCTGATTGTAAGAAATCAGAGGTAACATGTCAGGGCTCAATATATTCACTTGATCTTGTGTGGGTGAGGTCAAGCTACCATTACTGGTCAGGAGCAATTACTGCTGCAAAGAGAAAACTCATTTCCACCTACCGAGGTCTGTGCTGTTGCAAGTTAAGATCAAGGTTTGGACTTAAATTGAACATACCAGCAAAAAATGTGTGTTAATATAAATTGGTCCTTATAAGCCAAATACAAATTATTACAGTAATCATTAAAGTAACCCTGAGTACAAAAATATTACAGCTATGAAACTGCATGTTGTAATTACTGGTGTTATCTCAGTGTTTTATATTTAAAGTTCTCTGTTCTGAATACTATTAATGAATATTGATTTGGAGAACAGAAAAAGAACTTCTCAATATGAAAAGCTGTATTTAAACTAAGATGGTTCTTTTTTTTTTCCTGCCTTGGCTGTGTCTTAGACCCCCACCTAACAGCAGCTGTGATTTATTTTTAGCTTTTTTTCTTTGCATATTTAAAAGGGTGTTTCCGTATGGTGTGAAGCATAATCTAGTGCAGCAATTAACTGGCAAAGAGACTGAGCTTTACAATTACAAGTAAGTCAGAAATTAATTTCTGCTATGAATCAAAGACATCTACACAAAGTGAACAGTACGTCTGTACGATATATGTATATTTTAGATCTGTTCATTCTATAGACCCAGTGGAGTATACAAACTGAATTCAAAAGAAGGCATCTAGCAGTGACTTTAAATGCCTATAACACCAAAATACTGACTGAGTGTTGTAGAGTTGTCTTTTTAATTCATATTATATAAACTGAATATTGCAGAAATCAGCAATATCCTTTCAGAAGCACTACCCTGTACATCTAATGGAGCATGATCTAAAGGCTACATTTGCATTTAAATACAATGATCCATACAGAAAATATCTGCTTTTATTTATAAATTACAATGAACTTTTATTTTTCTGCTCAGAATGGTTCTCTTTAAAGAAAATGAATCTCCATCTTCCAAGAGATGATGAACAACTGATTTAATATTGTTTGGATAAGGTACAGTGGTCCTCCCAGTCAAGACACGTTATACATAAGGAGTTACAAGACTGTAATTATATAAATGGCTTTGCCCTGCCTTTTTTTAACTAGGGAAAAAGCCTTCAGTAAATAAATGATGTGGATACAGAGCAAACTCTTTTTACACTGCATCTTAATTAAGAATTAATTAACAAGTTCTCATAAAGAGAGAATTAATTCCTGGATCTTCTTTGCTTTTCTGTTATATTATTCTAAACAAATCTCTGGAGTTTCTCCTTTAAGAGGCACAAAAAACCTTTACAACCAGAGAACATCCTGATCTCTTATTTGTGCCCACTGGAATTTTAACAATACAAATCAGTGTATTTTTTTTTCATATATATAAAAGCTTTCAGACTTCTCTATCTGGTAGTTCTATTTCAGGCAGTTAGTTTCTAACCTCAGTCGCCTCATCAGCAGGGATGAGGAGGAAGGACTTTGCTTCCCTATTCTGTTTTGTTTCTTTATGATGGTTTATTGGTTTAATGTGGTAGGCAGCTAAACACCTCCCAGCTGCTTGTTCACTCCCCACTAGTGGCATGGGAGAGAGAAATGGGGAAAAAAAAAAAAAAAAAAGGGAAAACTTGCAGGGTTGAGATAAAGACAGTTTAATAGAACAGAAAAGGAAAGGAAAATATTAATAATGATAAAAGAATATACAAAACAAACGATGCACAATGCAATTGCTCACTACCCACTGAACTACCCTAGCCAGTCCCCAAGAAGGGGGTCACAACCCCCCAGCCAACTCCATCCAGTTTTATCATTCAGAACAAGACCACATGGTATGGAATGTCCCTCTGGCCGGTTGGGGTCATCTGTCCCAGCTTCTTGTGTCCCCCCAGTCTCCTCCTGGGCAGGGCACTACGAGAACCTGAAAAGTCCTTGACTTTTGCCTCAGTTTGTTGCCTCAACAACAACTAAAACATCAGTGTGTTATCAACATTATTCTCAGCCTAAGTCCAAAACACAGCACTCTATCAACTACTAAGAAGAAAATTAACTTTATCCGAGCCTAAGCCAGGACAACCAGGCAGGCACTTTAAACTAGTTCAGCGTCTTCTCCAGGCAGACTAAGATCACTTTAGATCCAGTTCAGCCCTTTCCAAATAGGGCAGCCCTTTACATAGCCAAATAATAAAATAGCAATGAAGCCTGCAGAGACTCAGCCAGACACAGAAACCTGCCTTCCACTTGAACTCTCTGAGCCCTCAGCTATCACTTCTGCTTGGCTCCTCTCCAGACTAGATTAGATGCACCCAACAGGGACACAGTGCACCCAGCCAGAGCCCCTCTGCTGATGTCTAGCTCAGAAAGGGACAGAAAAGCCAGCTACCTGCAGTGTGTAAAAATGGGGAGCATGTTGGGGAAACACCTCAGAAAATACTGGTTTTAAAGCAATTGCCTAACATCATAGTAAATCTCTGACATGTGGGATAGACTTTAACTTCTCTTCATCATTCACAGCCACTCCTCCTTTCCTGCTCTGGGTATGTCTGCATTGCAGTCACTGTTCACAGAAACACTGCCAGACTGGGTTAAGCTCTCTCAACTTCTGCTAACTGCTGCTGTAGCAGCAAAAACCTCTGATACAAACTCTGCTTCAGCAGATTTCTGCATGTCTTTGTGTTTTAAACTATCCACAGTACAATTAGTGAAAGCTTTTAAAAATGAAGGTCCATGGTCCAACAACTGAGCTGAGAACCCAGAAATTCAGAGGATCAGTCCTTAGATGCAGGTATTTTATTTAGACATCTACTTAAAAGAAACCAAACCATGAAAACCAAAACAACACCAATACAAATTTGGAAATTTCTGTTTTTTGAAAAGGTAATAATTATATTTGGTAATTTTATTCCCGTGGTGCCATTCTGCTTGTTTCTGCTAAAATCATTTTTCTAAACAAAACAAAGGTCAGAAGACTTTTTCCTCTCAGTACTCAACATTTTCCAGTCTCAACGTTTGAGCATAAAGGTGAATTTGTACATCACTGTCTCCAAGGCTCTTACTCTGCCATTACATCTCTGCATATTCCAGGCTCTCCAGGAACCTACTCCCTATTTTACTCCTTGCAGTGCTTCTTTGACAGTGGCAGGAATGGGAGAAACCCAAGGAAAGGAATAAGGATTTTCTACCCCAAATCCAGGACAGGTTTTGATTAAGTTTAGACAATCCAGGACCAGAGTTTCTGCATTCTGGATGCAATACTAGAAACTTCCCTTATTGCAGCAGGAGGACCCCTAAGCATTTGTCCAAGTTCTGCAGAGGATCAGGTTCCTACATACTGCTTTACATCTCTAGCAGATCTATTGCATGCTGAAATTCCTCCACCACCACAGCACTGTGCTGCAGGTGTGCCACAGGACATGCAGCCAACCTCCATCCACAGTGCACTGGTGTTCTCATTTGTATGCATTAACCTTTGATGCATCTGGTGTCTTCTCGATATCTGTGCAGACACAAAGCACGAGTATGTTGATCCTACAAGCATGAACCTTTAGGGTTCCATAAGCAGAGACCTACTCTGCAACTAGATTTCAGCTTGTTTGGATAGTTCACCCCTTCCTTCTCACTATGTGTAGTTGCAAGAGAAGTCTTCCTGGGGAGCAACCACCCTGTATAAGAGCCAAAAAAGATCACTGCTTTCTTAACCTTTTTGTGAAAACACACAGCATTCAGGGCCAGGTGAGGACTTGGAGGAGGAAGTTGCTACCACGCTGCAGGATTAGGAGCACAGCATGCAACATGAGACAGGGGCTGGCAGGAGGACAAGAAGGAAGAGAATGCCACCTAGTAGGAGGAGCCAAGTCAAGTCAACATGCATCACTGTTCCAAGGTGGATGCTGCATGTCAGCTACTTCAAGCATTCATGTCATCAAATAATGATGTCCTGATGGATTAAAAACATGTCTTTGTAACATGAGTGTCTGGTAGCAACTTGTGTTGCATGATGTAACTCACCACTTTTGTTCCTTGATTCAGATGGCCAGAGCAGAGCAGACTGTAGCTTTTTTTGGAGAGAAAGGGGAGCCAAATTCTTCTGCTTCCACGTAATATCTGTGGCACTGGAACTTATGCTGCTGTTGTTATGTATTGATGAGCTTGCTAAGGAAATGAAATCTTTGGACTGTTGAGAAAGCTTTCCTCGTTCATTCCTAGGTGATTAATTGTTTACATGGCCATCAAATTGCCCTCTGAGTGTGTGATGGGAAAATAAGTCCCAATGATAAAGTACACTGTCAAAACTGTCCTCATGTAGTTTTAATTACTTGGGGTGTTAAGCATAAATTCTGCTCCAGCAGACAATTATTCCTCATATATTTTATTGCGGGTCAAGATGTAGGCATAAAATTAATTGATTCAAAATGGAATATACTGTTTTGAGAGCAAGCTTTTGTTGAGGACTCTGCTTTTATCATTAAAGAAGGGAACATAGCTGAAGTAATTTATGAATGACAGCTGTAATGTAGCATTGAATAGCAAAGTGTGGAACATGCTAGACATCGAAAATGTTAAAAAATATTTTGATCATCTCTTTGCATGAGATGGCACCATCAGGAGCTATTTTTTTCATCCTTGCAGGCACAAACTTAATATGTGAGAAATTATTAATATCTTTTTACACAAATTTATCAGAAGGAGAGTCATGCCTGTGCTAATATAATAAGAAAAACCATAAATTACATAATTTCTATCCATGGATTAGTCTGGGAAGATGAAAATTGCACTAGTTGTCTGTGTGCTATGCTACCAACAAGAAAGAATTGCTAACACAGAGATGCCAAAAAACTTCCCCATCATCAGAGTAGTCATGTCCTGCCCATTCAGAGTCTTACCAAGCACTAGAGCACGGCTTCTCCTTTGTGAGGTAGCAAAGCCTCACAAGCCACTTCTGTATTGGGTTTTTCATCTTTCAGCCTCAGAAGGAAAATTTGAAGGTAGCATCTTCCAAACATCTCCCTGGACATAAGATGCAAACGTCTGGTGCCATTACATAATCATATCATGAATCGTGTAAAAATACAGCTTCTTCCCATAGCACAGACACAGGATCTCCAGCACCAACTGCTTTGCCACACAAATCATTCTCACTGATTGATGTGACAGTCTGCAGCACATGGAGAAGTCGGCAGCAAACCACTGAAATCTGCTGTGCTTGCATGACTGAGAGGAGAAAGGGAAACGGATAAAAAAGAGAGAGCACTCATCTTCAGAGTGCTGAGCAAAACCGCAAGCACCATTACCCACCGTCACCCCCCTCTGCCACCAGCCCTGCTTGCACAGGCGGCTTCTTCTTCCTCACTGAAGGCGCCTGCTTGTGGTTACACCCACCTGTGCCTCTGCTATGAGAATCACACCAAAAGCATTGAAAGGAAGGAAGACAGAAGTGGCACTTCTAGACCAGGGATTCTAGTAACAGAGGCTGGAAGGTAATGCTGCAATTAAATTTGACTCAACATTTCTCTGGATGAGGCAACCTACAAGGACTAGCCCCGAAAAAAAACCCCATTAAATGCATTTCTCTGACAATCAGTTACATTTACATGATGAAATTATTGGTATATTCCTCCTCAGTAATCTGTTTTTTGGCTACTATCAATTTCAGTTCTTTTGTACCTAAATTCATTAGAGCAAGTCAGAATGTTAGGCCTTTCTTATACAGTTAGGATATGATTTGCATATAACCAGAGCCATTCAGTTCCCCTGCTATCTACCCTCAGTTTTAAATGTTTGCAAAATTGCAGCCAGATTAACTGCATTTTGAATTACACAGCTGTGTAATTCAACAACAAAACATGATAGCAAAGGGCACCTTTAAAATGGTTGAGTAAATTTTTTAAATGTGCACATCTTTTTTCAAGCTTTTCAAAGCTATGTGCCAGAGCCTCAGGAGGAAGAATGCCCAATGGCTTAAGTAAAACCATCTTGATTTGTACTAGTTGGGAAGCCAGATTGTAGACACCAATCCTGAACTGCTCCCAGACAACTATTTACTGCACAGGTTTCCCCAGAAAAGTTGCAGGTGTCCCGTTCCTGGAAGCGTTCAAGGTCAGATTGGATGGAGCTCTGAGCAACCTGGTCTAGAGAAAGGTATCCCTGCCCACATCAGGGGGCTTGGAACTAGATGTTCTTTAATGTCCCTTCCAACCCAAGTCATTCTATGATCCTAGGCAACCATCTGCTGCCAGATCACAATTGTGTGGCTTTTGGTGTGGCAATACAGCTTTCCCATACGGAAATTACCACTGATGCCATATAGGGACTTACACTTGCAGACACTGATCCGATGAAACTTAAAAAACAGAAAGCTCTGGTGCGCAGGCAGCTGTTACAGTGTAAAAGACTTTTTAAAGCACATAGACAAGGTAAAGATCAGCTAGAGCCCTTCCTGGCAACAAAGGTAAGGTGTAGGTGTTAGTGGTCACCACTGCACTGGCTAACTGGGAAGAATTCTGGAGAAAATCTCCTCAGTGAAATATGTTTTAGTACTGAATTACTAATCTCTACAGATACACAGTGTTTCCTTCTTGATACCTTGAATTGAGATGGATGAAAGAGCAACAACATATTTAGCCAGGTGTTCAGAGCCTCATAAGACTCCTATATTCTAACCCAAAGCCAGTAATCCTACATAACTTTGTTGGATGCTTCTCCCAGGTGCCCCATCCACCCGCTGATGTTGTGGCTATACGTGTAAAATCCCTCCCATAACATACAAAATCCCATTGTCTGATGATTTTCATTCTGGTAACCATACCCGGTCAACCAGACAGATGTCAATCAAATTAATGCCTCTCAACACAAAGTCAATCTGTCTAGGGTTGCAGGGTTTGAGCCAATTTAATTTAATTTATTAGAGTTGAAAGGAACCTTTGCCTCTGTGACAATGGGTGAGACAGTTTGTAATCATTCTCATTTAATTGATGGATGTGGACTTGGCACTTGACAATTAACCAGACATATTAAGACTCTAGGGGTGAAATCCCAAGAGGATTTCACAAGCATCTACATGCTCCTAAGGTTTACTTTCCTATAGCAAATTCATCTGCAGCCTTTCTCAGTTGGTCAAAGCTGCAGCCATTCAGCTGTGTCTCACAGAAGCCAACATCCTCCACTCAGAGAAAAAATCTTGCTGCGCAGGAGAAGAATCCAAGTCCCATCTGATTTCAGTGTGAGACTGTGCTCAAAATATACAGCCTAAGGGCAATTCTGTAATCCCACATAGCCCTATGCTCCATGGACTTTTTGCAATTCATGTACCTATGCACAAGTGAGGAACATTTAAGTATGCATTACCCACAGAAAACTACAATAAATTAATTTTCTTACAAAAGGCTGTGTCGAAGGAGCGATATTACTCTCTGGAAACACTTTTCTCTCCTACATATTTTCTAGTGCTGAAACTTAACTTGTTTTTATAGTTTGTCCTTTATGGTTGCCTGATTTACCAACACACTCTGATTAACTTTTCAGTGTTAATTAATACACATTTTCAACCCTTCTAATCACATATTGCTCAAGGGTGGTGATTCTAGGTTTTAAGCCCAGGGTGCATCATTGCAGGCTTCAGCATAACTCTCTAGGATTCTACCCTTTCACCCTGGGAACACAGTGCTGAACTCCTCTCTGCTGACTGAATTAGAGCATTTTTTTGCAGAAGAAACTCTAATCTTGATTTAAAGATTTAATGTGAGAGAGAAGCTAACCACATCCTGTCACAAGCTGTTTCACTGGTCAAAATCTACATTATATTTTTAGCTCAATCTTACCCAGCTCCAGCTTCCGCCTACCAAATCTTTCTTAGAACTTTGTTTTCTGAACTGTGTTATTTATAGCCTGTGATGGATCACTTCAGATTTCCCCTCATTTACAAGCTAATTAGATTTTTTTTATATAGATATTTCTACCTCTCTCACCAAAAGAAAAGCCCTGGAGGACAACTGTGGTCCTCTCCCTCGTGCCTCTACCTCTCAGCAGTATCTTCTGATCTGCACAGAAGCTTCTCCTCACCAGCACAGTCCCCTCCTCATCATGCCAAAACCTTTCATGGCCATCAGGCTGTCACTGCCCCCACCACTGCCTGCTCTGCTGATCGCCCCAGCAGCCCCAGCAATGGCACCGGTTGCTCTGCGTTTTCCCATTGCCTCTCTGATGGGCAGCCCTCGAAGTCTGGATGTTATTTGAGTGACGGGTCTGTTACTTCTGTTTCTTCCTGTCCATCTCTCACTTCTCCCACTGTTAGTCCTGTGAAGCCACACATCCCACCAGGAGCTCATGTTTACTCACCACCTAGGAGACCACCAAAATACTTTGTACAATCCCTCTTCTCCCCCCATCAGTCCCCATCTAAGACAACCTATAGTTACTTGGATGTTTCTATTTTTATTTTAAGCTACTGGCACATAATTTGCCTTCTTTCATCACATTAATCCAAGGGTTTATGGCTCAGTGGGAACTGTTCTGAGGGCAATTCCATGCAATATATGCGAGCTTAGTGTGTTTGTCCCTGCTCTGTCCTCTGGTGTCAGTTCTGTCTGCAAAGGCTTTACTACTGTTTAAAAGAGTTTACATGTTATATTATGTAACGTTTACATTCATTCTGACATACTTCAGATCTGTTTTCCCTCCTTCCCTCCTTTTCCCTACCCATTTCTCTGCCTGCAGCCTACGCTTTCTGCCTGCCAGCTATAAAGAGATTTCAGAATTTTAAAAATAGCCATTTAAAAGCAATAAACTAAGGCTGAAATGAAATACAGCAGGGAAGAACTGCTCTAGGGAAACTCACTAAGTCAGAATACACGAGGGCCTTCCTGAAGGGTTTTAACAGTGACTCTGTGTAGCTGCTTAGACCTAAATCTACACATTTAGCTGAACCATCACCATGAGAGGTTTGTCCTTTATGTAAGTACAGAAGATTTACTTTGGGAAGTGGAATTCCAGATATAAATCAATTAAACTAACTTTTATTACATATTCTTCTGTTTCCATGAAATTTTATTTGCCCCTCATGAGAGTTTATAGGTTAAATCTGGATTTAGGTGCTTCTGTTTTTACCTACAAACTCAACAGATTTTGCCCCATAGTATTTAATGAAAATGTCAAGAGGCCTTTCCCTTTGGAAATAATCATTTGAGAAAAGATTAATGAAGATACATTTTGTCCACACTGTCCCCTGCAGCAAGGTTAGGAGGTATATTCATCATATACATCAGGATTAACTTAGGTTCTGCTGTAGCATTTCAGTTCTCTTGAACATGTATAGCCACTGACCTACTTTTCAGGTGGCTTGGTGAAAGTCACTACAAATCCTTCTGGCAGTTCAGTACCATAAAATTGTAATGTTTTACAGGAATATAGCATCTTCTGAAATGGCAAATAATACAAAAGTAAGTCACAAAATGGAATTTGAATTCTTAATCTTGGGGACAACAGTGATAGTTTTCATAACAAGGACACCAAGGAACAAGCTGGCGTGGAAATGCCCTATGGGAATTTGTCTCAAAGGGCAGTCTCTGCATCTCCCCAGATATGTTAAGATCTTTGATGATCTGCTGCTGCTGTTCGTCTCTTTTTTGTAAAAAGTTACTGGAAGATTCTGCTGTTCCCAGCCCCCCATTTTTTTTTTCTTTTTCTCTTGCAAAATAGCAGCTTTACTAAAACCAGGCTTATGTGTATGTAGAATTATGCCAGCTAAGTGTTACACAGCACAGTCTATCTCAGCTGAATATAGTAATTCTTGAGGTTAAAATAACACCAGCTTTCTCCATAGCCCTTGCTCCCTGCTAAGGGAGCTTCTCAAGAGGGCAGTGTTGGAATATTTCCCATCCCAAGAGGAAGGTGGTTAAAAGCCCAGGACAAACATGTTTGGCACCTTCCACCACTGTTTGCATTTGTGCCCCTTAAGCTGTGCCCATGGTAGATGGTTGCTGTCAAACAGGGTGGTGCTGCACACCAGGACTGGAGACGTGGGCTTCTCACCCTAAAACAAAGACAAAGGAATACCCAACTATGATACTAGCAGACAGAGACGTAGGAGCTTATACAAAGCAAATCCTTAATCCCTCTCTTAAATACAAGCAAGACTTCTCATAAATTAAACCCAACCAGATTGTTATCTTAAGGTCTTTAAGGATTTGCTTCTGATTTTATGATATCAGCCTCAGTGAAAAGTGGAGCAACATTTTCTGTAGCTGCATTGGGCACTCCTGAAATATGTCACATTAGAGCACTATAATGGTAAAATGATCTCCTGCATTGCTTTAGTCCTTTGAGGACTGGGAGAGGTCATTAGAGAGCATGTTTCTGCTTCCCTGCACCGTCTGTACAAGGGCTGCCCCAGAAAAGAGGGCATGAACACAACACCCAGGCAGTTCAAAACCCACATTGATTTGTCTTGCCCAGTAATTACATTAATATCTCTGCGGTATGGATACACAGTGAGCCAGTGGGGAAGGGGAGAAAAAGGATCTAGTAAAGGAAAAAGGGCCACAAGCATAGATAGACAGAGATAGATAGAGATAGAGATACAGATAGAGATAGGTGATATAGATATAGATATAGATATGGATAGATAGATATAGATAGATAAATATAGATATAGACCCTATGATAAGTCAAAAAGTGGTGGCACCAACACAACACTGAAAAAGGGAGGGGAGTGTTTTCATAGTGCTGTGGCTTGCTGCCACTAGCTGTAACTAGAAGGAAAACCTCTGCCTCTGTGTCCCCATTGCTGTCGTTAGGACCACTGATATAAGGAAGAAGGAAGGTTTTCTCTCCCTCTCTCTCCCCTTCATCATTTCCAAGCCCTGTCCAGACTAACACTGCATGGGAATTCATCTGCTGGCACACAAGAGCTGTTGGGCAGACAAGATGGAGGGGAACAACCATGGCAGATGCCAACCAGATTACACGATTTTATGAACTTCTATGAATTTTACTTCTACTATAATCCCACAGAAGTTAGAGATGGGGAGATCAGATTTTACTGTAGCTGAAACACCCCCTATAAGTATCCCAGATGGTACACCATGTAGAGTGCAAGGTGGCAAACGCAGAGGTGGGTTATGCAGCCTACAGCTTCTAAGAAATGGAAATGTCTGAAAATGTCATAAAAAGGCTTTGCATCCCAGGATTGTTCCAGCCAACACAGGACAACTGACCCCCTCTAACAGGTCCCTTGGAAGTGATCTAATATTAACCAAGATAATAACTTGGCTTATTTCATTTTATATTCTCCTTGTTAAAAAAAAAAAAAAAATTAGCAAACATTTTTGAGAGTGAATGTTGCACACTGATATAGGGTAGTATCTGACAGTTGTTTAAAGACACTTCAGAAAATTGAAGATTAAATGTCTTTTCTAACATTAACACTGTACTAAATCAAAAGCTTTACTCCTCCTGAATTTGAAATAGCTTTAGCTGTATTTCTGAGCAGATAGCCTTTGAAACAGAAAGACTTTTTTTTATCAAAAAGGAAATAGTTCCTGAATTTGCCTGGGGCATGTTTCCTTCCACAAGATTTAAAAAGGTGGGAAAAGAAAGTGGAAAAATATTTCAACTTATTTTAAAACATATATATTACATTTTTGCATTTCAAATAATGACTAGTTTAAATTTTATTCTGTCTGTAATTTCTGTCTATATAATTGATTTTGTTTGCTTGTCATTTTAAATACATCCCTGTCTTAGGGCACCTGAAGCATGCATTTAGCTCAAAATTAATTTCTGCAGTTTTAATTATGATTCCTGTATTAAAAATTAGCTCCAAGGTTATTTTTAAAATCCTTTTTTCTTATTTGTAAGATATCAACAGAGAGGGGAGACATACATAGCCATAAAATCATTTTTGAGGTTTCATTCAAAGTACATTTATTCATTTTTTTTTCTCAGCTCTTCCAAGCTTCTCTTCTGATTGCCTGACAATTCAAAGCCATTGGAGAAGCCTGAAAGACAAACTCTTACAGAATTCAAATGTAAAAGACTGTATGGAGCTGGACTCCGTCACAGCTGTGCACCAGGACCGGCTCAGCTCACCTCCTGTGGGCTGCTGCGGCTTTCCAAGGAGCTGATGCCCCCGTGGTCATTCCCCCCACTTGTAGCCCTTGTGATGGCGCTTCTTTGGAGGCAGACACTCATGAGCCCGACCCCACACACGGTGTTTAGCGTGCCGTGGAACTCTGAACCTGTAATCTGACCTCCAGCTTCCTGGTAAGAGAGGTGGGAAAGGTCAACCGCTCCAGGCTGTAATCCTTCAAACCTCTTCCTAAATGCAGTCAGCGGTGAAAAGAAGCCATGCAGTGGTGAAGTATTTGTCATTCAAATTGAGCATTTCCCTGGATTCCTTCCACCCCGCAGGACCTGAGCCTTTCCTGGACCAGACCATGAACCAGTTAGACAGGCCCTGCCCCTTCCCATTTAGGGTGGGAACGGGCTGCAGTGCCTCCGCCACTAATTTCTGATCTCAGAGCAGGATAATTTTCACCTTGAGAAAATGCAATTCATTTCCTGCACCATCACAGCTCTTGCTCTGGACTAAGACCTCAGCCCTTCTCCTTTCTGCTCTCTATATTTTTTGTTATCTTGTGAGTAATAATTAATCGTTCTTACCTAAAGGCAAAGACATTTTTCTAGTCTTTGCAAGAACCAACCTTTTACCTCACTGTGTGACACAGTGGCAATGGCATTTGTTTGCCTTTCAATAATGTTGGTTTGTGGTTTTTTGTTTGTTTTTGGTTTTGTTTTTTTTTTTTTTTTTTTACAAAAAGCAACTTTTGAGCATTAATGGCCATAATATGTTCAGATATGCTACACTTGGAAGGTGGGCTATTAATTGAGAAGAGCATTAGTGAACTGGAAAATTTTAGGGTTTTTAATTCGGTTCCTCAGGCAGGTTTTGATTTGCTTCCAAACACCTGCCCCGTGGTCAGGCTAGACATTTGTAATGGGCTCCTTGTGGTAATGGCTGGAATTTCTTGACAGGGTTTTCAACCTCTGTACCTATGATGCAGCAGCATCTCTGGTCATATTTGGCATTGGGAAATCGGTCCTTCGTTCCTCAAAGCCAGCAATATGCCCTGAACTTCACTGCTGCAAACTGAAATTGCATAGGTACAAATACAAATACAAAGAGTGAGACTCCAGACAAAGTAATATGTAGATTCAAGCATGAGGCTTGTGAATGTCATTAGAAGACAATTTGCCATCCTAGTAATTACATTCAGATGGGTGTGGGTCAAACTCACTGTATTGTTTCTCCTAGAAAATGAGCTCCATGATCCTACATGTTCTTGAGTGGCAGTTTAAAAATATTGATGGAGGATTATATTACAGCAAACTTAAAGATTTTATTTAAGGTAGTTATGCAAAAGAAGTATATTAATGAAAACAGTTTGTAACTGTGAATATAGATTGACATTATTTTAATACTAGCAACCAATTTTCTGGCTGAATAATTTATATGCAGATTTCTAATACTTGTGGAAAAAAAACCCTGATTTTGATGTAATTTCTGAAACAAAATATTTTCTCAATCTGTCAAGGTCATTAGTTTTAATTTATTAGTTTCATTCTCTTTCCCAACCATCATCTACAATCAATGTTACAGATGAATCATTAGTACCACTTCTCCACTTTCTATCAGCATGATGAAAGTCTGAGGGATGAAAGTCCATTTAAGTGTGCAAGTGTTTTCCTTTGTCTCATTCAGGCCATTCCTAAAGCTAAAATCAGGTAAAGCATTAAAAATAACCATATTTTCTAGTAACGAGTCAAGATATAAAAAGCAACACAGCACTCCTGAACAGCAATACTGCAGCACTGTCAGCTAAAATGCTGCCATGAACACCTGCTCACTCTCTCTAAAAATAAATTGCTGGATTGTGTCACCAGAATTGATGAGCCTAAAAAAATGTAATGTCTCATGACAATATGATTCCTGGGTGGAAAGCCATGTGTGGAAAAGTGCCGGGCAGATGCACTGCAGACCTTGCTCCACTCCCCTGTAGCTGTATTCCCCAAGAGTAACTACAGCCAAGTCAAGGCACTCCAAGGCTGGCAAGGAGAGTCAGCAGCTGCAGCCGGGCAGCAGCAGCCAACCCCACAGTGGGGGTGATCAGTTATTTCTTAAGGCTGACTATGGGTCAGCAGATACAGCAACTACTTTGATTTTCTCTCCTTCCTTCTTGGTGAAAAGTATGGAAGTGAGCTGCCCCCACGATGGCATCACAAGGAATGACTTTGTCCATTTAGTAAACTTCTCTCCTTTGGAGAAAGCCTAGGCCCAACACTTCAGTCAGAAGATAGTTTGCTTGCCCTTGAGGCCTCAGTATTAAGCAGGCAGCAGAACTAACAGCAACTGTCTCAATCAAATGGGCCACGCTAAGAGCCATTGCTTTGACAGAACTGTTTTACGTGCCTCAACCATAATGTGATTTGTCACTGATTTCAGAGATGTGGCATGCAGCCATCCAGGCTTTCACAGGATTTTCTGGCTTGTAAGAAAGTTCTATTACTTATTCTGTCCCTTTGATGGTGGCAGCTTCTTACTGATGTGCTCTGTGAATGGAATTAATGCTTTCCTACAAGTCCCCACACTCCTTTAAAGTCCTCTTCCTATCCCTAATGGCTTGATATCCAGAGGTGATGGTACACTCAAGCTTTTTTGCTCCTTAAAGAAGTAGGACTGCTCAGACTTCTTGAAAACCAGGCCAACAGTGTAAATATAGAGGGGTAATTGCTATCTTTGTAGGCAGCTCCAGGCCAGGTCATAATACGCTCTGTTAAGTGAGGACAAAGTCCACACTAGACGAATGAGCGATTAGGAGCAATACAGGGTTGTTCTGAAGAAAGAAACACGTCAGTCCACTCAAATTTCTTTTTTCCAGTGCACAGGGAGAGGGAGCTTAGCGAGGATGAGCATCTGCCCTGTCTTAAGATAGGTAGAGCACACTACACCACATGGGTGAGGGACACTGGAAGAGCTCGTTTAAATCCGTGGTACTTGTCTGCATTAGTAACTTATGGGAAATTTACACTTGTGTGGTTTAAAGTTGCATTCCGTTTATAATGAGTTTTGCTTATACTATACACAAATTATAATTAGGGGATGTACCTCAACATACCTTCAAAAGGTACTTCTGTTTCCTCAAAACGCAGAACCCTGCAGGGTGAGAACTCAGATTTTTCTCCCATGACTTACTAACACTTCTTTTATGAGTATTTCTACATGAATAAGAGATGTGAAACTAAGACCACGCTATTATTATATAAAATAGAAGTGAATTTAGGGACTGCAGCGAACTGCAGAACTGCTGGCTCCTGCAGAGTTTGTGCATTCCTAGTTTAATACATGTAAATTGACCTCCAAAGCATCATCTATGAGCACCTAAGCACATCCAGTGGCTTGATCTTGCCATAAGGGGGAAGTCTTGTTCCTTCTCCTTCTTTTCTTTCTCCTCTAGCCCAAACCTCTTCCCAAAGACCCTGCCTCCTCACTTGTGGTGGCTCTGGAGCTTATTTGACTTACCTGTGAACTGATACAACTCACTGACCCAGCAAAAAACTAGGCAGCTCTTTCTTTCAGGGTCATGTTTCTGCTTGGTTTGTGACCAGCACTGGTGACTGAAGGGCTTCATTCATTCACAGGTAGCAGAGCTGACAAAAGAGATTACAGGATTGCATGAGTGGGAACAGGGCCTCCTCATTTTGCTGGAGGTGAGCTGCTGGTTTAGTGATTACCATCCTAGGAAACTGAAACCTAAGGTGTCTAAACATGAACACTAAAATCCATTTTAGTCATCTGAAAATGCAGTTTAGTAAAACCAGCTGTTTCACACAAGCACAGCTGAGGCCAGTCCTGTATCTCTGGAGCAGAATGCCTCCAGCAGCTTGTACAAGCCCTGCTGCCCCCCTGCCTGGCCATGACACTCTTTCCCACGCTGGCTGGCTCGGCAGCCAGGACATTTGTATGCCTTCCCTGAGAGCTGGGCTGGGAACTGGTCCAGCTGAAAAGTAACTTCTGTACCCAGCTCACTTACAAAGAGTTGTGGCGGTACAATGTGGGGCAGAACAAGGGACAGAAATGGGCTATTCTAGCCTGGATGAGAGCAAAGCTTGTATGTGTCCAGTTGCTCCTTCCCACTGCTCTCCAGAACGTCAAGGGCTGTGCCCTCTGGCAGCTCGTACACCTTGTGCTTCAGCTGTGACTGCGTTAGCCCGCTGCCCTAACTACTGCCAACAACAGCCTCTTGGGCAAGAGGTTAAACCAGGTGCTTGAGTTTTCCCTGTTCTTGAATGGGGGAAAAAAAAGCAATGGAAATGCCTGAGGTGGAGGGTGGGTCACTATTATGTGTATACGTTATTCATGTATTATTTACCTATGATTATAACCGAGACATTGCATAACATAAGCTGCAATGTAGGCTTACGAGGTTTCAGCTGTCCTTCCTCTCCTGATCTCTTATGCTATTTTCTGCATTCCTTTATTGCACTTTGGCTCATGCTAAACTGTAAGGCCCTTGTGGCAGAGACCATGTCACTGATGTGCCAGCACAATGCCTCAGATAATGGAGCTCTAGAAGCAATGGGGTCCTTTGGGAGCACCCGTCACAGGAATGACAGGAGGGAATAGTTTCACTCTTGTGGAGTGCAGAACTAATCATGTCTAAGAGTGCTTGGGTTTTGCCAGCCTTTTTGTCTCTTGCCTACACTGTTCCTAACCCTCCATCTCTGCCAGCTTTGCCCATTGCCTTTACACACCCTGCTACTCCTCTATTTTGACTCCATGCCTGATCCTTCCCTTTTGTCAAGAGATAGCAGGCTGCCTCCTTTCCTTCATTCTCTACATCTCCTCTTTGCTTCCTGACCTTTGCCTGTCTGCTGACTAGGGCTGCAAATAAAGATTAGGTAATGAGCAAACCCCACTTCCCCAGATTTAAAAGAGAAGAATCCAATAATTGTTTTCTTTCTAAATACAGAGGCAGATAATTTAAACCAAATGGTATTTGGAGCTGGAGGGCAAAGGGGAGATAGGAGGTGAGAGAGAAGAAAGGAAGAGGCAAATGAAAGGCACCACTCTCCTTTGGAGCTCTCTTTGGCTTTGTTTACATTTCAACAGGGGTACAGGTTAAGATGAGAATATAAATTGCTATGGTAATCCCCTTTTATACCACATGTAGTGACTCTTGTTCAAAAGCAAGTATATGGTTTTGATTTAGCTTATGATTTTTGAAAAGTTTTTTCACCTAATTAAATCCAAATAAACTAACTATCTAGAGGAACCGGGAGAGTCTACAGTAGGTCTAAAGAGATGGAGGTTCTGTGGGTTTCAGTGCACTGGCATGCTTTGTGAATCACTTGGAAAGACCCGATGAAAACTGTATTTTGTTGATGACATCGAACTGTGCCAAAACATACAGCTGAAGGGGAGTAACTGCTAGAACATTGGATGCCAGTCATTTTGGACCTACACACTACTGTTAGCCTCCACAATTTCCTACAAATAACAATTTGATTTCATAGTTTAAACTGAAAATACTATGGAGGCACCAAATCCCTATGATGGCCTACCATCCTGCTCTTATAGGACATCTACAATCCTTGACCAGAGCAGGGGGGCCACTGGTCTAGAAAGAGGGAAGACAGAGGTAGAATGAAAGTGCTGATTCAAGACTCCACACAAGCAAATCTTCACTTACTACGGAAACCAACACAATTGGAGGTGAAAGAGTTAAAATCTTTCAGATAGTTGGGTTCATTGCAGAGTCACCATGTGGGATGTGGATACAGATGTTAGGGGTTTCACAAAGCCTGCTTGTTACTAATGGAATGATTTGATGGGAACTTTCTGCGAGAGCTACGGGTAAAGGAAACCAGAGAAAAGTCTGAGAAAAATATCATTAGGTCAGCTATAATGTGCCAGTAGAGTGGCATGTTAGGAACAGGAAAAAAAAGCAATGCCAGACTGGTGAAATGACAACCCTCAGCTGGATAGTACAAGACCTGGCGGGTTACATGCTATAATAATATGCATTTTGTTGCAGGGACCATGTGGACAAACTGAGATAGGCTGGACTCTGCTAAACATGGATTATGTCACTCAGTGCAGACAGAAGTTGTTAGACAAAAGAGCTTAAAGAAGGAAAAAAAAAAAAAAGAAAAAAAAAAAGAAAAAAAGGAAACAAATCAACAGAGGAACCCAACAGCTGGCAATACTGAAAGGAGGTATGAAGAAAGGATCAGCTCTGAGGATTCATTGGATGGATGTGCTTGGAGATAAACTGAGCTATAATCTTGCCAAAGATTAGGTGAAAATGAAAATGCTGATAGCACTGCTGTATTTGGATTATCAAAAAAAAAGAACCGACCAACCAACTAACCAACTAGCACTTTCCTGCATAAGCAAATCCTTGCTTGGTAAACACCAAATGCAGATCCAGGCTCAAACCTTGAGCCAGCCACACATGTGACAGCAGTGCTGCTGCAGAATGGCATATGGGGTTTCAACTTGTTCTCAGGAAGTAAGAGCTCACTGGGTGTTAGGTCAGTCCTTACATCTGGGTGGAAACTTATAGTAATTGTGCAATTTCCCTAAAAAATCCCCAGAGATCTCAGTTAGGCATTTTGCCTTTGCAGCCTTTCCTGCCTTTGCTTGCAGTGCTTTTCACTCGCAGTCCTTGTGAGTCCTTTGCATCATGTAAAATTCGGTTATTTCTCAAAGACCTTCGTACAGCATTACAAAGCCACCAATAAACGAGGTCCCTTTGGCCGCAATACCTGTCTTCACTGAGTCATGCTCACTTAACGGGGAAAAAAAACACAATATAACAGCAAGCCTGGATTTATCCTTTTTTCCTCCTTTTCCAGGCCGGCCACCGGAGCATCCTCCAGCCGCGCAGTCCCCAGTGCAGCAATCGGGGCGGCGGCCCCAGCATCCGCCGCAGCGCCGGCCCGGCCCCCGCTGCTCCGCGCTGCTCGGGGTCGGCCGAGCCCCCGGGGGCCCGGCAGTGCCGCAAGGTGCGCAGCCCCGAGCCGGCTGCCATGTCCGCGCTNNNNCGCAGGGGGCGGCGGGGCCGCGCCGCGCTCGCTGCCTGCCCGCAGCGCCGCCGCCGCATCCATCGGCCGGCTCCCGGCTCCCGGCTCCCGGTTCCCTGCTCCCGGCGGGCGCGGGACATGCGCAGTGCCGCGCGCCAGCCCGCGCCGCGCTCCGCGGCCGCGCTTCGTTCCTTCCCCGCCGCCTCCCCCCGACCCTCCTGCCGGGCGGAGGAGGGGGAGGGAACGAGGGGGAGGAGGAGGAGGGAGGGGAGAGAAGCGGAGAGGAGAGGAGAGAAGAGCGACGAGACACGAGAGACGCGCCGCAACTTGCTGCTGCTGCTCCCTCCCCTCCGCTGGCCGCGCTGCCCGGCCCCTGCGGGTGCGCCCCGCGGGACGCGCCATCCCCGGGGGCAGCTCTGCGCGGGGCCGGCGCCTCCCGGTGAGTTGGGCACGGGGCGCGAAGTTGCCGTGTGTGTGTTTGGGGGGCGAGGGGGGCCCGTGTGCTGGTGCAGTCGCGGCGGGGGCTGGCGGCGGGGCCGCCGCAGGGCTGCGGGGCTCGGGCTGCCCTTGCCTGGCCGCGGTCCGCGCTGCAGGCGAGCGCGGCGCACAGGCGGTGATGTGCGGGGTGATCGCGGCGGCAGCGGTCACAGGTGCAGGGCACGGCCCCGGCGGGGTCATTGTGCGGCTCTCCGCGGCGCGGGGTTACCGCGCCTCCCCGCTGCTGCCAACCAGCCCCGTAACTGTGTTTCCATTCAAATCCTATTACGTGGTGACAATCTCCAGTTTGTTTCACAGTGGCATCTGCTCTTGGGCTTGGAAAGTCCTTAGAGGAAGGGGTCGCTGGGGAGAGCGGGGGCTGCTCCTTAAAGAGAGCGGCAAGCGCGGATTGTCCCTAACGCACTGTGTACTGCGGCGAGCTTTCGGGGCTCTGGACAGGGGAAAGATAAAACTGGCACATGGTCACACCAGAAAGTTGTGTAGCTTGAGATGCTACAGACGCTAATGGACCAATTATCTAAATAAACAAACATAGTGATTTATAGGTGGCTGAACTACAGTGCTGTGAACGATAGAGCTCTTTAACCTCTCTTTCTAATCTATCCCTCAGAGATTTGGTTTTAAGGAGAGTAATATATCATCTGTGATGCTGAATGCTGTGGAGTCGATTATGTTTATAAAAGGAATGGCCTTTGAAATAACACTGAGCCATTAAGAAATAAATGCAGAAAAAAAAGTGAGAAAGATCAATGATACAATTTTGGCAACAAATATTTCTCCCCTTCCTAGCAGCCTAGGAAGCCTAGAAGCTGTGCTTGATTAACTCTTATCGAGAGTTGTTATTTTATTAAATTAAACTTCAATAAAACAGGTATGCTGTGTTAAAACAGAAGCAAATCCTCTTTAGTGCTCTTGAAGTCTGTGTTGCAGTTAAGCGATGATTGGAGCAGTATCTGTTAAGAGAATTTGCAGAAGCAAACACTGCAAAAGATACCCAGTAGGTAAATGGAAATACATTGTCATTATATTTATTTCTCATAGATGATACAGAACCAGACATTCTGAATTCTAGTGGGTTTTATTTTACATCTTTAAAAATCTTGTCCTCATAAATATACTTCTGTGTGAGGTGCAGACTCTGAGCCTGTGGAGCATCTCCTACAAGGGGTAAGTGTCTTTTGCCCTCAACGAAAAAGAAAACAGTACAGCATGTGTAACACCTTGCAGGCCTGAAGTACAAGAGCAATTTTATCTTTAACCAGCATTTCAACACAGGATTTTATTAAGATAAAATCCATATTCAGGTCAGCAATGGGGATCTGCAACTTCCAAATGAGAACCTGATCTGAAGGCAAGGCATTGCTCATGTGAGTAAAGGTAGTGTGATATGACAGTTGGCAAGCTGACCTATCTTTTGTTTGTTTCCTCTTATGAGATGTGATTTAATGACGAAAAGAAACAAGTAATCCATTGCATTTGAAGATGCAGTGCTCCTCATAAGCCTGATTGCCAGGCACGTGAACATGAATGTGGCTTTAGATCATGTATTGTGTACAAGTGACTACTACTAGATAACTTAAGTTCTAAATTTATTCTACTAATAAAGTTATATTGATCAGAAAGTGGCAACTGGATTCCAAGTCCTAAATAACAAACGCTCAATAATCTAGAGCTAATTTATATTTTAAGAAGGAGGAATCCATGAGAAAAGCAATCAGATTTTACTTGCTGGCTGTGTGGTGTCATATAGTTAAGGAACACTCCTTCCTGGGGCACTGTGTACTATATTGACACACAAAGGAGTTAAATGTGTTTATCAGCTTGTTGATGCCCATGGTAAAGTGCTGTAGAGTTCAATGGCTGGAACAGGACCATCCTTACTCTTTCCAGTAAGGATGGGGGTGGAATGCTGAGGGGCTTTTTCAAAGTAGTTCCAAACCCATGTAATTTGTAAATGCAAAGTATAATGTAAGAATAAGATTAATAGGCCAAGAAGGTTCAAAACCATTTTATAATATTAAATGAAACAACTAATCATTCAAATAACATTAGCTTCTATAGCAGTGCCTCTGCTTCCAGGTTCTGAGAATGGAGCGGGTTTTGGGCAGAGGGTAGCTCAGCCCAGATCAGCAGCAGGGGGGCAGGAGTGCTGCAGCAGGTTGTACTGTGGCTGGGAGGGAGCCCAGGCAGGGTGAAGGGATGCAGAATGCTGCCAGTCACCCTCATCCCCAGGGTGCCAAGCTGGGACCACAAATGCCCCCCTCCCATGTTTGAAGGTTTGCTGAATGTATGGCGACTGCTGGTCCACTCCCTGCATGGAGCCACCAGGGAATAGGTCCTAGATGAGGCCCTGGTTGTACAGCCTGTAGCTTCCAGGCAGGATGCCCTGGCAGCTTGCTGCCCATCCTGACATCCCAAGGATTCTATCACTTGCAGGCCTTATACTGGGTATAATGATGCCAAAAAATTTCTGGTGAGGGAAGAAGTTCAAGACAGCTTCTTCCTCAGGAAAATGGTCCATTTCTAAATGTTCATATAATCAGATAACTGCTTACATTGAGTAAAGCATGGAAAGGGCAAGTAGTGCACACTCATTTGTGTAATACTGCTACTCATAAACTCTAACCTTTGCAATCCCTATGCAATCACATGGGCTTTTGGAAGCCCTGTGAAAGCTGCAGCATGGATGAGGAAGCTGAAGTCTGAAGATTTGGCTGCCAGTTTACTGCAGGTAGTTGAGATGTCCTTGGTTGCTGTCCCCCCATCTCCATCCTGGTACCCTCAGTTTCTGAATTGCTGTGCTGTGCCACAGCTTCTCCGTTGGTATCTCCTTCCCCCTGGCCCCTCGCCTCCCAGAACTCCCCTGTGCCACGCTGGCAGCACTGCCCTGCTCATGAACTGGGGTGAATGCCAGCCTGCAGGGTGACTCACTCGAGGCCCCAAACTGCAAACCCCTCTGCAGTTTCGCTTTGCTTTTCTTCTGTGGTGAAGAAGTTCTTTTGCAACACTGTGCCTGCACTTACCTGGGCAGAGGAGGATGAGGGTGGCGGGACCTCCAAAGGTTGCTCCTGCCAAGGGGCACCAAGCACAGCTGTCGGATAGAGATGATGAGTGACGGGAGGTGTGCCTTTGCTTCATGGATGTGATATAACCAAGTTTTAATTAAAGCAGCCACAGTAGATTATTAGGGTAGATAAATACTGCCTTGTTACAGCCCTCTCGGGTCATATGTAAGCAGTATTCGTTTTAGAAAGGATGAATGAATAGTCAGTGTGAAGGATAAAGATCAGCATTGTTAATCACCCTGGAAGTCTTCCGTGGGAAAATGTAAACTCATGAGGAAAGACAGTGCTCATAAATGTCATTTAAGTATTTACATAACTTGAGGATAAAATTTTGATATTAAAGGCATTGCAAGTATCAAGTCATGTTTGGGTTCCTGTCAGAGATAACTAGGACTTGCACAGTTGGCATTGGTCAGTGTGGAGCTGTATTTCTATGTAATGCTTTACTAGCCATAATGAAGAGCCTTTCTTCAATGCCACCATTGCAAAAAATCTTATTTGTTCTTGTCAACATGCAGATAAAAACATCAGAAACTTGGGAGGCTGTGCCTGCTTAAACCCCTGTGCTTCAGGAGGGGTAAACTCTTTGCTTGTGGTGTTCCTGGGTGAGCAGTGTGCCAGGCGCTGTTATGGGTACTGACCATCCAGATACAGTTTGTTGCTGTTGATACAGCTGCAGGGTTAGAAGAAGGACTTCAGGTGGGGAAAAGTGGGTTTCCAACCCCATAAATAACAGGAAGTGAGAGGAATTTGCCTTTACTGTTCTTTGATTTTGTAATTCTCACCAAAGTTCCTTTTGTCCTTTTCCAGCTCTCAGAATGTGATACAACTGTTGAAAAAAAATCAGTGCGCTTTCATGTAAATACGATGAGGATGAGCCTTTGAAAACATATCTAGCTGATGTTGATGAATAAACAAACTTGGCCAGGGTAAATCTTTTCATCTAACTTCAAGAGCCAGCCACGCTGTAATGAAGTAAATATAGATGTTCTTAATGGGCTTCTTTCATCCAAATACATAGCGAACCCTCTAAAGTAAGGCAAACAAATCTAAAATGGATTTCTAAGTGGCTTTTTTTTGATGTTGTCTTGATATTGGAGCATTTTACTCTAGCTGGGCTAGGCTGGGAGCAGAGCTTCCTCCTGGAGCTGTGAAGATGCTGAGGTGAATGCTGGCCTAAATAGGAGAGGGCAGAGGGAGCATGAGAGGCTCTTCTCCTGCACGGTTGTTGTGCAGTAAAGGTAGGAAGTGCTCATTCCATGTGTAGTTTAAAACATGTTGTTTGATGAGAGTCTCCCCAGATATGTCCCTTTGGAAGGCAGCTTGCAGACGAGTTTTTGAGAGGCAGGGAAACCTGCAGGGGCTGTTGTGTGTTCCCCACTGGGTGCAGCTCAGACCAAGCTGCACCAGGAGAGCCGTCCGAGTTTGGGATGACTGACTGCCTGCCTCTGGGGCCTCCTGCGCATGACGTGCCACTGTTTGGCCAGGTGCTAACCTGCCTGGGGGGCTTGCTCTGCAGGACCCATCCTGGCAGTGCCCCAGCCTGGGTCCTGGCTCACAGAGTGCCTGAGTTGGGTATTAAAGGTGGCCTCAGGGCCATCATGACACAGCCATAGACGAAAGGGTGATTGCAGTGGTTGTGGTGACTTTGGCAAGTCTTGTTGGTTGGAAACTGTGGAGAAGTGGAGCTCAAAGAACATTTCTGCAGATCTGGATATTTACTGCATGACAGTGGATTGGGTTTCATTTCAAGACTTGCAGAATGACTGTTTTCAATGGTGACATTTGGGAACAGATTAATAGTTTCTTGTACATAGTATTTCTTGCACATACAACTGTTTGGTTTCACTGCCCTTGCTTTGTGTGCTGGTTTAAAAGTTACCCAGCAGGGGAAATGAGCTCAACTCAAAAGAGAGATTATAAGTCAGAATAAC
>JAWWES010000081.1:122911581-122937837 GCA_035583135.1 Lophotriccus pileatus | reverse complement strand
GAAGGCTATAGAATACACAGGTTTGGGTTACACCCATCCAGTGATGAATTGGTCCCAGCTGTTCTAACTAGGACACTTTGTGAAGAAGATCAACATGTAATATTGGATAAAAAGCTCTTTACTTGGTCTTACCTTATCTTAATAGGAAAAGTTCAGATCCATTGTAGAATAAAACTCCATGCAAAGCTGGGCAATATGCTTTATAAGAGTTTGAGTATTGGACTTTTAGACAACTATGTTGGCATAATTACAGAAATCTTCAGGATGAGCTTTTTCTTTGCTGAAATCTTGATAAGTACAAAATATTGTAAAGAATTATTTCTATGAGTGTTAGAGGAGTTTTGTGGAAACGATTTAAATCTAGGAGACTGCTGTACTTCAGAAAACATAGTAGTGATTTACCAGTGTACAAATTCAACTCACTGTTTAACACCTTAAATAGTCAGACCAAGTTTAGCTTGCTTCTGGTTGTGTTGTGCCATGTGTACAGAAGTGAAATGTATTAAAAATTGTTCAGCTTCGGACGTGTTCATCTGGGGATTTACTCATAAATAATTGATAACCCTCTGAAACAAAATCTCTTCATTACTCCGTGGATCACTCACCTCTTCCCTCCCGCGCTCATTGTTCTCACAGGCGGGGGAAGAAGGAGGTGCTGCTTTAATGAAGGTGCACATCAGCCTCCGCTGCTCCTTCCCGAAGGTCATCCAGCTAAACAGCAGCAATGAAATGCTTGACAAAGATAAACATATTATGGAGATACGTGGCATTCCAGTGTTTTAGAGGAAGCACTAAGCTGCTGGATTTCAGACTTCTTTACATCCTAGCATAGAAGTAGTGCTTATGATGAATTACTAAATCAATGAAATGTTTTCATCTAGTGTGCTGCAGGACAGGACATCAAATTAAGGGTCATTTGCTGTGCAGTACCAATTATAGCTATAATATTTGGGCTTGATCTTCCATGATTTTACTGCTAAGGATACTGTTAAGTATCCTAGTTCAGACTGTTTACTGCAAATGGGACAGCTCTTGGCAAGCAGTGGTTTCTCATTTGAGCAAGGGTTTGTGTGAGTGAGTTCTGATTTACCAGACATTGATGCATAGTGATAATTTTCCTTTCCTGCAAAAAAAGAGGAGCTATTCTGCTACCCACTGGCTTAAAGTCTGAGTTGATCTAGAAAAATCTCGTTTTAGTGGGAAAAGTGTCTTAACATAAGATCAGTTCATCTTTCTGATGACTTGATTACTTTACAGTTATTAGCCAAGTTCTGTAGCAGTCTTTAAAGGTGCTAATACTTGCTTGCATTTAATAGCCCTAACTATTGCTAATGTACAGGAAATGTTCAAATCACATCATTGAGAGAGAACCCTAACAAATCTTACAGGTATTTTAATGTGAGGTTTCAGATGTTACTCTTGTTTAATTGAAAGGTGAATGCTATGAAGGCTTTGTGAGACTGCTGTTTCCAGATGACAGCACTCTCTGTGGAGTAACTGGAAGTCTCGGAGTGCTGATCCCAGCTTTCAGCTTCAGGATTCCTAGCTCAGACTCTTCCTTTTTTACCTGGCAGAAGTATGCACCACTGTGGTGGTGTCTGGCTTTGTGTCTTCCAAAGAAATACTGGTTTCGATCAAAGAAAATGTGAAGATTTTCTGAAATGGTAATCACATTCTGGCTGATATTGGACAGAACAGAGCCTTTGCTTCTTCTATAAACCACAAGATTAAGCTTGCTTATAAAGGATTAACAGAGCTCTCTTCTGTTAATTCGTAGTGGTGTAGTTGAAGTGCCTGATTCTACATCAGTGGAAAATCCATTATCAGTCAATGGGAATTTTGCAGCTGAAGCCAAAGGGATTAGAGATTCATCGTTTAGAAGTGACTGAAGGGGAGAGAAAGCCCTGGGTATGCTTGTTGCCATATAGCTGCTGCGCTGTGCCCACAAAAAATGGCAAAGGCAAATGTTCAGTTACCTCAGGCAGGCTATTCCAGAGTCATTTGAAAGCGTTTGTGCCACTGTGCAGGGCTGCAGAGAAAGCTTAGCTGGGGTGCTGCTGATAATGGGCTGTTCCTCACATCCAAGCAAGATGATTTCAAACTGGAAAAAGTACACAGAGAAAGATGACCTGAAGTCCTCTTCTAGGGATTGTGCTGTGGTGGGGGAGAGTTAATGAGGAGGTTTGATGAGAGCAGGAGTTAGGAAGAGCCATGGAAGACAGATCAGACTGGGCAGTGAGGATCAGTTTGGGTAGTGCAGAGGAGCACTGGTGCCTACACGATGCTCTCATACCTGCCACTGCTCAGGCTGCCACCCAGGCACATTGGTTTAAGAGACTGGAGTGTAAGGGAGAGACAGGAAGAAATTACTGAAGAATTTGCTACACATGGTGTTGAGGGCGATTTCCTAACAAACTGCACTGCCTGCAGAAGTTTCTTCATTCAATAAATAACAGCTGCTTTTCCTTCTAGTAGAGTGTGTAGACCAACATTCGGGCTGCTAGGGCCTGGAAACTAGAAAACCTGTGATTCCAGACTTACTTTAGTTCAGAATATTCACCAAGCACATTCCAAAATATAATTTTACTTTCTTTTGAAATGCTGTAATAGGGCATATCTTAAAATAAGCTCTGATCCTGAGCCTAGTTGTGGGCAAAAGCACAACCTCCATGACCTCTGCTGCAACATTTGGTAGTTACTTTTCCACAAATGGAAGCTAATACTTCACAAAGAGCTATTTAGATTAAAAATTACACTTTTTACAACAGCTTGGTAAATGTATTGGTTTGATCTATTATAATAGACAAGATTGTGTCATTTAGTTTGGCAATTACAGAGGTTAAATTAATTTAATTTTCCTTTACTCTTGTTAAATGCAAAATAATTGAACAAACATCATAGAAGGTTGGGGCTCTCTTGTTTGTAGCTTCATCATTTATGAATCTAACACATTAGATGAGAGGCTTTATAGGTTTGTCTGCCTAAGGAAAAAGAAGAAGAAAATATAGAATGGCCAAACTAGATATGTGTGTATTCTGTCTCACACTTTGAGGTGCTGTCAAATATTGCCTCGTTTTTAGTACATTTTGTAGGAAAGACACTGCTTTGCCCTTAGAAAGGTAAATGGTGACCTAATGGTTAAATAATCTGAGTAAGCTGATGTTTGGATAGGCAAAGTCACTTGTACAGTTCCTCTCACACTCTTCATATAGGAATATAATGTTGTAATTGGGCAGGCAAAATAAAATACAAATTAACACTGTTAATATATCTGTAAAAAGATATATTTTGGCACTCTCTTGGCCATCTTAATTGACTCTCCTAGTTACAGGAGGGACTGTGCCTTCCTCTAGTTCAGCCTTTTTAGAAGATGGTGTTGTCCTAGCGCCGGCAGCGGTGCAATAACAGTAGGGGCAGATGTGTTCTTCTTGCTTACCTTCATGTAGCTGGAGGGGATTTGAAAATTGGATATTTCTCTCTGTCTGTGCAGCTCCAAGTAGCCCTGATACTGCCAGCCATGTATTAGTAATATA
Source organism: Lophotriccus pileatus (assembly GCA_035583135.1). Classification (NCBI taxonomy): domain Eukaryota; kingdom Metazoa; phylum Chordata; class Aves; order Passeriformes; family Tyrannidae; genus Lophotriccus; species Lophotriccus pileatus. The sequence continues at coordinate 122,934,304 of JAWWES010000081.1, read as the reverse complement.
AATCCCTCATGTTCATAGTGAAGTGGAAAGTATAAAGAGCATTTTCTGCCTTTTTTCCCCTCTTTTTAATGTGTCATTTGCTAGCTGGCCCAGTGACCTCCATTTCATGACTTGTGATGTGACTCGTCGTGGGGCTTTTCTGTGTGGGTTAATTAATCACACAAGGGAGTAGCAGTATGTGACATGATGCATGTGGATCTGAGGTGAACAGTTACCTGTAGGCCACCTATAATGAATGTGCACTTGAACTGTTATCTGTTAATGCACTTTGATTTTCTAATATTATATTCTTTTCCTTTAGTTTTATCTGTTTTCTTAACTATGTCCTTGGTAATCAAAAAGTATGCAAACATATAGTCTGTCACCTTTTGGTGTTATAGGTGTAACCTAATTTGGAAAAAAATATTCCTGGCAATTTCGTACATGAAATTTGCCAGTTCATTGGGAAATGGTTTTACTCAAGTAATGTAGAGGTATAACAGTTTAATTTTCTGGGGTGTCTTGGTGGACAGTCTGTCAAACCTTTTAAATTCTCCAGTCAGTTACACTGACTGAATTGAAAGCAAGAATTTTTTTTTCCATTCTTGAAGATTTAATTTCATACCCTTGATTTACGTTTCAGTATCAATTGTGTATTTTAATATTTGTGAGTGAACCCTGAAGCCCCTGTGACTCCATCTTTAATTTTGCCTGACAAGTCCATCTTTCTGCAAAGTTAATACACCAGGAACTGATTAGCATTAACAGTCAGGTAAATTACAGGGAAAGAAGTGATGTCTGGGTCTGGTGTGGGGTCTGAGCAGTCACGCTGAATTAACAGATGCTGGTTTCCTGGTGATTCTATTATCATCTTCCTCAACAGGTTTGGTTAAAACTAGACCTAGTAAAGAACTGGAGAAAGCAAACTAGAAGCAGAGGATTGGTTTCCCACCAAAATGGGAAGTCATTTTTATGAAGAAATTAACTATCTTATTTACTCAGCAAAGCAGGCAAGCAGCAAATAACTCAGCCTTTGTGTGTTTCCCATTTATTCAGCACTCAGGCATAGTGTGCACAAGTAACATGGTGCAGTTGGTTCCCAACAGGCACATCAACACCTGTAGCTGGTCTGGGAGGAGATGTCCAGTTTATGAAATGGGTAATGGAACTCCCAGGCTCCTGCAGGGGTGGCTCAAGATGCTTGTTGCACCTACCCTGAGACACCAAAGCCCTGGAGGTTTCAACCTCATGGTTGGCTGTCTGGGAATCTGGAAACTCTTGATTGATTTTTGCCACTTTTTTGCTTCTCCCAGCTATGTTCTTGGACAGTGGTAAAATTAGCACAAGTTGTTGGTTTTAATCAGCAGTAAATAATATTTTATTCAGAAAACACAGCAAACAAGAAAACTTGTTTTCCCATGATTTTCTGAGCTAGGCAAAAATTACATGTTGCAATGGTGTGATTCCCTGAGAAGGAGAATTTTGAAGTATGCAGTTTCTGTGTTCCAGCTGGAACTGTGCCTTGCTCCGCAGAGCAAGTTGTATTTTTTATACGGAGTATTAGCTTGTGTAATTAATTACACTAATTCTTAAAAAGCAACTGCTTTAAACAGAAAAGGCTTTTTTTCATTGGATTCTACAGAAATAAGAAAAAACAAAACAAAACAAAACCAAACAACAACAAAAGCAACCTGAAAACTCCAAACCAATGGAAAAAGTGCACACAGAAACCCCTTGGGGATTTCTAGCATAAGGCATCTGTCAATCGGCAATAGGAAATTGATTTTCAGAGGTATAACTCTGATGTTTTAGTGTTCATCATTTAATAAGAATTATGTTTCCTGCAGTTCATCAGCAGCTGGCACTTAAAAAGATTGAATTCAGAAAAAATAAGTATGAAGGTTGCTGTAGGTAAATGACCAGAGCTAAGAGATTTATAACTTTTAAACACCTACCTACTTGGTTTTATTAACACTCTGATACCTGTGGTGTGTGTGTCTGCATCAGCCTGACTGTATGCAGATAGAAGCAAGCTCTTGCACAAAAATTAGTGCTGTTAAGTTAGCTGTGTGCTGAGGAGCAAGGTTTTGGTGGTAGGGAGAAGCACAGTGCTGCTTTCTCTCAGTTTAGCAGTGGAGGAGTGCTGGGGCTGAAGGCACGCACTGCAAACTTAAACTTGCCTTTTCTCACTCTCCTGCATCATCCTCTCCAGTGCACTTCAATCCCCCACCCCTGGGAGTGATGGGTGTTCGGTACAGGAAAGGGTTAACTTTCAAAAGCATAGCCTGGCAGTTCAGTGCCTGTGGCGCTTTAAATGAGGAGATGCTGATACAGTGCAGACTGTAAAGTGGCCCTTGCTCGAGCATGTAGCCAACATGGGATCAAGGGATCACAGGCTCTATGCTGACAAGAGTCTGGCTTCTGCTGTGGCAGCCATACCTGTGGCTGGCCCCAGCTGATCAGTGCTGTGCCCAGGAGTGCCACCTTCTGCTCTGCTGCAGAGAGCAGCTAGGAATTATCCCACATCCAAAGTTTGAACTTGTGAGTGGTATGTACCAGGAGGAAGGGGGTGTGCAGAGTCCTGCCCCTGGATAGGAGCAACCCCAGGAACCAGTATGTGCAGGGGAATGACCATTTGGAAAGCAGAAAAGGTGCAGGGGTTTGGGTGGACACCAAGTTGAACATGAGCCAGCAACGAGCCCTTGTGGGAAAGAAGGTGAACAGTGTCCTGGGCTGCATTAGACAAAGTACTGACAGCAGGTGGAGAGAGCTGATCCTGCCGCTCTGCTAGGCACTGGTGAGGCCACAGCAGGAGTGCTGGGGCCAGTACTGAGATCCCCAGTATTGGAGAGAAATGGACGTACTGGAGGGAGTCCCACAAAGGGCCATGAAGACGATGAAGGGACTACAACATCTCCCATATAAGGAGGGCTGAGAGAGCTGGGACTGGTCAGCCTGGAGAAGAGAAAGCTGAGGGACAATGTCAATAATATGCAGAAATACCTGAAGGGATGGTGCAAAGTAGACAGAACCAGGCTCATTTCAGTGATGCCCAGTGACAGGACAAGGAGCAGTAGGCAAAAACAGAAACACAGGAGCTGTTCCCCCTGAACATCAGAAAACACTTTTTTCACTGTGAGGGTGACTGAACACTGGCACAGGTTTCCCAGGGAGGTTGTGGAGCATCCATCCTTGGAGATACTCAAAACCCACCTGGATATGGTCCTGGGCAACTGGCTTTGGGAGGCCCTCCTTGAGCAGGGATATTGGGTTAGATGGCCTCCAAAGGCTCCTCCCACCTCACTCTGTGATTCTACAACTCTTAAGCAGCTGTGCTGAATGGGTGATAGGACTACTTCTATGCCACCTTCTTTGTAAGCACAGTTTTTTTAAGAGGCCCTGTTCTAAAATAATAGCTCTCTAGTTTGCTCTTTTAAAAAACTGAGGTTCTCCATTCTCACTGAAAAACAGTGTAGTGATATACTCTTGGTACCTTATGGCTGCTTCTCAGTTTGCTCCTACCTTTTCACCTTTAGTTTTTAAAAAATAAAATCTCTTCTATGTTCCCTGGATTGTACATCAGGGACACAGTATCTGCTGTCTCCTGTTCCTGCGGGATGTGTGCAAAAGATCAGTTATTCCATCTCTCTTCTGACTATGTATGTGAAAAATAAGGGAAAATCTAATTCTTCATGGTGACTTAAGCCTGTAAATGTTGGACGAATAATGCTTATTGTGCAAACCCCTTCTCTTGTTTTTGAAGTATTTCCTTTCCTTTAAAGCCTGGTTCTTATTAACTTCATTTCTGAGCCATTTGTAGCTGGCATCATGTCCCATGTGCCTCCACAGTGTAGCAGATGAGGTGCTGAGCTTAGCTGCCATATTAATAGGCCTTAAGCAGTATCATATTCAAGACTCAAGGCAGGAGACTTTTATCGACACAAGCCTACAGACAGGGCTTTTGTAAACCACAGTGGTTTGGTGTGCCACTGCATGTTCCCTCCTCCTGGTGAGTTAACAGCCGCCTGGGAACAAACCCCACCAAATGAGCGGCTTTTGATGCATGTGGGAGCGGTGGAGCTGTTATCAGTGACCTCAGCCTTCTCCCTGTGCCTTGCGAGCTAATTTTGTATTAATTACAGGCATAGCTTTAATCTTTGTCAACAGTACAGCATCAGTAAGAGTTATCCTTTGGCTATTGATGTCCAATTTGTTTTTATGACCTGACTCTTTGTTTGAAAAATAAGGACTGAAGCATTTTGCATGTAAATTTATTTCCTATTCATGATTCTTAAAATTCACAAAGAACTTGATCTTAGATATACTGCTGCTGCATTCTCAGTGTCAATACAATTGCTCTAGTGCAATCCTTGGAGACCATGGTAGGTTTTCCATGTCAGGTATAGTTTTTTGAGGCAAAAGAGGAGGAGTCTTTATTGTAAATTGTTTGATTTCTCCCGAAGGAGAAGGACTGTTCCCATTTTTGAGAAGATGAAATCCAAGCCTTTACACAAGTCTTCCCCAATTAAAGGCATGCACAAGAGCTCAGTTACCATTTACATTTTCAGTATGCTTGCAATAGCAAAGACTTCAAAGGAGTAACAGCTGCATGTGTAACAGTGGCTAAGCAGCTTAGACCTCAGTGAGCTGCCACATGGGTGACAATTTCTTCTTTAACATCTGACCTAGGAAATGGATATAGACTCAGGTAGGAAGAAGTTTAGCCAACAGAGGTATCCCTTCCTCCAGAAAAGAGATTTTGTTCTTTGGCTTTGGTACCTAAAGTCTGTGGTCTAGCAAGGATTGTAGTTCATATGGCATTTCAATTCATTTAAAAATATTTAGGGAAGTTCAGAAACAGACCTCTTTGTTAACCAAAAGGTTGCAAATGTTGACAGGCATAGGTGTACATGAACAATGGCTATTGTGATTTCCATGATAACTGAAAATATAGATTTCATGCCCCTTTGGAGTTTGCATTGTCATGCCCCATTGTGGCTTTGGAGGGATTATACTTACAAATCCCTGGTGCAGGAGGTAAGTGCATGGAAGTGACATTTGGTGCTACATTTGTTCTTTATCATACAGGAGCTATATTATAGTTTTGCTCATGTAAAAATGCTGCAGTCCTAAATCTGAGAAACAATATTTTTGTATTTCTGTCTTTTTGTTGCAGCTAATTGATACAAGTCAAAGATGCTAATATCTGTAGCTAATAAGAAAATAAATCAGTGTTGTGGGGGTTTTTTCTGTTGTATATTTCATTTGCCTTACACTGCACATGTGACATCAGCAGTGAACTCAAGAATAACACTGCTGTTGCATTTAGGCAAACTTACTACTTGTAATACAAGGAACATACACACCAAGACTTCAAAGAGTTTCAGAAACGTTCTGAATTATGTATGTAAAAATGTATCTTCTAAATTTTAGGGCTTTTTAGACACTGAAGTACTTGTCCCACACTCAAAAAACAGCAGAGCAGTTGAAAAAAGTCAGAGGAAACAAAATTAATATCCTCAGGCTTGGCATGGGAAGCTGCTTAAACACATTGTAAAAGTCACTTAAGACATCTGTATATAAGCAAGCAGAAACAGTGGTCTGCTAAAAGCCCAAATGTTAGGAGTTGCTAAGACTACAAAAGTATCCTTGAGAAGATGGGTATCTGCCCCTAATGATTCAAACTAAAAACCTGAGCCAGACTGTGTTGAACTGAATGCAAGCTGAGCATGAAGATCTGAATAGGATTTTGAAAGGTAAAGAGTCTGCAACATAAAAAGAGAATTATGAGCTGTGTATATATCTGCCAAAAGGTGGATACCTGTAAGAGCACTGGTAGGCATGCAGGGTCACCAGGAAGGACATCAGAAAAAATGAGAAGTCAGTTGAACTGGTCATTGCAGGAGAATTTGGGCAAGTGTTGCGTTGGGTAACGAAGATGGGAAGTTGTCAGGCTGCTGAGGTGAGGCAACAGAAACGCTGAGAATACAGAGGTGTGACTGTATGTTGTACAGAGGGTGGGCAGTGCTCTTCTGCTGACAGAAAACACACCGTGTGCATGGATGCTGCAGCTGCACTTTGTGAACCTCCGCCCTGGATTTCAGTTTAAAAACCCTGAAATATTTGGTGCAAATTAGGTGGTGATTTTGAACAGGCTGGCAGTGACAGTCCTGGGAAGGTATGAGCTACCCACAGTAACAGGACAGATTCTCTCCTCAGCCCACTCCAGCTCCCTCCTTTTTGACTTCTGCTACTTCCCTTCCAAGTGGGGGAGCACAGCAGCTCTGCTGCCTTCAGTTCCTGTCGTCCTGCCTGCAAGCCCCTAACTAGCTCCACTGTCTAAGTCTATCCTCCCACAAGTCCATCTTACAGAGCAATGAGCTTTATAGAGAAAACTCTTTCTTTATGAGATATTCATTTTCAGTTTCCCTCTGATTTGTGAGAGAAAAATAATGGAAAAAAATGGGTGCTTGTCCTTTTGGATATTTCATGAGAAGGCTGTATTATTTATTAATAATTTATGATTTTGAAGCCACACACTTTCTCCCCAGGTTATATGTCTTTTATAACTGAACTGTGTGATTTACCTTAAATTGCCCATCTGCCATGCATCATGAATCTCCGTACAGAGCTGTTTCTCCTCTCCTGTATGGCCTTCACCCGTGGATGAGAGATTTGCATAAAATGATTTCTTCATGTAAATGTGAGCGGGCTGCAGCTCCAGCATCTTGTTATAATGTATGTACCAATCCCCTTGAATTGGGCTAGCGTCTATCTTGGTAATTGAATCTGTTTGTTTGTTCTTATAGTTTTGGGAATTATCGGGAAGCAAGAGGCATGTGCTGACATGCTTTTACTGCAGCCTTCATAGCCTTACCCTATCCTAAGGCTGCTTTGAAAAAAAAAAACGAGAGGAAAATGTCTGGATGGGGGTAGGTAGTGCTGCAGCTCAGGCGGGGGCTGGGGCAAGAGCCAGGGGCTCCCTGGGGGCAGCCTGGTTATCTGTTCTGGTCCTGAGCCAGGAGGCTGCCCCCCTCCCTGTGGGGACAACCTGCCCAGGGCCCGAAAAACCAGTGTGATTAAAATGGTGCATAAGCCAGGGAGATAAGGAGCCCTGCCATTTCAGTTTGTGTCATTCAGACTATGACATTGGGCTTGATGGGGGTCTGTGAGGTGCCGGGCTGTGTGAAGCCCCTGCTTGAGAACAGAGAAACCAAGCATCTCACAGATGTACCCCTCTGTTCCCTGTGGTCTCTGCCTTGCATTTGTTGTTTGTTTGTTTGTTTGTTTTTTTCCCCTAATTGCTTTTTTTGGCTGACCCTCTTCATTCATGGTCTCTCCTCCCTGGCCTCACTTTCCTTGCTCTGTTTGATTTTTTTTTCTTGTGCTCTTTGGTACCTGTCTTGTCCCAGCTTCTGTGATCTTCCTGACACCTCCTCATCTCTCTTTACTTGAAGGATGAATAACTGAAATAACGAGATACAGGCCAATTTTCCCAATTACTTTTTACACATATGCATATGTATGCCCTCACCCACTCCCTTGTCTCTCATCCCTCTGTCCTTTTCTGCAGCGGTCTCTGGAGAATGGGCTTATCTTTTGATGTGTATTTAGCACATTTTTGCCACTACTGCGTGAATAGCATGGACTAATGGTAAATATGCTTTGGAAACCTAGAGTTGCGTTGTAATGTTCATTTGGCCTAGTAATGCCTGAAAAAGGATCATGTAACTTAATCTGTCATCACCATCAGTAAGCTGTTTTCCTGTATGGCTTTTGCCATTGCATAGTTTTATAATTTTGAAGTTGGAAAGGAAGATAAATTAATAGATGATATGGCCTCTAATAATTATTTAATGCTTTTTATACTAATGTTATTGTTCTGAATAATGGCATATGGGAAATATCTGCTACTTTAGGTAATGGAGATAGTATTTCGATCAGGTATATAGTAAATGCAGAAGTTGGTGGGTATTTTTTTGAAGGCTTCTACAGCTTTCTGTAATTACCAGATAGATAATATGAACTTGCCAGATCCAACATGCTAATGATTGCCTTCCAGCTTTAAGAGAGACAGAAATTATATGCTAGCAGTGTCTGAACAAGATTCTGCTTTGCTAGTGTAATGAAACATACAATACTGTGCTCTCTTGCCATTGCATAAACATCCGTGAATATGTCCTCAGTCTTTCAATACAGAAAAAAATGAAGATGAAGCTAGATTTACTTTAGGAGTACTCAAATGAGTATTGATGGCTTGGGAATGCTGGGTTATCAATAGGAGATGAACTGCTTTGCTGTTGTCTGTCACTTTGTAGGCTGTCTCATGAATCGTGTTCAAATAAGAGGTAAATGCTCTTACGGTCCAGTTTTGCTGTTTTAAATTGCTGCCTTTTCAGCTTCGTCCACAGATTTCCCAAAGCGAGCTCTCTGTGGCTGAGACACTGGGTATTTTCTTAGTGATGCCTTTTTTTTCATCTGGCTCTGGGCTGTGCTGGCTGATTAAAGGCAGGTCTGCTAAGATCCTGGGGAAATTCTGGGAGAAAGCTTTTGCAAACTTATTCTGATTTATCCTGAAAAATCCATAAATGAAATACCACTATTAATGGTGTATGTTTATACTGATCAGTGTTAGGAGTAAGAGGCAAGGTTCAAACTTTCCTGCACTTCTTTCAAGGTGTGCCTATAGTAAACTCTTGCTGGTCACCTTCTTCTATCAAAAGTCTCAATATCTCTGTCACTTAGACTTCTCTAGCTAAAGTGACGACTGAAAATAATGTTGCCTGAGGCTTTAAGGGTGATTTGGGCACAGAACTGTAAAGTTCATGGGTAGGTAGAATACCAGGAAATTGACTTTTATGGTTTTGAATGACTGCTGCTTATTCTCTTGTCTTTCCTATCTCTCCCCTACCCCGAATCTTCCCTTCAACTTGCTCTAGCTGATTATATGAAATTAGAATTTATTGAAATGACTGCATCAGGCAGTGGTGAAATCTCCCACACACACTTTCTTCCAGAAGCTAAGAGTCTGCTTTTGACATCCAAGTGTGTTGCTGAGTTGCTTTAAAAACTACTTCGGTACTGGGTCACGGGAAAGGTTTCCAGTGCAGTATTTTACCCTGCTGCATCTATAACTCCAGTAGCAGCCAGCAGCAGCATTACTTCTGCAGCTTTTTCAATAAAGAAGTAAATCTCACCGTGATTTTTCCTGGTCTCTGCACACCAGTTCTGTGTATTAAATTGCACAGAGATCACAGCATAAGGGGCTGGTTGTGTACCTACCAGTTACCATGGAAATAATTAAGGCCACACCTAGACTAGTGGGCCCATGAGCACTCAGATCTGGATGTCCATGTGACCCATCAGAGTGAGAATGGGGCAGGTATCCCAGCCCTTGTCACACTCCCTCCATTGCATCGTAGCACCTGGATATAGGGTTCCAGGGGAACCCCCACACCCCTGCTTTGCTTGCCAGTCTCTGGAAATCTGGGAAGAGCTGTAGTGACAAGAGCACCTGAGAATTTCTGGCGAGTTTTGGACATTTGTTTACTTACGTGGATGTTTTTTCTTCTTCAGTCATACCAAAAAGGTCTGGCCACCCATCTCATGCAATTTGCCAGCCTTGTCCCTGTCTTGTCTGGCAGAAGGTGAGGGTCATTTTTTCCGCCCTTGTGGCTGTACTTGGAAAGCACTAGCTATGCTGGTTCACTGCAAGGAGGGGAGGCATCAGTCCCCTGACCAGTTGTAGCTGGCTCCTCACAGCCTCCTGCTGATGCTGGGTGCGAGAGATCACAGGGCAGGCCAGTCTGGTTTTCCATGGGGAGTAGGGGCCCTATGGCAGACCCTTGAGCCACTGGCATGTCTAAAGAAGTCAGTTTAAACAAAATGCATGGCTCATGTAAATTGGTGTCACATCCTTAACAGGGACAGAGTATTATCGGTGCACGCTTCAAAAGAACTATCCAGTCCATTGTATTAGTCTGTTGCTTTGTGCTATTGGTGTCAGCACAGATGAGAAATGAGGTAAAGCAAAATATATGGGCTAGCCCAATTGTCCCTGAAGTGTATGTTTTACTGTGGGTGCATACCTGCACTCTGTCATGGGCCTGGCTCTGGAGGGGAATGTGCTTTAGTGAAACGGACTTTTCTGCATAGTTCTGCCAGAAGATGGTCTCTTCTGACCTTCTGCTTCTGACTTAGACCTGTTTCTCTCTACTTGTATGTTGCTTGTCTTCTCCTAGGCCTTATTCTTTCATGTTTTCATTACACTTACAGCTCCACTAAGTGTATTTCACTCTGCAGCCACTCTTTCCATCTTAACAATTTGTATATTTTTGCTTTTTGCTCCAAAGGACTTACTTGACTTTCCCATCATTCACTTGACACCCCATGTTACCAGTCTCCCATCCAGTCTCTCTTGCTCATGTCTCTGCTGCTGCCTCCTTAGCTGTGTGTCCTGTCTCTGCCAAGCCAGTGCCAGTCTCCCCTTATACCAGCTGCATGTTGGATGGGTCTCAGCTCACTCTGTTCTCATTCAAATAATTCCTGATTTCACTCTTCTTTTTCACCCAATTTTTTCTCCTTAGATTTTCTCCTTAGATTGACTGACTCACGGTCTTTTATTGTGCTTTCCTCCCAGACTCCCCAGCCTATTCTTACCCCTCGTCTTCCCCACATATCTCTTAATCTCAGTTTTCCCCATTTTTACTTACTTTTCTTCCATTTCCTTACTCTTGTTTCTGTTCTCACAGGAGTACACCTTTCTCTTTTCAGAAGGCAGTAAAAAGTGTCTCTCTGACATAAAGCTTTTTCCTAGGTCATGCTGAGTTCTGTCTTCAAAGAGTAGAAATACTTGAGCTTCTCAAAGAAAAAGGATGCCAAGACCTTTTAACTTTGGTAGTGAAAAGTGCTTTTCTTAGGCCTCATTTTCAGAAACATATGCATTGTTTTAGTGGAGATACCACAAATTACATTTAGCATGAGGCTGCATTTTTTAACAGTTGAAAATTATCTGGAGAGGGGAAAGTGTCAAACAGCTGTAGCAGGCAGCACCACTGCCAGCTTCACCTCCTCCTTCACATCAGGAAATGCCAATTTGACTTTAAATGTCTTCAAAGTCCCTTTTCACAACATGTTGGCAAATATGTAGTCTTGGAAAGATTTACTATGACACTGCAAGTTTTACAAGGCTCCCAGTAGAGTCAGTTGTCCAAGAAGGAGGCGATGCATGAGCAGTGAACTGCTGCCTGCCTTGCTGGTTTGTAAGAGTTAGTTGCGGAGTGAGAGCCCCGCTTTGGAGTTTGAATTGTTTGTGAGTCCCTTGATGCATGTGCATTTGTATATCTCCTAATCATCCTCCCTCCAAGACTAGTTCTATATATGTAAATCAAAAAAACAAAAGACATCTCACAAACTACAGGAGCCTGTATCACCATAGTCTTTATATCTATCTCTATTTTATAGAAGGGCCAGATGGAGATGCTGATATCTGGAGAAGGATTGGTGATATGACAGAAAGTTCACAGCTGTTGAAGGAGATTTTTGAATCTTTAATGGATAAACTTGGAGAGCAGTTCTACCAGCCTTATATTGTTCAAGGTCTGTCTATCATGTACTTTTTCTGAGGTAGTAGAATGAAGACATGATCCCCAGGGAGTTAATAATAACTCTTTCATGCTTGGAAAAAAAGTGAAAGGAAAAATGAGCTACATAAGATTTGCCTGTGACATTTAAAGTCCAAATCGGAGTTTGTCTGAGTAATTTATCTTTGAGTATTTGCAGGAGGGAGAGTAGGAGAATATGAATGAGGGCATCTTAGTTATGTTTGAGGTTTCTGATAGATGAAGAGATTTTTGGTGGCTCCATCTGTCTGAAAGGTCTATCTGTGTGATCTCTTCTCTGGCAGATGGAAGATAACACTAGGAGGAGTACTTTAATTATCAAAGCATGGGAATTACTCCAGTTCAGTATCATCCTGAGACACTGCTTACTTTCAGCGTGACAGGTGATGTTTCTGGGATGTTAGAGAGAGCTGATTTCCCCCAGATAGTCTCTGTCAGTATTAACCTTGTCCACACTGTGTATCTGTTGCTGGTGAGGAAAGAAAAGAAAATACGAAGTATCCTTACAGAGAACATAGCAAGTACAAAGGGACTAAGGAAGAGGATATGTTTATCGATTTGATTAATATTTCTTTCACAGTCTGCTTAGATTCTTTGAGTTCCTACAAGCTACTTTTTGAAACATGTACAAGATAATTAGACTGGCATAAATTGAAAACTTCCTGCATGGAGAGATTCTTTCTTAAAGAGCGTAGCAATTTTCGTTTCCCACTGCTGCTGGCTTTCTGCCTACACAGGTGTTTGAGCAACCTCACATTTACATCAAGACTTCTCTTTGCAATGTGCAGGGTTGCATGTGAGCCTACCAACACTCCTGCATCCAGACCTTCCTTTAATTTCTAGGAATAACATTCAACATGTTCTCATGAGCATTAGGAGTTAACTAACGGAGGCACCTTCTGTGACTTGCCTACAACTTTGGCAGTTTTCTGGTGAAAAGGCTGGAAGGAATGTCCCATGAGGAGTGGCTGAGGACTTTGGGCTTGTCTAGTTTGGAGAAAAAGAGTGTGAGGGATGACCTCTCTACGGCTTCCTGAGCAGGGGAAATGGAGAAGAAGGTGCTGATATCTTCTACTCAGTATTCAGTGATAGCATATATGGGAAATGGTTCAAAGCCACGTCAAGGGAGGATCAGATGGGAAGCATTTCTTTACCAAGAGGGTAATACTGGAACAGGTTTCCTAGAGAGGTGGTTAATGCTCCAGCCGTGTCAGTGTCTGAGAAACTTGGACAATGCCCTAAACTTTTGGTCAGCCCTAAATTGGTCAGGCATTTGGACTACATGACCATTATAGGTCCCTTTCAACTGAAATACTTGGTTCTTTCTGATGTTTTACCATTTGGATGCTGGCTGTACAGTGGAATGTGCTAATGATGCACAGAAGACCATGAAGTTAACAAAAGTCATGTCTGTGAGACCATATTTGCCTCAGTCACCATTCCCTTTGCTCTGGAGGAGGTCAGGAGAAAGCCACTTGAGGTAGCCCTTTCATGCATGTAGACAATGCATTTCCCAACTTATCCATGTTTATCAATGCACATCAGGGTACACAGTTTGTGTCACACCTCCCTCCAAATGCCTAAAGATGCATAGAGATCGTCTTGTTGATAGAAGATTGTTGGTGTAATTCTAATAATGGACATATTTTGTAAAAAATATGTATGTGAACAACCTATCCTGTTCAGCTGAGAGAAAGGCCTTGGACTCTCAAAATAGCAGACTTGTTTACATAAGACACCTGTGGACCTCAGACAGTTTCTCATGTGAAGGAGACTGCCTTGTAGTCAACAGGACATGTTTATCTAAGAACAGAACAAGCTTCTGTTTCATGTTTTGAGAAACCTGCTGTGGGAGTCTGGACTCCAAGTGAAGGAATCTTCACTAGGACATTCTAACCAATGACTGCAGATCAAAACTCATGGCCAGCCTGAACTCTCTAATTACTGGGCCCTTGTCCTGGACCCACGTGGGATGAAGGGTATAAATTTGCACGGTGTGTTTAAATAAAGGTTCACATTTTATTCAATTATATTAATTGCTTCCAGTGTGTTCCATTAATCCCTGTCGTGTCATGCAGCGACAGGTCTCTGCTCCACCCTGGATATCCTTGGGCTGCAGGGGCACAGCTGCCTCACCACAGTCTGCACCACAGGCTGCAGGGGAATCCTCAGCTCCAGGACCCAGAGCACCGAGGTAAGGGAATCTAGTCTGAGCTCCCTGCAATGAGCAGGGACATTTTCAACTAGATCGGGTTGCCCAGAGTCTCTTCCAACCTGACCTTGCATGTTTCCAGGGATCTGGCATCCATCACCTCTCTGGGCAACTTAAGCCACCACTTGGATGAGCCACTAGCTGCTGGCTCTACTGTAATCTTGCAGTAGTTATCAGTACAAAGCTACAGTGTCCAGTTACAAATTTCATAGGCAACTGCTTAGGACTGGCTTTAGGAAGGAAACAAAACTCCTGCCAACACTTAAAACCACTGAGATAATTTAGAAACTTAGAATATTTGGAACAGTTTAGAAACCACTTCACTGTTTAAAGTTTGATCGAAACATCCTAAATTGGAAATCAACCCATTCTGCTTCTGCCTCTACTTAGAGAAGTTGGCAAGGGTTTAATTAGCCCTATCTGCACACCTGAAAACAATGAATGAACGGAAACAACAGCAATGGTCCCTCAAAGTCACCCTCAAATATACAAATTCCAAGTTCTATATTATGCCAGCACTCCTTAAGAGTTTGGGGACAACATGAAGGACATGTATTAAGCTCCTCTCCGTGTTGGAAGGCTTGGAAATTAGATTGGTGGATACAGCTGACACTGTGTGCCTAACATGAGTAAAACTACCAAATCCAAATCCTTTTTTTCTGGGAAAACAATATGAGCTGCGTAGCACAAGAAAACTCCCTCTGAGCAAAAGGTGCAACTCCACACAAGACAATTCAAGACCTCAGATTTTCCCAGTTGTTTCCCAGCACCTCCAAGAGACAAACTCCCAAGCTCTCCTCTATGCAGAGAGAGCCACAGAATCTGATCAGAAAACTTCACTGCATAAGCACAACTCCCTGTCTTTGTTATTGAAGCCTTTTCTCTGTAGTTATTTATAATTATTAATGGTTAATACAAACTGTTCACTTTCATAGGACACAGAGGTACTTTGAAGCATTAAAGCCTAAGAGGCAAGGTCACATCTCATTTTTTCCCTCACTCACTTGTATAGTGCTCTAATTCTCCTAAAATAGGACTAGTTTTCTTCCTCAGACTGTGAAGAATAAAGCACTGCCTGTTTCTCTTCTAGGATTTGTTTTTGGCTGGATACTTTATGTAACACTTTACAAAATATGTAAGACTTTCAGTGACACAGTGGTGCCAGGCACTTTATTTTGTGTGTTGTGCAGTTTCCCTGCATTCCTTTCTGTAAGGTAGTATGAATGCCACCTTGCAGCTTCATTCAATATTCAACACAGCCAGGCCACACAGATATGCTTGGAGAGTTTATGATGCCAAACTCACCAGAGCCGTGTAGTTACCTGGCCAAAGAGAGGCATAAATTCAATCCCACAGCCCCACTGGATCACACTATCTATACAAAATTATTAGCATTTGAAACGTTTTACCTTTTTTTTCCCTCTTGATAAGACTGGAGTCTAAGAAAAATCTAGTATTTTCATCACATTTGAGCATGTACTTGATTAAAAATCATCAATTAACAACCCAAAAAAAATACATTCACTTGAAAGTAGGTGCTTCTTTGATTTTGATAAGCTAAACACATCACCCGCTTTGGCAAATAACTGGACGTTTATACCAGTATCAGTGACAAAACCCAGTAAAAACAGAACTTTCAGATAGACTAAAAAAATTTACAGTCACGCCCTAGAAAAGCAAAACATAATCAATATTTAAAGACCCTTCATTTCCATAGCAAAATTATACCCCAGCATAGCTGTAACTGTGACAGACAGAAGTATTACCTGGCCATTCCCAGGTAAAAACAAATATTTCACCACCAGGCAACATTAGCAACCTTATGCCAAGATCCATGCAGCAAACAATGGGCAGCCAACACTCCTCAGAATTATTCCCACATCAGCTTTGGGGGTCATTTAGCATGATTTCTCAACAGCAGTATACTGACAGGGGACTGAGCTCTTTACAGTGACAGACATCCCCAGCACCACCTGAAAAAAACCGCAAAATACCAGCCCTCTAAGCATGGAATCAGAAATGGGTAACATTGAGCACTAGAGGGCAGCAGGAAACAAACCAAAACCAATAAAAATCCACTAATCCCAAAATAGGGACCACGCTCTTCATCAAGGCCAGGGCAGTTAAGCACTGTGCTTAACCAATTCCAAACCAATTGACTGGTTTTAAAAAAAAGTTATTCATTCTGATGTTGTTTGGGACCACAGTTCAAACGGAAGTGAGTTTCCAAGTGGGAGAGTATGTTAACTTCCTGCAGTCAAGGGAGACTTCATAACATCACAAAGCACCTTTGTACAGCACCCTCCGCTTCAAACTGAGCCACAGAGTAAAATATTCTCAGTGTGATCTATATCTTTTTGGCAAAGGCAAAAAAGTGAAAAGTTTCTGTACCTAACCACAGCAGCCCAGAGTGGAAGTACAAGCCCTTTTTAGCTCAGCTTTGCCTCAGACTGAAAGTGATTCAAAATACAGTATCAGGCACATTTTGGATTTACAAAGTTAGACAGACCTCTTAAAGAGACTATATATAAAGGTCTTTAGCCTTCAAATCGTCTTCAACATGGCCAGGCAAAAAGCCATTATGGAAATTTTGCAACTTTTGGTAGCTCAGATGACTTAGCTATAATTTCTATACCAAGTAATGAACACCTGAGTTTTGGGCTGAACTGCACCTCCAAGCACCCATCAAGTGTCAACCTTGGAAAGGTTGCTGCTGACATGACAAAGTCCACTCCTTTCATTTTCTCCCTCTACGTCAGCGCTTGTGATCTCGCGAACTTCCTCAGCAGAAAAAAGCACAGGCCACGCCAGATTCCTTCAGTAAACACAACCCATTTCTGCAAAACACATTAAGCAACCCTTGACAGGCCAGCAGACGTGGCAAACAGGAGAGAGCATTTAAGGACAAGTCAGGACACATGTGCCAACACTAGCACCGCTCCCCAGTTCCTAATATAAGACACATCGACCCACCACAAAACTAGGCGTGTAAGTTCACTGGGTACGTGGAGCACTTCTTTCAGAGGAATCCCAACTGCCTGTAGAACTGACAGCTGTGGCAACAGGTTGAAAATATCTGTTTTGGTTTTATATAGAAGCTCGGTTGACGGAAAACCCAGAATGTAAACAGAACAGCCCAAAAATCATGATGGCTTTTAAACCAGGATAATCTTGCGATCAGTCCTCTTGATTTGAGTGCCAATTTCAGTAGCAGTGCCATGGCCCAGGCTCACTGATTTGCCTGAAGCCACTGAGTCTCCAGTGAGATGGTCTGTTCCATTTTCCCCAAGCTCTCACAACTTATTCCAAATGGCCTATTTTTGAAGAAAGCCTACAAAACCCCCACAATTGATCAGAAAGAACCTACAGCCTGCCTACACAAAGGGAAAAGCAATTAATACTTTAACACTACTTCTTTCAGAAACCACCATCCTGCAAAGACTGTAACCCCTTGTGAAAGACAGGACACGTTGCAGACCAGTGTATCTTGGCTGTATCTGTTCTGCTGCCTGAAAGAGGAGCTGTCCCCATCTCAGCCACACAAATATTCACGTGGCTGCCCAGAAAGCTGGGCCAATTCCCTGAGCTGACTTCTGATATGGCCACCTATGTACCAACACTAAGGACTGACCAGGAATAACAAGCACAGTCGGGGCAGCCTGGGATTCTCACTGCATTAGAGAGGTCAGGGAAGTCCACAGAAAACAACTACAGGTAAGCCTGGGCTCAAACTTGAAGCAAACTAAAGAAGGGAGAAGCAGCGCTTTTGGAGAGGCAACTAAGGGTTGAACACCTCTATCCTCCCAAACTGGCTTTAATTCATTTTGGTTTTTTTTAAAAAAACAAAAAGCTAGTCAACTTTTAGATAATTGCAGGTCTCTTCAAGCCCATGGTAAACTCTGTATTCCTTCACCACCCCATCTCTCCAGCATCACTCTTCTTCTGCTACTGTCATCCCTCTTATTTTCTTTGTTCCTGTGGCACCCCATTTTCCTCCACTGAATGACCCTGTCTACCCATCCATTTTCCTAAGGACACAGCTTTTTAATTACTTTTCATTACAAAGAAAAAGCCATTAAGGCAGAAGCTACAGGGCAAACAAGGAGACCCATCTCCCCAAGATCATCAGCCCTAGGGAAGGGCCATGGAGGCTGATGGGGCTGAGCTTTGCCCATGCTTCACACAGAAACCTCACAAGTGTGGTTCCACAGCTGAGCTCTCAAGTGCTGCCTCCAACTTAGTAGAATTACTCCAGGGCTGCACTGGCAAACTCAGTTCTGGCTGATCACAGAGCATGGGCAGAGGCCAGAACCCTGCCTGAATCAACTTGTAGAGCACATCTGTCATCTATTCTCTAACACTTCTTTAGTTTGCTAATTTTCCAGGCAAATATTATGTTTCCACTGTCCTTAGTACTCTCTGGTTCAGTGGCCTAAATGAAAAGTTACACTGTGAGTGATTTATTTTCTTTGGAAACAAGCTTTATTAGCGTCTTTTGAAATATCAATCTGAATAATTTAAGGCTTCCCCCCCCACACACACCTGAGTGCCGCCTGCCAAGTAAGAACTTCTGCTGGCAACTTTTCTTAATCCAGAGGAAGTAGTAAGATGTTCCTGCTGAACTCTGCAACTGAGTGATGCAGATTAGAAAAACGATAAACAATTTATTTTTAAAAATTATTTTCCAATATAGGGTAAAAAAAGATAAAGCAGACAGAAAATTGAATTGGATCAGTGAACCTTTTACAGTCTACCACCACTTATGCACTCTAACTCACTATGACAACAAGCTGAAGGTCTGAATGCTTGTTGCAAGAGCAGAACCCTCATCTCCACACAAATCATAAACCCACTCACTCATACATAACTTAAGAGATTTAGTAGTATTCCTACAGGACTACTTGTTTTCTTGTCTAGGGATGCCTGCTGTCAGAAAGCCCTGTTTTCATGGCTAACGGGTACTATCTTCTATTACCAGTGATGGAGCCTCTTTAGGCAAATCAGACCTATTATGAGTGACTCAGACACTGAGAATACCCCCATAACCACTTCCATCTCATGAGGCACTGATGGCAGGATATCTTAGTCAGTCTCAGCCCAGTTCATGGGGCAGATGTGAGAAAACACAGCCTGTCCTGTCAGTCTGTTCCTTTCCTAAGGAAGCTGCCACATTCCCAGAGGAAATGTTTTTGAATCATTAAGGAAGATCCTCACCCCTAACAGAAACCTTTCAAGTTTGATGGAAAGACTCACCATCCATCCTGCCCAAGCCCCAGGATGCAATCTTCTGGTCGTATAACCAATAGTCACTCCTGCTCTCCTCACTTCCATTTCGTCACAGCAGCAGTTCTCAGTGTCTCACAAGAAAACAAACAAGTAAAGGAGCTTCCTTTCCCAAGATACATTCGACAGAACTTGCTTGTCCAAGAACATCTGACACAGGCAGACTCCCTGTGTTAAAACCCTCCTCCTGCCTCTTCTGCCACACTGACCAAATTTATTGGCTCAGAAAGCTGAAGTTGCATCAAAAGAGTTCAAGTGAGTATGTATATTGGTTTGATGGTGTTATAAGGAGAAAGGAACCAAGATGTTCAGAGCATGAACTGGTTATGCTGTGATACTTGGTTATTTCAATCCCAGGAGCACAGAGTAAGGAACCATTGTACAGCATGCATCTCACAGATATTTCCAACTGGTTGCAGTTGTGAGCCATCCCTGAAACAAGCAAAAAAGGAGAGGGTTCATGGGCCTAATCTGCCCTCCTCAGCACAGCTGGAATCCACACTGATATCAGGGGGTGCTGGAGACAGCAAGGAGGCAGGATGTGGCCTCTCAGCATACCTTGGTATTGAGCTTCAGCTACGTATTCCACACATGCACCATGAATGATTTGCCCAGTGCTGTCATTTCCACGTATGTCACTTCCACTAAGCCTCAGAACACTCTTAGGGCTGCTACGTGGTCACGCAGTTCTTCCGTGCACCCCCATTCCACAGAGCCATCAAGTCCAGTTGCCCTGAGCCACACTAAATGGTTCTTGTGCAACACACTGCAGGAATTGCTTCACAGCTCCCAGAATTTCTTCATACCTGCACCACAGGGCTTGTGAAATCTGAGTAAACAAACGCCTGTCTCGCTATCAGAGGAACTTCTCCATCCTCCTCTCCCACAACAGCAGAAAAAGCTTGCTCAGGGCATTCCTCATAGTGGTGGTCATTGCACTCGTACACAAAAAATAAAGCAAAACCTCAAAGCACAGACACTGTTGCTCTACTGCAGCGTGGATCGTGGAATGTGATACATGTCATGGTTTAAAGTAGAGGCCAACAGCAGAAGATTTTCATCATTATTAACATAAGACGTGTGAATTCCTGGTCTGCACAGCAAAACCAAAGCAAGGCTTGGTATTTACTGTTTGCAGATTTCATTACAGTTCTGGATGTCCCACACCTGGTGGTGACGACAACTGCACAGGCAAGTAGTCAACATCAACAGAGCTAATTAGTTGGTAGATCCCACTGTTTACCTGTTTAGAATGCAAAATTGTGGAATTCCCACTGAAAAACCTCACCTGCTGGATTCCAAGCTAGCTTCATGGAAGCAGACCAAAGAAAACCACCCAGTGTCAGAGTAAGAAGGAACCAAATTCTGCTTTTATACTACTTAGGATTTTAAAGCAACCAGAAATGTCATCAGTGATGTTTTGCTTGCTCAGGTGTCTTGACAAATCCTCTTCACACTGATTTGCTGACCAGAATTTATTTCCCTTCCCAATATTAAATATATTTAATCTATTTAATAGATTAAATACACAACTTTCATCCCAGACAGCATGAATATATGGCAAGAAGTGTCACTGGGCCAGAGCATTTCGATTTCACATTTCTTGCCATGTATTCAAGCTGACTGGCCTGAGGGTTGTAGTATGGAGCACGTGTCAGCTACCCCTTATCATCTCAGATATACCATTACTTCCAAGAACAGGGAGTAGTGGCTGACCTAAAATGATATTTCTGCAGGAATCAGCCCTCTTTCAAGTGAGGAAACTGCTGCCTCCCAGGAGTCGAAGTTCTCTGAAGCAGTTCTCATCACGGTGATGTCATTAGCACAAGCAAACATTCTGTTATAATTTTAAAGTAATGGGCTACAGAGGCCACATCCTAAGTTCATGACTGGAAGATATATGATGAGCCCATAAGGAAGATGAGGAAGAATTTAAAAACTTCTTACTGACTATGGTAATATGAGACATTATTTCCTGCTGATGTCTGAATGACTGCTCTGTGGATTAGTTCAAGTAACACCTTCTGAGAACACATTAAACATGAAGAACGAGTGTTGTCAAGACATTAGCAGCTGAGAGTATCCTCTGAATTCCTCTCCCGGGTCTCATCAACCCACAGTTCACACTGTATCTGTGGAGCTGGAACAGACTGTACTTCTGCTAACTTGTGTTTTAAAACAGGCAGATGCACCACTACCAGACTGCAGTTACCTACTCACATAACACACTGCCTGAACTGGCTAAAGAAAGAGCATGTGGAGAAGCAGAAGGTGTTACCTGTGGGCAGAGAGGGAAAAGCATCCACAGAACGATAAAGTTCCTCGGTGTTTTCAGCACTGCGTGGAGGCACAAGGAGCTCTGCCGCGTCACAAAGAGAGAGAAGGTCCAACACACTGCTCTCCTCTGAGTTACTACTTGGTGACATCTCTGTTCCTTCCATGGTCCCACTGCAGACATAAACACAACTGAGCTGGGTTTTTAGAGCATGAAAATCTAAGTAGAACTCAACATAAATGATTTGGCATTGTTGTAGCTCTTCATGAGCTGTGAGGAATTGTTTTAGCAAAATCATATTTCATTAAAAAAAGAAGCGCAAATTTAAAGATGTAAAGAAAGAAGAACAGCGAATCCCATAGACAACAGCCCCAGAAAGGATTAGTACTGAAAAATAAAGCCAATACTCCCATGAGAAGATTTAAAACAAACAAACAACAAAAAATGCACCATTCCTCAGGTGATTCTGTGTTGAATAAACTTTTAGCCAAGATGCACCTCTGACCTTTCAAAATGCCGAGCAACTCACTAATGAAGAGAGTGGCAATGTTGGCTGTACTGCCAGAGAAGAGCAGCTGCCTTGTCTTGGAGGGACAAGGTCCATGCATTCACAGGAAGTTTCCAGGGAAAAGGGAGTGGAAGGTTAAAAACAAAACAAAGTACACAACCCTCCTCTCCAGACCAGTCACTGCAGAAGGAAGCTTCTCCTCTCTTGCTCTTCAAGTCCCAAAACATAATCTGTGACTAAGGAACACATAGAAGGAGAAACTTTCCTCACATATTGTGTTCATGATGTATGCTACTTTTTAACTACAAGCATATTTTAGAGAACTGCCTATTTCAGTCATTGGTCTGGAAAAAACAAAACAAAACAAAACAAAAAAACCCCACACCAAACCCCCAATGAATTCTACCCCTCCAAGGGTAAGTGGCAAATTACAGCAAGAGGAGCTGCTGCTGCGACACCAGACTGTCACTGATGGGGCTGCAGCGGTCCTGGCTGTCTCTGTCAGCTGCCTGTGCTGGCCCCCTTCCTTGTCTTGCCACAACAGGACTAACAACACATGTAACCATGTTTTGATCAGGTTTATATAAAACAAATCAGCTGTATTAAAAAAAAAAAAAAAGACTTTCCCCTAGATCAGCTCTCTCTAGCTCTCCTGGGTCAAGTACACAGCAGTCCTACTCCCAAAAGGGATGGTGAGACCTGTTTGTGAGAATAGGCTCAGCCCCGGGCCTTCAGGTGTAAGGGTTAACAGAGGCCTGTTAGGCCCTCAGAAGAAGAGGTGGACCTGATGGGTTTTCGTGTGTTTCCCTGATGATGGATGAGAGATATGCACAGCTTAATTGGGG
>JAWWES010000081.1:122881861-122911481 GCA_035583135.1 Lophotriccus pileatus | reverse complement strand
AAGGTTCACATTTTATTCAATTATATTAATTGATTCCAGTGTGTTCCATTAATCCCTGTCGTGTCGTGCAGCGACAGAAGATACTCAGGTAGGTTGTCTCAGTGTCCATCCATATGGATCACTGTGTATGAACTGGCCCCTTTTACCACATAACTATTGTAGCCTCATCTGTGACTTATGTTTTTACAAGTAGGCTGTGCTTTGTTCCTTCAAAACCTGGGGCAGATTAGGAACAGTCATGTTTTGAGCAGGGTTTCTGAAGTGATGTGAAACATTTCTATGGAGCCTCCCTGTATAATTCACAGGTACATCTTGCTATCCACCCAGTTACTACCTGTATTACTACTACTTGCTCAATCCCGTTTCTCAACATGCAGTTCTTAATCATAGCTCATGTCATATCTTCAGGAAATGATATTGCTGTAATCCCACTGCTGGTCTCTTGCTGTCTTTCAGTGCTCACGCCACCAAACAATAAAAGAGGGGACACCTTAAACAGCTAAGGTTCCACATGTAAAACCTCAAGATCCTGTTACAAAAAATTTAAGACAGCAAGATGGGTTACTCTGCAAGCTTTAATTAAGATGAAAACGTTTATTGCTTCTTAAATATTTTCTCTGTTTTATTTTAATATTTATAAACTTTTTTTGAATTAAGTAACTTCTATAAATTTACTTTTCTATTAATATCCTAGCATGGCTGTGTGTAACTGGCATGTGATTAATAAATTTAGTGGAATTTCAGTCTTGAATGTGATTCATTTGGTATGCTTTCTGATTTTTTTCTCTTTGCTATTCACATTGCCTGCCTGAGACAATTCTTGATTTTTTTTGGCGTAACATTAATTTTTATTTCGTAGTTGATGGCACTATTATTTTATCAAATAACCTGATAAATTGGTACAGCAAGACTGCAGCAGCAGTCAAAGCACTGATGCTTTCTAAAGGCGCACTTTACCTCTGCTCTATTATCGCTGCCCATTTCATTATTTGCAAGTTGATTACAGCTGCGTTTCTCAGGGGCTATGAAATATTCAGCAGCCCAGACTAGCCGGGGGAGAATTGCAGTCTTTGCAGCCAAACACCTGCCCTCAAAGGCAAAGAAAAACCAAAAAGTTCTTGTGTTTAAAAGTGATGGGGAAATTCCTTATTTTCTTCAGCTTTCCACGATACTGACTGTAGGACATGCTAATTAGAAATTACTGTTTTTACTTATGCATGTCATTGCATGGGAGGAAGAATAAATATACAACTACCGCATTTCTACCACACATGCCTGGCCCCAGCAAAGAGGGAAAAGAATGTTGGCATAATTGTTAGCTTGTGTGTCACTGTGAGACGGTTGACATTTGGGGTGGAGTTGGGAAAAAACCACTCTGTTAAGGGCAAAAATGAACACTACCAGTTATGTTTTCACACTATGTCTCTCTGGAGGGCTACCCAGCAATGATTAACTGAAATGTGCAATATTTTACCAAGTAGGAAACAGATAAGATTTTTATAAACAGGAAATTCCATCATTAAAGTAAAGAAACAATTGCTTTGACCTTGACACTGAGCGAGTAAGACCAGCATTGTGATAATTGAGAATGTAGCTAAGCAACAGTTCTCCAGGAGCATACACTGCTTTATTTTTAGTGGAGTGTGCCAGTAAGGGGAGGGGACACGTGGGTATGAATGAGCAAAACAACTGGTTAATGCTTACCTAAAAAAAAAAAAAAAAAAAAAAAAGAAAAATATTTCTTTGTGCAAAAAGTTTGAGTTGTAAAATGTCCGTATCCCGATTTTAATTTGGGTCAAAAGAAAGTAATTGAATCAGTATATCCTTCTGTGGTCTAAACAGTCAGATAGTCTGACAGTATCTCTGATTTCTTAAGTTGCATTAGAAACTGAAAATTAATGGTGTAGAAGAAAGGGCATATTCCTTCAGAAATAATCTATTTTATATCTATTTCTGCTTACTTTGCTGGTAATTACATTTCCTAATCTTACAGGTTAGCACTTTAGAGCCTAATTTATTTATTGCTCTAACTTCGGATTAAACCAGTCTTGCGATACCGCAGTGAGCCACTTCCCTACTAAGTTAACCATGTAAGATCCTCTAAATCTGAAATAAATATCCGAGGAACAGGAGGTACTTTCTTCTAACTTAGTCAATTTACAAACCGAGTTAGTTAATTTTTCATGTAGGCAGTGGGGGAAAAAAAAAAAAAAAAAGCTGTCTAAGAAGTTAGTAATTTTTATTATGTAGGCATTGCAGGACAAATTGCCACCACATGGCCACTCTTATCCTGCAAATAAAAGTATGTGTTGCAGGGCTGGTGCTAAGGGAAAATTTGCACCCTCTTTACCTCTCTCTGTTCCTAGTAAATCTCTCGTCACTGACCTGGATGCTCCCTCTTTAGACAGTAAACCAATATAATTACTATGTAACAGTGAGTTTCTACTCGTCAAACCCAAGCAGTTACAGAAATCTCTCCGAAGATACTGTCAAATGGATGAGTATAAACCACCCTAACTTTACATATAGGAGCTTTTAATTCTTATTTGGTCTATGAAATCTGTATTACTGGCAACATTGCTTAGGTGAGACAATAAAAATATCCTAATTCTCAGCCTAACTTTTTTATCAGATCTTTGAAAGCCAGAAGATAGTTTACAGACAAAGATAATAAAAAGGAGTTTAAAGACTGTATTAGTTCCTCCTCAGTATTTTAAATATGGGAAGAACACCTTTCCTAAAGTATTTTTCTCTGAATATGATTTAAAATTTGATGAACCAGAGAATAATGTATATTGTCATATTCTTGTTGTGTGGCATAGTTGAATTCAAAATTCTGATTTTTTTTTCTTTTTTTTTTTTTTTTTTGCCTAGAAGGAAGGTTTGTCAATACTGTATCTCACTTGAACATCAAGCCCTACAGAGACTCCAGGGTAATTGTTTATGCAACTGCTTTCTGTTTTCTGTGCTGATCAGCTTGGTTTAGTTTGGTTTTCTGAAGACCCCTGTAATTTATGAAAGTGCCAGTGCTAAGCAATTAAACTGGGTAGCAGCAATGTTACAAATAGATTTTACAGAAGCTGTTGTTTACAACTTTGTGATCCAGGATGAGCTGTGTGCCAGTGTGCATGAATAAAATAAAGATGTCACACATTTTGAAAATGCAGTTATTGTTTTTGTGTCTTAAAAAGACAGCACTACCAGTCCCAGCTGAATGGTAAAATCAGCTGGATATGGGTTTGTACAT
Organism: Lophotriccus pileatus; assembly: GCA_035583135.1. NCBI lineage: Eukaryota > Metazoa > Chordata > Aves > Passeriformes > Tyrannidae > Lophotriccus > Lophotriccus pileatus. The sequence goes on along the minus strand of JAWWES010000081.1, from coordinate 122,908,234 downwards.
TGTCATTCAGGAAGTCTTTCCTTATCCCCCAGCATCCCATCCTAGGTAGTTGTCTTCTGAAAGTATGAGAGACATCATGTGTCCTGCAGCACTGGCACAGGCTTTCCTGCCCCTGGTGATGGTAGATTTGGCCAGTGTATATATTTTGGTCAGGCAAAGCGATGACCACCTCACTGGAAATCACCATCTTAGCTTGCTTTGCCAGGTTCATAAAAGCTGTTTCTGCTGTTGCAATTGTGGTAGATGCCACAGATCTACACATCAATTTACTCATTTAAAAGCCTGTTTTAAAGCATAGCTAATGAGGTCATATGGGTATGTACAGAAACAAAACAAAATAAACCGCTGGGGGTTCATACTTCGTGTTCAAGTTACAAAAAGCTATCCCACTGCAGTGGGTACAGAAAGGTTATATTGGTTAGGAAATTAGCGTGGGCATACAGTCTGCAGAGCACAGCTGGTACTTCTGCAAGGAGAGCAACAAGGTCCAGCCTTCAGGATGTAGACTGATGTTGCTTATTTCATTTACTGGAGGTCTGATGAGATTTGAGCAACACCAAATTTATATTGGGTTGCTACTTCAATAAGTAACAATTCCCAACACTTGGCAGATGGTGAATTTTCAAGGACTGCAGTTATCTTTTATTCCAAGTGTCCCAGCCCTTGCTGTGTGGCTGTTACTAACGTGTGATGATATGGTACCAGACTGAACCTGACTTGGGTTTATGTAACACACAATTTGTGCCTGAGTTGAGAAATAGTGCAAAGATTTCAAGTCCTTTTCTCAGGACAGTGATAGCATTGAAACTTTATGGGGAATCAGTGCTTGGCTTCTGCATACTAAGCAGGTGGTCTTTATTATGGCATATTGGTAATACTACAGAGAAAACACTTTCAGGGTAACCCCACTCTGCTAATTGACCTGGTGCATATTCATAGCTTTTCCTAAAGGAAATTTGGTTTACTCAGACAAGCTTAATTTTTTTTAACCTCAGACAGGTTTAACTTTTCAAAATGGAAAGCACATCTCTGCTAACGTACTTGATTACTGCAGCTTGTCTGACCAGATGCCTCCTGAGCTACAGCAACTGGTTTTATAAGTTTGTGTTGATTTACTCTTTCTCTCAGTCTCTCTTTTATTACCTGTATGTAGTACAGAGATGCTTCAGTCCCAGATTTTGAGCTCATGAGAAAGGCATAAATGTAACAAACATGGTTCCTAGAACCAGTGCTTCTTGGGAGTTCTTGCTTTAAAATGAATGTAGAGTTCCATGGGCTTAACCAGACATCTTAGAGATAAAATTAATGTAAAATCAATTTAATACCACTCATGCTTGTGGTCTCTTATCTTGTGGAAGCCAAATGATAGTTTTCTTTAAATCTGTTGAAGATGAAGCGTTTTAGTTCTGAACTCTCATTCTCTCTGAAGGAGACTCAAACCTGGAAATGAAACATCTCTGAAAGATGAGGGTTTTCTCTCTCTCTTTTCTGTTGACTAGCTCATCGTTTTGGAAATTCTGTTTGCAGTAAAAATGTGTTAATGACTGTGATGCATGTCTGAAGGACCTGGATAACCTGAACTCTTGCGTAGGAAATCAGAACTTGTGAACAGATATTATCGTGCCATGTAATCCTCCATCAGCATTAGACAGCAATACAGTGCCTTCTGAGAACAACTGTGTAAGCATTATCCTTGCATTTCAAAAAAGCTGAGAATCTCAGACCTGAAAAAAGGTGATATTTTTGGGATTCTAGAGTCTTGCAGAACTTTCAGAAATCTAGATTTACTTCTCTGACTCCTTTTATAGAAACAGCTGTTTGGTCTTCAGTGAGGCTGGAAGGTGAGGACAGGACCCTTTCAACCAGCTGGTTGATGGTGAAATAGTATCAAACTTTAGCCTGGCAGATTTTGGGCCGTGTAAGAAACAAACAACCCTTCCATGGATCACTTGACCCATGAGGGTTTAGAGAGTAGCCAAAGGAAGTGCCTTGAGATGGAGGCGGGGAAGGCAAGTGTGACCAGTGATAAAGGAGGTTGCTGAATTGAGGACTTCATTTATCCAGTCAGGTTGTCAGTGTGTAGCCACGTCTCCAGGCACTGCACGCACAGATGTGTTTGGATGTTTCACTGAGGGGTTCCTCCCTGAGGTTAGTAAGGCTCTCCGCATTACAGTCAAGAGGTTACAGCCAGTCAGTCTGAGGAAGCATAATTACTCATTTAGATAGCATAGAAAGGATGAGAAAGTGAGAGTCGAGTGGTCATTGCTCAAGAGTCTAAGGTCAAGTGGTCCTGTCTCCTGGGGGCTGGCAGAAATGCATGTTGTGCAGTCATTTTGTTAGAAGCAGTGGAATGGTGTCTAACACAGATTCACTGTTGTAGGTGTGGTTAGGGCTGAAGAGCAAGGCCGGGGTCTCTCGGGTAGGTCTCTATAGCAGAACAGCTGAAGTGTTTGCAGGTCCCTCTCCTGCAACTTATGTCTCACAAGAACATGCAGGACTGGTTTGCTTCACATGTGTGGTGGCTATGGCTGGGCATCACCCTGGTCTGCCCGTGTTCCCAGTGTCTCTGCTCTGGCTTGTCTGGTTTGCTGTTGGCATGGCAGAGGCAACAAGGCCAGTGGCTGAAGGAAAATGTGTGAGCTAGGTGCCAGTCAGAGAGGGCTTGCTGGCACCTGAGCACTCATGAAGATAGAGGGAGCACTGTCAGGGTGTGCCCCTCGACAGGAAGGCAGCAAGAAGGGATAAAGAGGCACTTCTCTCACTGTGACTTTGGTGCACAGGACACATGGTTTGGTGTGTACAGTTTGCAGCTTGCCTGTGTTGGAAGTTACTCAGTAGTAGCTGTTCTGCTTTCAGTTTCCATCCTGGCTGTTTCCCACTGAACACCGAGGGCCTGGGGTTTGTAAATATTCAGCATAAATAGAAATCCATATAGGTTTCAGCCTGAGCCGCCTTCTTTTTGCCTTTGTGGGTTTTGGGGGGGTGTTTTGGCTTTTTTTGTTTGTTAATGGGCTTTTCTTGATTGGGATTGCTGGATTTTTTTTTGTTTCCTTTTTTCTGAACAGCCCCCTCTGCTTGTCTTTATCATTTCACTTTCTTTGAGTTGGTAAAAGTGTTTTCTATTGATTTTGATGCTAATGGGCTCCACCATGTTGGCTAGTGTGAGCCTCAAGACATGTCATATCTCCACCACCATCAGTAGCAGCTTCTGCACGTCTGCAAATTTCCTTCCCCGAGATGTCAGGTTTTCCCTCTGCTTTCTTTAGATTGCCCTTCCAGATGGCCAGCTCTCCTGCAGGAGTAAGCACCCCCAGGCAAGGGCACTCAGCTGCAGCCTCTCAATCTGAAAGGGTCATAAATACATGAAGTTTGTGCTTTTCATTATACAGAACATAGCAGGAGGAGCTGCCTTGTCAGCATGCTCCCGTGGGGAGGATCTGCACTAAAAGGTCTGCATAACAGCAGGGGGGTGAAAAAAACCCTTTGAGAGCAATGTCGCTGGGCTGGATGTTGGTGACTTGGAACCAGGGATCTCAGAGGTCACCCATGGGTCTGACTGCAGCGTGGTAGCTTGCCTTTCCCTCTTTATTTTCTTCCTCTCTTGCTGATGGCCTGGGCGTGCTGCTGAGCCTGGGGTGCGTGTGGCTTTCAGGTTTGATAGCAGCACTGGCAGCTTGCCCCCTGTCCCAAAATAACCTCTCCATCTCCTCACAGTTTTCCAGCATGAGGTCTGTGTTTTCAAGGAACATGGGATATTTTTGAAGAAGAGAGGATCAGTGAGAGTTCAGCCCTGCTGCCCTTCCGTGAACAGGGAAGGGAGGTGGTGTGCTGTCAGCAGGGGCCGAGTGCTGCTGCCTGGCACAGCCTGAGCTTTCCTGGTGGTGAAGGACACGTGGAAGGAAGGAGGTGTAGGGAGCTTGTGCAAATGCACCTTCAGTAAGGTGTGGTAGAACAAGTGAGCAGCGATTGCTATGATGCTGCTTGCTACATGGTATGTTTAACGTAACCAGCCCTTCTCAGACATAATGCAAAGGAATTTAAGAGCTGCCTCGTGACAGGAGTTAGGCTTGTTTATTTAGACCAACCCTGTAAAAGTGGAGCGATTGAAACATTCCTGTGATGGGTTTGCATCTGTGGGTGGTGGGTGTCTGAACCCAGATACCAAGAACTGCAAAAATAGGCCTATGTTGCAAGAAGGACTAGGATGATTGTAGAGCTGCATGAATGATTAATTTACCCTGCTTTTGTTTCACTTTTGATTCCAGGCCCTCTGCAAAAAAAAAAAAAAAAAAAAAAAGGCAATTTTGGAAGATGTTTTTAAAATAAAAAATGTCAGTTCTAATAACAGCTTTACTACGCAGATGTGCACCAGTACTACTCCAAGAGGAATAGAGTAAAAAATCACTTACTGCCATTTTTCTGTAACGTTACTATTTGGAATTGGTAGAGAAATAATCACCAAATACTTTGCAATCAGAATAATTCATATTTTAGGAGGATAATATTATTACTCTTCAAATAGGAGACACAGTGACATAGTGGTAATGCTTTTTCAATAACCCTCTTTTAAGCTCAGTGTAGAAATAATTTGTTTTGTTATTAAAATTACTCCACATATTTGAGACAGGCTTCAGCTGAACAACTGCCTAATATGTGCTAGACACATATTGATTTTTTTGTCTTAGCCCAACATTTCCCCTGGGCATCATATTATTTATTCATAAAGCAGAAATTATGTCTGACAGGCAGTTAGAGGGGTGTAGAGCTGTGGTCCAGAAACAATGCAAAAAGCTTTGCAAGGACCCCAAGAAATCAATGTGCTGATGCTAAAGAACCGGCTTTTAATTCTGAGCACACATTCTTGCAATCATTCAGTGTGGAACAGGAAATTTAAATAACAAATAGTTACTATTAAAACTGCTGGCCTAAATTTTCATTCATCTTTATTCCAATTCCCTGAGCCAAGGTGGAGTAGGCATTGAAGGCAGCTAGCCTCTTAGCCATAACACCAGCTCTCTGCTCTAGCCCTGATTTGCACGTTTGTATGTAGATTTCTGTTGGAAGTAAGATATTTTTATCAATAAAGATTTAGTACCCAAACGTTCAGAGAGCCAAGATATTCCCAAAATGTGCATGATTCATCACCACTTACTCTAATTGAGTGTTAGACTGATGTCTGTACAGCAGATTAAAATAATAAATAGCTGGTATTTTTAGAATATGAATTGAAATATTTTGATAAGCTAGTCATTGTGATAGACCTGTTTGAAAAAAAATCATGCAAAACGAGATTTGTTCTGGTTTTTGTTCGTTCAAAATTAGATCACAGCGTACTATCAAACAGTGTTTGCTGGGGGAAGGTGTATTTTATTTCCAGTAAAGTTTTTTCTACTGAAAAGGATTAATCAAACTCGCAGGTAATCTTTGGAAAATATGAATCTGCCCTTATACTTTTCTCAGCAGGATAAATAACTATTGAAGTATTATATCTGAAATGAGATGGACATTTGAACATCTGGTCCAATCAGGCCACTATGGAATTTGTTCCTTGTTCTTTAAAACACAGATAATGCGATCAAAAAATAGCATGCCATCACATAATTAAATATTTCATCTTAATGTATAAGCACAAGAGAACTGAACTAAATTTGTTCTGGCATTTCTTGACTTTCTAGGACTTGACTTTGAACCTGAATGTTCTTTGATATATATGGGGTTGGGAATTTCAAAGTTTGCTTTGCATATTTTGAGTGGGGAGGGAAAGTGTAAGAAACTAATTCATTTCTACTTTATAGACATGAAAATTAATATCTTTCTCTTGGTTAATAAGAAGGTTGTGTTATTTACAGTGAAACCAAGGCACACATTAACCTTGTGAAGATAAATTCACATGTATTCCTTAAATTGGTCTGCGGAGCACCTTACAGTTGTTTTCCCCAGGGAAGGCTTTGACTTCTTCAATCATGAAACACCACAATAAATGCTATTTTAAATCACTTAACTAGGACAGCATAATCTGCATCTATCTAGAATAAGTAGGAGTGCCTGAAACACGCAGACATTTGTATTTTTTCCCAGGAAATGGTAGGGCTTTGAAAAGAAGAGAAAACTGTGACACCTCACTGGTATGTTCTAGGAAATTAAATTTATGAACTTTCACATTTAGTGTTCTGACGTATGATGGCATTGGGAAAGCATTGCAGTGTGTTTCATATGCCTGTCTTTCATGGATTTGAAAATCTAATTTCATTTTGAAGAAAGTGTAGCAAAAATGGCATTTTTCTGGGCTATTATACATGTTGTAGTGGACACATTTTTTATAGTTGCCATCTGATGAGAACATGAAGTCATAAAAATAGTTAATTTCCAAAAAAATGGATGCATTTGCATTTGTTCTTGCCAATATCTTTGAATGCTGCCATTAACTTGCAAGAGTTACCATGTATTTGCTAGTAGGTTTCAAATAACACATTTACTGCATAGCATTACAGATGACTGAATGTTACATAGTGACTTTAAACGTCACTTTTCCGAACTATTAAACCACAGCTGTAATAATAATTCTTTTAATCTATTTAGATAGCTGGTAGCTAGTCAGTTAATGAGGTTTGTTCATCAAGAGCTCAACTGCATCTCTCTGCCTCTCTGAACTCTGTTTTCTTAATTTAGTTTCGGCATTACTGTTGTCAGGAACATAACTCTGCTTGTGACAGCAGAAGAGTACCCACCCCCAGATAAAGCACTGAAAAATGAATACACACATTTTCTGCTTCACCAGCCCGGAGTGCTCTTCAAGACACTCAGATGGAGGATAGGGCTGGTCACCCAAGGCTCCATTCTAGTCAGTGGAGAGAAGTGGCTACTTTTAGGACATGGTTTATTTAACTTATTTTGGAGGCTTATTTTATTTTACAGTAAGGTGCATCTTATAAAAAGCTTAAAAGATGCTGTAGTGTGAAAGGAGTGTAAGTACCCAGTTGTGGGATGGAATTCAGTTTCAGGCTGACACATACATGTTGAGTTCCTTTCTGAGCAGCTGGGTCTTCATGTGAGCACAGCATCTCCCTTTGAGCCAGCGGGGATGTCAGTCCTGTAGCTGGTGGAGCCTGGAAAGCACTCCCTGAGCGAGGTGCTGCTTGGTAGAATCACTGACAACAGATGAAAGACTGGGCTGGATGGGACACAGTATTCATGTTATCAGGATGATGAGACTCAACGTGTTTTTCCAGCCTATAGTGATTTATGACAGTGACACATAGCAAGCCAGTATGTTACTGACTGGCTTTCCATTGGATGTTGATTCTTACCAATTTTTAGAACACAGTGAAAAGCACTAAGCACAATTAAGATAGGCTGTATTTTTAACAGTCATTTTGTTGCTAAGGTTTGTGTGAATACAGTACAGCACATCCCAAAGAGTTTTCTTAATTTTGTGATGTTGTTGTGTTCCTAAAATTACTTTCTTCTGATGCTTTGCTGGAACCTTTGATGAAAAGTTGTTGATTTGGAAACCACTGTTAAAAAGGTGCTGTATGGGAAGGTGATGTCTATTGTGTTTTTCTGTTTTTTACCTTTTTGTTCCCTAGACAATAATTTACCTAGTGCCAACATATCTTTGGTAAAACACCTAACCTTACCAAACACAGATGTTTTCAGAGGCTTAGTAAGAGGATGGCAGATACTAGTCCATCTCACAGGTCAGTTGGATGATATACTGCACTGATGTTGAGACTATCATCTGCTGACAGGCAAATGTGTTTAAGACCAAAGTTTGCTACTGACCTCAAATGGACCCCTTAGCTGCTGCTCTTTTAACTTGATAAGTGGGTGAAATAAGGAGATGACAGAAAAAATACGACCTGAAATATTTTCTAACAGAATTAAATAGCAAGTATATATGTAAATCAGTTTATAAAAGACCAAATTAGCTATGGAACACAGAAGTTCCCAACTGTTGCATACAGATATTTTAGGATTCACTAGAAGATAGTAACTCGCTATAACAACCAACATAGTTAATGATGCCCTGGTCTTAAAAAATAAACGGTGAAAGTTGTTGAGTAAGGTGTGCTTCTTCCTCCAGAGATCTGTGTGACTGAGAGGTGTTTGGGAACCAGCCCTGGAGGTGCCTGTGGCCATGAAGCAGTGCCCCCCTCAGTCCACTGCCAAGCATGGTCCACATACAGCTTGTGTACCTTTTACCTTGTTCAAACCTGCCGTTAAAAGAAATTTGTTTTCTTGTGAGCATTTCTGTAATGTTCGTGTATCTGCCTTAAAATAATGGTAGGAAGAAGCAGTCTGATTTCATATCCAAAGCCCTGCTGGCCCATCCGTCCACAGGGCCCTCCAGTTCACCGGCAATTATCAACTTTGTCACTGCCCTGCTGTGTATTCAAAACAGCATCTGTGGGCTTTATTCATTGCTACGTTGAAGTTAAGGATGAGCTCTGGGCAGACATCAACACACTTAACCTCATTTTCTCCTTTTAAATCCCTTCTTAAAATCTCCTCTGCCGTAATCCCTGAAAAAAAAAAAAAAAGTAGGTTAGTCATGTGTTACAGCCACTACCGCTTGTGTTGTGTTGACTGATGCTGCTTTGTTTCCTCCTACATCCTTGTCAACCATCCATATCCATTTATTGGACATTTTTTATATATTTGAATGTGACTTTCTGGGCAAGAATCATCTTTTTTATTCTCACTGAGCACAACCTGCAGTGTGCTTCTGCCCTGGCCTGGGACTGCTAGATGGTCTCCATCATAGGAAGGATACCAACCTGTTGGAGCAAGTCCAGAGGAAGGCTAAAAAATTGATTAGAGGGATGAAGTACCTCTCTTATGAAAAAAGGCTGAGAGCCTGGAAAACAGAAGGCTTCAGGGTGACCTAATTGTGGCCTTCCAGTACCTGAAGGGAGGCTACAGGAAAGGTGGAGAGGGAGGTTTTACAAGGGGATGTAGTGACAGGACATGGGGGAATGGCTTCAAACTGAAAGAGAGTAGGTTTAGATTAAATATTAGAAATCCTTTTCTGTGAGGGTGGTGAGGCACTGGAACAGGTTCCCAGAGAATTTATGGATGCCCCATGCCTGGAAGTGTTCAAGGCCCAGCGGGATGGGGCTCTGAGCACCCTGGTCTAGTGAAAGGTGTCCCTGCCCATGACAGGGGTGGGGGTTGGAACTTGATGATCTTTAAGGCCCCTTCCAACCCAGGCCATTCTATCATTCTGTGATTCTGTGTTACCGTAACACAATAAAGAGAAAATAACTGTGATGGCTCAGTGCTTCACAACTGTAATGGGATTTTTTATACCACCATTTGAGGAAAATGAATGCTGGTATCATATGGCAAAGGTGAAAAATGATGGCATATATCCTTAGTAAAGAATGTTCTTAAAATATTTCTAAGAATTTTGGAATGTTTGAGCTGAAAAACAGGTATCTTTTTTTCTTAAGAAAAGAAGGGCTTGTGACATTCTTTAGTATTTCATATCAGATCTCCCAGAACTTCCACTTGCAGGTATATGTTCAGCACTGCTGCAGGTCGGGAGCTTGGGAAAAGGGAGGTTTGAGTATGGATGGGAAATTTCCTCAGTGTTTTCCCAAACATCTGTAGGAGCCCTTTGCCAGAACCCATGTTACCGGTTTAATCATAACACTTTCTTAGGTCTTCTGCTGCGGTGACTTTTATGAACGGAAGGCAACACAATCTTCTGGGCTGGCAATATTCAGAAAATCGGTAATATAGGAGCCTTCACCTACACCTCCATTCATACACACCCACTGCAAGGCCATCAGCGTTCACGGGAGGGCATGGCGCATGCCTGGACTGTAATGACAGACTGAAGCAGGACCGCAGGTGTCAGGAACTGTGCTTTCAGGGCAGCGAGGGTTTTGACACATTCAGGCACGTGTGTGTGGCATAGCTGTGGGCTCCACGCGCTGCCACAGCACGTGGCTAAGGCAGGGTGGCTGCTCCTGTTGGGAGAGCATCAGCCTGGATAGATTTGGGTGGTTTTGCGCTGGAATCGCATGCAACATGTATTGAGGATTTTTACACCAGTACTATTGAAATATAAATATACATATACATGATTTTTTTTTACATAAAATACCCTACAGCTGCTACTCATCAGTAGTTTTCTTAAAATTTAAGTTAAATTTCAGCATCTTTTTTGATTTCAGTAAGGGCTATGTTAATTGAAATAGCATATTTACTCATCAAATATTTATTGAGTGACAATAATCTTCCTGTAGATTGTATACCTCATAAAAACTCTCCAGTATGCTCTTAAAAGCATTTGCTTCCTTTTATTGAAATGTAGGGCCTACACGCAGTACATGCCAGTGTAGGGTAGGGTAAATTTTTAGCTACCAGTTGGGATACGAATATTGTAATTGCCATTGAATCTATTTTTTAATGTCTCTGTGGGCATTGTACTCTTATTATACAGGGTTCGGTGGTATTCCCTTCCTAAAATCATGCTACATCTCAATGTATGGGGCTTGAACAAACAGAGAGAGGGCTATACCACAATACTTTATGCTGGTGTGAAAGAGGTTCTTGGGTAAAAAGTTAAAATATACAAAGCTTAGTCTCTAAAAATAGGTGAAATAATAAGTTTCTTGCTTATTGAGGAAGCTGTATAATGCATCAGGGTATGGAAATAAATTAAACCCACAAAATCAGAAGTATTAGGTCAAGCTTTTCCAAAATGAATTAAAATATATTTGAAAGGAAGATCTCTAAGATGCAACAAATTTCATTTATTTTTGTTTCTCCAGAGAGTCGGAACTGGACATCCATGTTCAGGGTTCAAGAGGAGTTCAGTACCTGTGGGACTCCAGCTGCAGGGGCTTGCTCCCCTGCAGACACTGTCAGCAAAGCTTCCCGTCATGATAGCACTTTCTGTAGAGCAGACACTGGGCTACTCTGCCACGCTCAGGGCATCCGTTCAGTTTAAGCAACCACTGAGTCACAGCAGCTTGGGTCAGTAGTGACTTGACCTCTCAATTATGTTCAGTACTGTGACTAAAGCCTGCTATGTTCTCTTCAAGCTGTTTTATACATCATAACTGGCACTTGGGAATTTAGATTGACTGTTGTTAATCAGTTTAACCAGTCAAATATTCACAAAATACTTACCTAGTTCTTCTAAATAAAGTATTGAATAGTCTGTCTCTGCCTTGACATCACCAGGAATAGATGTGGGCTTAGGCTTTCAGCCTTACTATCATTTACTATCAACTAAGGCTTTCATCCTTACTTTCAGTATGTTCCTATGTCTGCGTATTAAGAGACTGTATCTTGTCTGAAGCTGTCAAAGCCTTTTAACTTTTTAGCTCTTTGGCCATCCACCGAACAAAGAAAGCTTCAAATATCCCATTGAATATAAACTTTCTTCAGAGCTAACTATGAACTTTTTTCAGAGCTGCTGAAGCTTCAGTCTTCAACTTGTTTTGAGGTAACTGAAAAAGAAAACGGGAAGAATCTGTCCTATCAATATACCATCACTATGTTTCTATTTACAGGCCTTGTAAGCACACCTTTAAAAATAATTGCCTTAAAGCTTTTAATGTTCTTGCACTACAAGAAGCTGAGCAACATTTTCAGTGGTTATTCACAGCATAGACTCTTGGCATGTATTCCTGCCGTTCACATCAAGCAAAAATCCCCCTTGAATTCAGTGGGCTTTTTGCCTGCACAACAGTCTCTCATTCCAACTGAATTAGCAGTAACAGACTTAACTATAAATTATTTTTTGCTCTGGGCACGTTCTCTAATAATTACCCTCCTCTAGTAAATACTTCACTGTATTAGTGAGATACAAGAGCTTTTAATTCTTTAGACTCAGCAACTCTTATTTCAGGACTGGTTCTGTTGGAATAGGAGTTAGGTTTGTTTTATGATAAGAATGATCACTTTTAAAAACAAACCTGAGGGTATAATTAGGATATTGCCTTATGAAATTACTATCTTATAGTATGTGAAATCTGAAGTTTTCCCCACTGAACACCTTCTGTTTTAGAGACTGGGGTGGCCTCCTAGATTTAGGAGGGCTGTGGTCATTTTTTGAAAATGCTTTTATTTTCCAGGTATGTATTAGTATTGAGAAGAGGCTGATTCATGCTAGACTACGTTTTTCAGTATGGATTTAATTCCACCCAGACTCAGGGTAGTGAAACGTGCTGCATGGCAGCTGGCACAACAGCATTTTTAATCAAATAATGGATTCCAGCTGGTGGGGAGTCAACTGAGTTCTGAAGCAGACATGACTTAATGCAGATCTACCTTATTTCTTCAATAAAATGCATTACCTCTGCATATTAAACAAATGTAAGTGGAGGAGGGAAAGTGAAAGAAAGAAAGTTTATAGGTTTCCAGAAAAAAACCTAATCATTATAACTTCATAAGGTGAGTTAAGCAAGGGATAATAATGGGGTTTTGCAATCGGAGTAATAAATTAACTTGAACTCTTCTCAAATATCATTAAATGATTTTTGGTTTGCAGATGTGCTTGTGATTGTAAGGGTCATTTTCTAGGCTTTGTCCTTGAATATTGCGTTCTGTGCTCTTAGCTAATCTGCTACTGTCATCAGGAGTCATCCTCAAGTTAGTGGCCAGTCTCTGCACCCTGCTTACCGGGCTAGGTTACACTGCAGTGGTGTGAACAATTAATCCCAATAGCAGAGTGGGGGTCTTTTTGGTGTCACTGAACTGAATATTGTGTCAGACAGACCTTTTACAGTAAGGTCTTTTTCTGTGCTCTCCCTAAGAGTGTAAAGATTTTGATAGGATTCAGATAATGAGGATCTTATCGATACGTAGAGCTGAAACAGTGTAATTGTGCTGCAAAGCCAAATGTAATGGTACTGGAAAGGTCAGTGCATGTTGGAAAATGTCAACAGATGCTGCATTTTCAATGATTTTTCTTGTTAGCTTCTATCCCTCTATCTGAGCTCAGTGCTGAGCCAGGACAACCAACTCATTCTTCACTTAATGCTTACTGGGGCTTAGTTCATACCGTTGAAAGAAATGGCAAATGGCCATACATTGGCTAAGGCTTTTTCTTGTAGTTTCTTCCATGTCTGAAAGCTGTAAGTGATGTATGCTGGCTAATTGTCTTTCAGTTATTTCCCTGTTGAATGTTCTTCAGAGAACCGAGGTGAAGTTCAGCATCACCCCACCAAGATCAGCAGAGTCTCAGTGGGAGCAGTTATCCCACTGTCTTGTCCACAGCTGAGAAGTGTGAACCTTTGAGGAGCTGATAACTCCCGTCCCATTAGCTGGAGCTCCAGAGATCTGATCTTTCACACAATGCAGCCTGAAAGTAAATAGAGTAAGAAAAAGCATGTCTGATGTGAGGAGAGCCTTTCTGAGCTGAGTGATCCCTGTTCCAAGTCCCCATGAGGTCACTTGTTTCCATCAGGAGCTGCTGCATGATAGCAAGGTCAAGGCCTCTGGAAGCAATCAGACCTTCTCATGACATTTGCTAAAAGTGTGCTAGAAGGTAATTTTTTTCTTAAAAAAAAAAAAAAAAAAAAAAAAAAAGTAAACCATTTATTTATTTTATTTGTGTGGTCAGAATTTCATCCTCAGTAAAAGTCCTATGGAAGAAGAATACTAAGGAATGTTTTTATGTAGACAGCTGCAATTAACATAAATCTATTAATCTAGGCTAGCAAGAGAGTATTGATTGCAGTGCTTTTGCACTTCCTTCTGACAAGATGGGAAAGTGATGAGAGGAAAACAAAGCCAAATTGATCTCATAATTTCAGGAGTTGTCTTGAAAATAAAAATAAATATTCACATAGTTTCAGTTTATTGCCTGTATTATTTCCATGATGTTTCTGTCGTTACTGTCTCTTTCTGACAGCATTACAGTATACTTTAGAGGCCTTTTATGTTAGATTTGGTTTTGTCATGTCTGTTGCCTAATTCCTCATGTAGCTTATTGATGCCATAAAAAAAACCCAAAACCATAAAAATATTTTTGAATGTGGAAAATGTACAGGAAAATAAAGAAGTAATCTGAGATGTGGCAGATACTAATCAGAGTTTATAGGAGATGCTTAAGCTTTTATATTAAATGTTATGAAAAGTTCATATTAAGTTTCTGTTGTGCACTGGTAGTTAGGGAGATGCACTGGAAGCCTGGTTGCCTGTGGCTGTGCCTGGTCAAAACACCCAATTTATTTTGGTGCAAAATGTGAGATTTCAAACTTTCAGGGTCTTTTTTGGTTTGGGATATTTTTTTGAGGGTATTTTTTTGTGTGTGGTTTGGTTTGGTGGTTTTTTGTTTGTTTGTTTGCCTTTTTTAATACAGAAGCAAAACTCAGCCTTTTGAAAACATTAATGAAACAATATGGAGAGAAATTCTTGCCAGAGCAGCCAAGTGTATTTTGGCCAGGCACTTTCCTGTAGCACCAAGAGCCAAGCCTCAGGTTTTGTCTGACGCATCTTGGGCAACTGCTGTTTAATGAAGACAGTCAGCAGCTTTTGGCCAGGAACACGAATCTGCTGTCTCTATTCATCTGGAAATCTTAACCCACATCTGGGATATTTCTAACATTAGCTTTCTTGGGAAGTGACATATTAGTGCAAAATATTCCAGTCACCACTTACAAAATGCATTTGATAATTTAGAGCCATCTTGGGTAATTAAAACTAACCTGGGCGAGAAGTGGATGACTTTCACATTTTCAGAATCACCCTGAACATTTAGTTAACAGGCTTTACATTTCGTAAGGTGTGTGCTGATGCACATCAAACAGTTGAGGTAGTGATGACCAAGTTAAAGGTACGGCTTTGTCCTCAGCCTTGTTGACTGGAATGGCAGTAGACTGGTTTGCATTTGGATGTGTTGAGTTTCATGTGGCATGTGCAAGGATTTGAGCAACATATGTTGGTTTTAATGAAGTTAAGTCAGATTTGTAGGATTCATTTCAATGAAAACTGATAAATGAAGGGTAACAGATTACGTATGAACAATGTAGTTTAAGAAAGCAGCTATTTCAGAACTAATTGGTCTATTTATGAAATAATCTAATAATATTTAATGATTTGTCTGATTCTTACAAACAGTTTCTTATGCTTGTAGATGCTAATTGCGTGAGCAGATCTCTGTACTTTGTGTGGGCAGAGTTGTATTTGTGTTGAAATGTTTGTTGTATTCATGCCAAAAAAGCTCAACCATAAAACCTCATTAAGTTCTGATCCTTCAAACGTGCATGCGCTTAACTTGACTGCTCAAATATTGTTGCTTTGGCAGTGTTGATTTCAATACTTTGATCATGAAACATCTAATGTAAGGTGGTGGTGGTGGGAAATTAGTACAGCAGTAGTGTTGTTCTGTATAAACATAATTAATTAGTACACGTTGCACCCTTCCCTGGAGGCAGAAACCCATGTTTCTGCTGAGTTGATGAGTAAAATTAATAGTTGCTCACCGAAGATACTGTCTTGAGATCCAGTTTGCTGCTGCGATCTTATCCTGAACTCAGACTTCAATGACTGTTTTTGTACTTTTTTGTGCACAGACTTCTCTGGTTGTTCAGGCTTTTACTCGTGTTTGCTATACGTTAGCTGTAACGCTTTTGGCTCAGTTCCCTGAGCTAGACTTGGGATAGCACAAAGACATTTATAAAGGTAAACAAGAGTATTGTTTGAGTGTCTTTACAAACAACAGAAGATAATTTGTTTGCCCAGTGGAAGAGGAATGTTTACTATCTAGCAAGGAAGGAAAAGTACTTTCCCTTCAGGCTTTACAGAGTAGAAAAAAATGACTGCAGCTTAAAGCTGACTGGAGCCCGTGAACCTCTAATGTTAGATACCAGCAAATCCTCAGCTGAGGTTTTGGGATACAAAAGAGCCTTGGAATCTAGCAGGGGAAGGGTTAAGGTAAGATTAAGAGAGAAATATGGGAATAAAAATGAAAAGCTATATAAAACGCATGAAGGATGGGGAAACGAGATCAACAAGGAGATGACAAGGGTGGACTTCTCTGTTGCTCTGAAGGGTGTCTGGCAAGTTAAACTCCACCTGACAGCATTTCATATGCATTTCTGCCTGGCCAAGGTCTCATTTGTAATTATAACTCGGTATTTGAATTTCTTCTGCACTATTCCTGTGTGAAGTTCTTCCTGCATTGGTTTTCATGTTTATTTTCTCAAAGGAGAAAAAAATTTGCAGACTCCCCAAATATTCTAAGAAGAAAAGCCAGCCGTTTATTTAAGCTGGCTTTCAAAATGCTAATGTTTGGCTTTGGGCTTTCCTAGGAACACAAATAAATTGCTGTTTATTTTTTGTCTTTGGAGATTTTGTAGGTGTTTTTATTTCTTCCTTGTTCTTTTAAGCCTTTCTTTCTACTTATCCAGCATCTCACATAACTTTGATTTTTATCTTAGAGTAATTTATATGAAGATATGCATGGGTTTGAGAATGTTTTCTTTACCAGTAGACAGAATAGGAAGTTAAAAATCATCTATTTTCCATTCAGTATCTATTTTGCAGTGCACTTAGAAACAGACATATGCTGCTGCATGTGTGATGAGGCTAATTCTGTCTTTGCCTTAGTGGAGTTGTTCACACTGAGCTTGCATTCTGATTAATTAAATGAGAAATTAGGAGTTTGGGTTCATGGTGGGCTCGCAGGAGTCTGCTTTGTTAGAGCTTTGTGAAACTCACCCGCCCTCGGGGCCCCACCAACTCTGCTGCCACTGTGCTCTGTTTCTTGCGGGTCATCCAGGGGAAGCTAGGGGTGATTGAAGACTTCAGGAGGCTCCAGCACTGCTTTGGCCTGGCTGTGAAAGTAAAATTGAGTCTTGGTAAAGTGACAAAAACTTGTGTAGGCCAGACCATGCCAGTCTCCCCAGAATTTTGTTTTCTGAGGCTCCTGGTGGCACTCCCATTAACTTAATGCATCAAGGACTTGTGGAAATTGAGGAGCTGTAAAGGTGAATTTTGGGGTGGGCAAGTTCATCCTTCATTCCACAGCATTTGGGGATTGTCAAAGTCAGGGATATTGCTGAGGGTGGGCTGTGGCCAACCATATGGTCAGTTGACCATCTGCATCTGAGCCTCAGTGAATGGCATTGAAGGATTTCTTTTTAATGAGCATGTTAAACATGGGACAAATTCCATTTTAGTATAGTCATTTAAAGTAATTTCTGGTACAGATGATTTGTTGGCAAATGAGACGTTAGGTCTACTATAATCTGGGGCTCATCCAAGTTTCCATTCCTCTAAATACAACTGATCTAAGTAATGGTTCAGCTGTGCACAGTGCTCCTCAGTACTTTAATGATGAGCTGTTCTGACTGAAATGATGAGTGCAATAGCTAAAACTCCTATACAGTAGTAATAAAATGTGCCTGCCATCATCTCCTTAAAAAACTCTGAAATCCCAGTGTGGTTGGCTGTTACTTTCATCCACTGCAAGTAGAAATGGCTTAAAACAGACACATATCTCTAAGTTTCCTGTGGGCATTTTTAATGCAGAATATAGTCTTAGTATTGAATATCTGAAAATACGACAAAAATTTATTTCAGAAAATAATGAAAAATAAGCAAAAAATCTAAGTTGGTATCAAAGAAAAGAAACTAAGTCTTGAATAAAACCTGCTATGATGAAGCATATCATATTTTATACAGTAATCACAGTCTGTAAAATATTCTCACAAAATTTTCCGGTTCAGGTAGCTCACCATGCACTGGTATGTTAACAAAGATGCTCATCTCAGCTTTACTAAAGTAAGAATAATAAAACTCTTGTAGAAACTAAATGTGTTGTGCATGGACAGTAGAAATGTCTATCATGAGATTACATTGAAGTTAGGTTCGTGATGACCTGTCTTTTCTTTTTACTTTGATTTTCCCCTGGCTTGTAGTTACTGAAGTCCCCAAGGATTACAGGGGCAGAATGCCTAAAAGTGCTCTTTAATGCTTGACAGCATGGCTCTGACAGTGTTAGACACACATTTTAAGCACACTAACAATTGAAGGATAATGCTGTACACAGTGTAGAGGGTTTACAGAAGGGGCAAATAGGGATTTTGCAGCTTATGACGGAGAGTCTTTGATATAGCAGTTTCAAAAATTAGATTATGGTGTATATCATTTAAAACTCTTTTTCAGTTGTGCTGTAAATTTAATGGCAAGGTTTGGTTGAAATGAGGTCTTGTGGTCTGCAAGGAAGAAAATCAATCAGAGTTCACCTTATCATTTTTCTCTATCCTTGGTAGGGATGCAATTAAATTCAGTCTGAAAGGTCGCAGTGTGTGGTATACATTAACCTCACACTAACCCTGTGTATGATACTGCCACTGAGAATGAGTTAATAAAGATATCAGTTGGAGCTGCACATTTGTTCTCTTTTTTTCAAACATATCTGTGTTCACACACACTTCTAATTAGGTCTTTGTGCATAATATTAGCAGATATCCAGAATATTTGCAGGGCTGTTAATTAGGTTGTAGGCTAGTGTACACGGGAATGTACGGTGGAGTTCCACAGCTGGTGGCCAAACCCACTTTAACTCATTTGCTGAAGTTCATGTTAATGCAGGGATATATGTCAGTGAGACAAGGCTTTGTTTTATTTCCAGCTTATGATGATGATTAAAACAGCAGCTGCAGAAAGTGGGTTTAATTTCAAAGTGCAGTAGAGTTTCTGAATGCCATTTGCATTATACACATTTGCTCCAGATGACAGAAATTAAATTTCTTATTGAGAATTGGGTAAGTACTTTGGTGGTGAAGAGACTCTTGACCTTTTTAACCTATTAAATTAAGTTATGGGGAGGTATTTGATTTTCGGTTTGATTTGTGAAGACCTTTTTAAAACGAACAACGTTTTCCATATTAGGTATTAAAGAAAACCAGTGCAGTGCAACACTAAGAACAGCAATGCAGTTTCAGAGACAAGGTAGAGAAAGGTAATAATATAGCACTTCTCTTTCAGAGACTAGCAACGAGAGGTCAACAAATTTTACTTCTAAAAACATTTCTGCTCCTCCCTGGAAAACCATTTACTGTTATATGAGGTTGCAGAATTTCTAATGAATATATTGAACAATGGGGCAGGAGAATGAGAAATTTATAAAATGTATACCTCAGATTATGAGATGCCAGGGGAACTGAATTTTGGAAAGTAGCAGCCTGTTAGGCCAACCTCTAGAGTATATAATATTTTAGAATAAATGTTGAACAAGTTGATAAAGTCAGGGAAGTAAGTGGGAAATGGGATAAAATGAAAAATTATTAATAAATATTTTTGTGCCAAGGGTAGCTGTTTCATCTTCTTTAGTTCTGTTACTGAATAAAAGCAATAGGTGTGATCCATCTCAATTTTGATAAAGAATTTGAATGTGGTGCCCACATGGAGGTTTCTCAGTAAGGTAAGAGAAAAAAGGAAATTTATAGAAGCAATTTTAAATAGGTAGAGAATTGATTAAAGAGCATATGTCAATATTTGTCTTGAAATGGGAGTGTTGGGCCAAAGGGAGCCTGCTAATTAAATTCCTCAGAGGAGATGAAACCTGTTTAGTATTTTCCTATCATTGTCATAAATAAGCAGTAGAATGTTTATGAATTTGACAGGCAACAGAATTTACAGGTGACTCAAAGTTAAGAGTCCCTGGCATTTCAGAAGAGGATCGTAGCATCATACAAAAAGGGTTACATTTTCTTCTGGGTTGGTGTGATAGGTATGGCATGAAATGTAATTGTGCAAAGTACAAGCCCATGTTTTTTACTATGGATAAAGCAAGGCCAGGCAAAAAAAATAGAGTCCTTGTTTATCTCTGAGGTTTGTGAACAGCCTTTTCCAGGTGTAGCAGAGGTAAAAATAAAGGGCAGCTCTAGCATGGAGCATCATGGGGTTCATGGAAGGCACTCAGGAGTTCCCTTGCAGTCCTGTGCTCCTTATTTATTTGAGGTGTTTCTCATGAGGAAATGGATGTGCATGTGCCGCTCTGTGTGTGGATGTTTTAATTAAATTGCTAGCTGCTTCCATGTGTTTGATGCATTTCCCGGTGGTGTATGTCTGTGTGCTGCAAGCAGCAGGAAAGATGATGTGTTCTTGTGCACGCAGCTGCACCACAGCAGGAAAGGGGGAAGATTTAAGAGGCAGCAAACTCTGCAACTCCTGATGGGATGGTTGTCAGTCACATCCGCTTATCCCCGGCCCTTCGCTGCTGTGGGAAGGTGCTGAATTTCTGCTCCTCTTGGGATGGTCAGCAATCACTCCTCATGAGCACAGCCTAAATATTGACCTGCCTGCAGAGAAATAGGAAAACTCCCTTTCTACAGCACGTAAGTTTTACTCTTGGAAGACTACTTGTGCTGTGAAGGAAATTTCACAGAATCATGGGAGGGTTAAGGTGGGAACAGACCTCTGGAAGTCAGCTGGTCCAGCCCCCCTCGTTCAGGCAGAGCCACCTAGAGCCGGTTCACCAGACTTTTGAATATCTTCAAGGATGGAGCTTCTACTACCTGTGGAAGTTTCTCTGTGGAACTGTGTTGAAATCATGCAGACAGACATTAGATGGGAAGATTCCAATTGCAGGAATGTTTGTGGCTGGAATGAGGTTTAGGTAGATGAAGTGCTGGAGACGAGATAGATGAGTCCTGATGTCGAGGTAAATGCCATGTCCCACATTTTTGTAGTTCCCAAAGGCAGGCTGGAGCTCTTAAATTGATTGTTTGATCAAGTTTGCTTTCCATGCCAGGCGCGCTATGAGTAAATACCAGCTCTGCTGTGCCACCTTCCAGCAGCTCATGCTGCCGAGGGGTGCTATAAGTGCTCTGAGAAAAGCACGGCTTCTCTGCTGCTTCAGTGCTGCCGTTGGGAGGGAGAGGACCTTGGATGTGTGAAGGAGGGAGCTTGAGCATGAGAGGAGGATGTAGTGGGTCGTTTACTGAGCCCCAGGGCCAGCCCACAGCCATACAGGCAGGCCAGGAGTAGCAGGTCAGCACTAGGGCCATGCTTGTGTCGGAGCAGGTGCTGCTTGGGTCGGAGCAGGTGCTGCTTCTTCTCTGCTCTTGTTGGTGCTTATCTTCTCTCCTTGCACGCGGTCCTTCAAGATTTGTGGGACTCTCTGGATTTCAGGAAAAAGCATATGTCCTGATCTCTGTTCTCCCTAATCTTGAAAAAGCAGAACTCAGGGTTTCACAGGAAATCCAGACATTAGTTACATATATGTGCTGATGCTCATGTTGCCTTAACTGTCACAGAAGGAAAGAGTAGAGGTGACAGTTTATTCTCCTTAGGACACATGAAGCTTGCTTTTTGCATTAGCCATGACAGTGGTTATCAGCAGTGGGGTTGTATCCTGAAGCATGTGCTTTTCTTTTTTTCTTCATATTATTCTCACCCAGTTTCCATGCTTACATTGTTTACCCTTGACATAAATGATTATTTCTTCCAAATATATTAAACACATTAATCAAGTTTTCATGCCTGAAGTAGATTTAATATGCATTTTTAGGAAAGTATTGGACAGATTTCACTGTTGTTATTCCAAGAATTTTTCTTGCTGATTTACTGTGCTTTGAGAATAAGATTGTCTTTTGTGTCAGACGTGCAGCCTGGCAAGCCAACAAACGTGAGAATCGAGATTGACTTGATGCTACAGACAAGAATGTGTGATTTTCTTCCTGTCATCTAGTTCTGTTTAATACCAACAGAAATGGCACATCTCCCACTTTCCTGTGAGTAAAGCTTCTGCATTTCTGCAGTGAGTCCAGAAAAGTTTGAGTAGGGCTTTCCTCAAGGGGACAGAGGAAGTTGTGGCATCGTCCACCAAATCTACCACTTCTCTGAGAAGAAGCTGCTTCACATTCCAATTGATTGAAAGGGTATAATTTAATTTTTCATGGCAAAAAGATATATGAATATGCTCAGGAACCATACTGTATAATTTTCTACTTGATTATGCCTTAAAATTGTAGAGCAGTTGTGTTATTTTTTATATAGCAGTATCGTGAGGGTTCAAGAGTACTTCTTAACCAGCACTGAACTTGAACCTGAACAGTGAGGTTCAAGGGTTTATTCACTTACTATCTCTTGATATTCACTGATAATCACTGTCGGCCTTATCATTGCCTCTTCTTCAGGAAAGCAGAGAAAAATACAAACTAGTTTGTTCAAACATGAGAAATGAAGTGATGAAGGTCCTCATGAACTCATTACACAAAATGAATAAAACTGGCCCTGAAGTTCACATTCTAATTATTGCTGCAGTTCTAATGTAGTGTGGGAACTATTCTGTTGCAGGCAATAAGGGAATACTTGCTCTTTCAGTCAGAAGCCTTATTATTTTTGTATTATTACTATTAGCATCATAATTCTGCCAAATGTGTATCCAGACATTACGTGGTCTTCTGCTTTCACAGTTCATTCTTTTCTGTCTGTCAGTGAGTGCAAGTTCTTTCACTATAATTTGGAACTTTTGAACAGTATAGACAAACAAATGTCCATTCCCACACTGTTAAACAAGAAATCTGTGGCTATTCTTACCCTTGGGATGGACAAGGACCTAAGAAGATTGTATTGTAGAAGACTGATTTCTGCTCTTCATGTAAAAAGGAAATCTGGTTTGGGACAAGAATTCATAGTGACCATCTGCGTGAAAATTTTACCCACAGTAATTTAACTTAAAAAAAAAATCTGGCTCAAAATCTCAGCTGCCTTTTTTTTTTTTCCCCCTCTCTGAATAAAGTTTCCTAGTTTGGCATCTTAGGGAAGAGCATCTGCTTCAAAGATGTCTTTGGAAGTTCTGAGTTATTAGTCCTTCCCTTTTGAAACAAGTTTTTCCATCATGCTGCCTCATATGGCCAGTAAGAAGTCTCCAGCTGTTATGGGCAAGCTCCATAGTGTAGACGTTATCTAGTTTCATCTGACTTCATCAGAGATATAACCACGTTCCACTCCTTAATATGAACGTCTTTTTTCATCTTTTTCCCTAAAAAAATAAATTTGACATTGTGATTTTCATTCATTATTCACAGTTTTGACAGAACCTTTCTACTAAAAATGATCATGCCTCACATTTCAGCCTATTAAAAAGAAAATTACAGCAGAGTCAGACAGAAGGCTAATAATACTTAGGAAGTCCAGTCTGCGCTTACATTTTTCATTATGATTGACAAGCTGTTTAGAAATTCTCTGTATGCAAGTTCCAGCCCAGATTTTCAGTAGTCTCAATGAATATTTATTGGGATTTGCAAATACTTCTTAGTTAGGCTGTATTCTATCCCAACAGGAAGATTTTTTCCCACTGGCCATTCAAACAGTTATCCTTATTCATATAAATACTTTGACAAATATTTAACATTCCCATTACATTAAATAATGTACTTATATTCTTGTAATATATTGACATTAATCTCAATATAAATGTAAAATGTTGATTGCTTGTGCTTTGATATTCTCACTGCAGCACTGTATTAGGTTAAGCATGCTATTGGGTATCAGAGGGGACCACTGTTCCCAAAACTCTTTGACCTGGTTCACTGCAAGAAAGCAGTTAAAAGCCAACATGGAGATGAAAATATCTTTCACATCTGTGACAGCACAACATATGTTACTGCTTTGTGTGAAAATGAGCAGAGACAATTTAAACTCTGCATTTGGCTGCTTAGTCTTCTGGTGTCTTTTCTTTGACAATAAAGATGCCGTTGGCAAAACCTATCCAGAAAGGACACAGTGGATATTCCTGCAGAGACTGCCTAGAGGTTTGGGATGCTTCTGGCATGCAGATATTTGTAGCAGATGTTTCCAATTAACTGTAATAATTCTGAAAAATAAATTAACTTTCTTCAGGATCTCCTCGATGAATATTGATGTGGCAGCACTGTCCTCAGCCTGGAAGTACCCACAGTAGCAGTGCTTGGGGTGGACAGGATAAAAAACTTAAAGGTGATGATTTGCCACAAACAGTGAAGATCCAGGCTGTTGTACAGGGCAGAATGAACTTTTGTCTCAGTTTCTCTGTATGTCCTGGGCAGTCAGCCCCCAGCACCTGCCGAGGAGCATGGCCTGGCTTCTGACGCAGAGCCAGGGAACAGTGGGAGTGCCACTGCCTTTCCACAAGGGACATTAATTTCTGCAGGCCTGTGTGGATGGTTGTGTTAAGACCCTAGGTGGCCTGAGTGCCAAAATTAAAGGATGTGTTCCTTGGCTGCTGGTGCTTCTGAGGAGCACAATGTCAATGGAGACACGTGAGCTCCTCAGGGATCCTGGAGCTCTCCATGTGGAGCTGCTTGGTTTGCTCAGAAACATTGTCAGTGGCATACCAAGTTCAACTGAACTTGGTGTGACTGTGACACTAGGGAGAGAATGGACATTTCTGGTAGATTTTTTTCAGGGCTTCAGGACTCTTATTGTGTGCTACCCACAAACAGATGGGAATCTCTACTCTTAAAAAAGAAAAAAAAAAGAAGGTTGAAGAGTCTTTTTCAACTTGCAAAAGAACTTTATATGGCTTTATTTTAGCATAGTTACGTTTCTTGTCAAGTCCATATTGCTTTATTTGCTTCATTGTAGGTGTATTTCTATTAATACCTGTAGCTGCTTAAGTAGTTTTAATTTGAACTTGATGATTTAAATATTTTTTTTATTTTTTTGAATGTACCAGTATTTTTGCCAGTTCTATTTGTTACCCTCTTCATAGCTTTGTTGCAAGCCACATTTTTGCTGATTTCACCTAGTTCTTTTTACAGTCCTAAACTCTTATATTTATAACTTTTCAGCTCATATGGTAGATTCCTCTTTTTGACAGTGATTGCAAGCATTGCTAGTATGATTTCTTTGCTTTTATTTTTGCTCCTTTCAAAAGTTAAAGCCACAAATGAGGTTATTTGAACTAGGCGTGCTCCGTTAGAAAATTCCCAATACAGGCTCCACAAGACAACAGGAAAGCTGTGGCCTTGCGAAGCTCCTGAGTGTTTACCAGACAGAAGCTGGATCTCACTGGAGAAAGGGAACTGCTGCAAGGTTATCTTGAGGTTTCTGAACTTCTGATTCAATGGAAAGATCTTGTTTCAAGGCACTTTTTCCTGAACCATGTCTGGAAAACTACAGCTCCAGCCTAGCGAATCTCAGGTGCCCATCCAGGATATCCACTGAGTATATTCATCTCACTGCTTGTTGTTTTAGCACAGATACATTTAACCTGCTTATCCTGAGTTGCCTTCATCTTTCCAGAGGATTGAAGATTCATCTTTTCCCTCTCTAGCTGCCAGACACTCTTGCAGTGCCCCATAGAACGTGAGCCTGTAAGAGATGTTTCCAGACTGACAATGGAGAAATGGTGGGCTGGTCCAATGGCCAAAATCAGGTATCCTAAACAACAAGGATCATGCTTATTTCCACATTCGGTTCTCCGAAGCCTCCTCATCTGTCACGTTTGCAGGGTGCCCTGCCTGTGATGTTCCAGAGTCAAGGTCCCAGTTTGGAGTAGTGACCAACTTAGCCATCGGGACCAAAACCTTCTGGCTGGTGTTGCTGCCCCAATGATATGGCTGTTAGCTGTAAGAGCCACCGGGAATTAACCTTCCTTTCACTCCTGTTTATCACTCTGCCCTTTTGTGCAATGAGACTACTAGTGTGGTTGCAATGCAGACTCATTCTGTGAAGTCCTGCCTGCTGCTGTCCTTTGACACGAGCCTTCAGTTACTCCACACTGCTTCTTTTGGCTTCTAGAGACTCAGCTTTGCAACCTGGAAAGGGTCTGTTTAACGATTCTTTAGAGAAAGCCCAATTAATTGACTATGTATATTCTTAAGCCACATCATTTTCTAGTACTTTACTTCACATTATCTTCCTGCAGCGGATAATTGTGTGTTTAAGAGAGAAAAACGTTAACATTACCAAAGAGTTTCTTGCAAGGCTTTTTTAAAATAATTGTTTGCAAAGCTCATTGTCACCATTTGGGATTGTCTCCAATTTACTGCAGAGTCAGGAAAATAGAGAAGGTAAGGTCTCTGCAGTGACATGAAACCTTCACGTTGCACGTGTGCAGTTTGTTTTCACACATTCATTTGCCCTTTAGACACTATTAGTGAGAACATAAAATTATATGGAGGGATAGGGCTGTTGCTTTTGTCTTTTTTATGTTAAGGCACATTGAGGATAGCAAGATGATGCTGAGTCAAAATCATATCTGTAACTTTTTTAAGACTAGTGCTAAAATAAGAATGAGATGTGACAAGGGGTCTTAAGCAAATGGAAATTATAAAGCTGAAAACACAAATGTGAAAGGCAAATGATTCCTTTGAACTCCCATCTGTATTGAAAAAGAGTAGGTGTCTCCGTTTGAGTGGGACACAAGTGTTTTGTTGAGACCAAACCACAGGGGAGACCCAAAACTCCTCC